>JBAMHW010000020.1:12611451-12624976 GCA_037177495.1 Rhadinocentrus ornatus | reverse complement strand
CACAACAGCATGTGGAATTTATTGTCAATCAGTGTTGCTTCCTAAGTGGACAGTTTGATTTCACAGAAGTGTGATTGCCTTGGAGTTACATTGTGTTGTTTAAATGTTCCCTTTATTTTTTTGAGCAGTGTATTTTAGTGGTTGAGGTTCTTATTAATATAATCTCCATTTTCCCCAAAAATTTCACAGCATTTCCTTGATTTTATTCTGTACCGGTGGTTATTGCCGTTTCCCGTTTCTCTAGATAATGTGCGTACGGGAGGGGGAGAGTTGCCAGGAAGGAAAGGAACATTTTCTCGTCAAGTTTGGTTTTCATAAATCACAAAAGTTGACTATGTTTTGCGAACGCAGGTTTTTGTTCCTATGCAAGGGGGGGCACATATTGGAAAACTAATATTGAATTAATTAAATTACTTATACCACCTCTCTTGGAAGGAAAAGGTTCTGTTTGACATAACTTGAGCGTCAATGAATTTTGGGTGTGGCTGATATGCCTCTGTCCTCTGTCCCTTGACTTCAGTGTCTTTCAGCTATCTGTCGCTGCTCTGAACACCCAAAAAGGTAAAACAGTAACAATGTTACACAATGCTACAAGACTGCAGTTGCTACAAGCAAGTAATCCCAGTTTCCCTTTTTTTTGTAAAATTTTGTTATATATCTACTCTTATAAGTTGCATCTCTGTGTTCTAATGTAGGTGAAGTATTAATGAATCCATCACCATCAGCAGTAACTGTATGGTGTGTTTCTGTATTTTTACATTTACTCAGTTGTGTTTATATTATGGTATATATTATATTTACTCAGTTATATTAACTGAAATGCATATAGAATAATTTGCTTTATCAAAAAGTCCACCAATGGTGAAGAGGCTGTTTTTTAAATAATTTTTTTTCAAAAGAAAGAAAAGCATATATATTAAAGCACCACAGATCTTATAATCCAATAAAAGTACAGATCAATGAAAAATACTAGAACAGGCGTAGGCAAGTTTGGTACTAGAGAGAGACAGTCCAACTGGTTTTCCAATGTTTTCTTGCTCCAACATGCCTGATTCAAAAGAATAAGTCACTGAGCTAAAATTCATAAGCTGGTGGATCTATTTAATTTGAATCAGGTATGTTAAAGCAGAAAAAACATGGAAAACCAGGACTGTGGCTTTCAAGAACCAAACTAGCCTATCCCTGTACTTGATAAACCTCCACTAAAACATTTACAGATCTAAAAGGATAAATGCAAGTATTTATATACATGATTTACACACCCAACAAAATTAGTTTGTTTTATTTATTTTTTTGCAAAATTTTTTAAATGGTACTGAGATTTGGTAACAGTTAATTTTTTTTTATCACTTATTATTTTTATATCTCCATCATACTTACAATGTGTAAAAGAAAATACTTTGACTTTTCATTATCAATGATGATGATATTACTGATTACTTAAGCGTAACTAGTGCTAGTGTAATGACAGCAGTGCTAACTGGAATCTCCTAAGACCTTTATACATTTTAACTTACGCCATAGTGCCGGTGATTTAGAGTAAGAAATCTGATTCATTAGTGAGGCTGGTTTCAGCATGATTTCAGTTAAATTATTCAACAAATCTTAGACAATGACCACCATAGCTAAGCAAAAGATTTGGATATATCACCTTACCCTTTAAGGTTAGGTGAATAAGGTGTAGAATAACACCGGAGAGCTAGTTCAATCTAAAAAATATATTAATATTGTATAAAATCCAACTGCATTTAGCTATGTTTGAACCTTCCCCCCATCATCAACAAAAAATCACTTCACCCTTCATATAGATTAGCAACTACCTGCTGCTCTGCAGTGCTGTTTCTCCCTGTCTCACCCTCAGTTACCAGCTGGACTAATTTGAAAGCAATGGACATGAAAAAGGTGTAGAAAACACTGATCGGAAGGTCAAGACCAAGCGAAATATACACAGAAAGACTGCCTTCTTTCTAGCAGTGGGAGATGTTTAATATTACTTCTTTTTAACTTACATGGGTTAAGTTAAAAGAAAAACCATGTTCTTTGACAAAAATCTTAAATACTGTATTTAGTGTCAAATCGCTTTTGTCCGTCACTGGAATAAGTCCACCATATTTTAGCTAGTAACATAAAGTGTGTATTTTAGATGCTGGATTCACAATATCAGCTGAATATTAACGTTAGACAGTAAATATATTTATCCTCCGGGAAAAAAAACTTTACCGCCTCACATTTACTTTCTTTGTTGTCTTCCCCATTAGAAAGAACTAATGTAAACTGCGCTGCTGTTGTCTTTTTTCTACCTTTGCCGGTGAGGTGGCGGCGTGCATGGCAGGGCTTTCAAAGTAAAAGCACGCCAGTTACAAATTTCAAAGTAAAATATTTGTTACTCCTTGACATAAATTTTTGGGGTACAAATGCGCCTGTTTCCAATATTGGGGGGGGGGGTGCACACGTCCCCTCCGTTTCTCTGCTTATAATTCATGTTTAGAAGAAACTTTTGTTGACTGCTTGTAGAATAGAAATGAACTTGTCTCCACTGTAAGACATTGCTCTTTTTTTGCTTTGCACGGGCAACTGTTATCATTCACATAATGACAGAGGAAAGAAAACTTTTCTTTTAGATGACTAACAAGGGACGTTTCTCAGTTCTACACTCCAATGTGGCATCAGTTCACAGAAATGCTAATCTTTTATAAGACAGCTCAAATATTGGATATTAAAAGCAATCACCATTTACAGCTTGTAAAGTTATAAGGTCAACATATACAGTGATCCAGAAACAGAATACTTCAAATTCAGTAAGTGCAGATCTACTTGTGTGACCACAATTGAAGTGACAGGTAGTTCAAGCAATCTTCCACAAGGGTGAGTGCAAGGAGGGGAGGAGGGGTGAGGTGGGTGATAGTGATGGGTGAAGAGTGGCAGTCAAGCGCTAATTTTAGGACTTTCAGGCCCATAACAGCATATGTGCACAATAAGGAACATCTAAATGTCTGTGCTACACTTTTTATATATCTGCGTTCGTTGGCAATTTGAACTTTGCATGACATTTGCTAAATAAGCAAGATGCTATATAAATATTTTTCTTTTCTTTTTCTTTTTCTTTTTTAAGCAAAGGTGTGCATTTACTCATGCGCTCCGGTTTTGTTAATAAAGAGTTTCCAGGCTACTTCCATCAAAGGCAGCACAACTTATTATTCTCTCCCTGTGTGTGAGCTCTTCCAGCTATTGTGTGGTGAAAATAAGAATTAAATGGAGGAGAAAAGAAAATGTTGTAAAAGGAATTATGCATGGTGGATTTACTAGCATGGCACAGTAAATCTGCACTGATATTTTGGCTGAATATTGCTGTGCTTAAGCAATGCCTTTCATTTAGATGCTGCTCCTGCTGGGCTGATGGTGCCTTTAGACAGACATGCCAAGTCTGATGCATAAAATTTAGACATCTCAGTATTTTGATTAAATTGGTCTATCTTGCAGAGAGGGTTTTGAGAGATGAGAGTGGTGTTGGATTGGAATCCATCAGAAAAAAAACTTTACATTAGATAAAGTTGAGAAAGTTCTGCTCAAGATCATGATAATTTCTGGAACTTAGATAAAGGAAAGGACCTGAGAAGCACAGTGTTTTTCTGGACAAGGCCTGGCAGGATGAAAAAAAAAAAATTAAGCAATGTGAGTGTGTTCTCTGGCACGGAAACAATATTGATCTGTAATAGACTAATCCAGTTAGTGTCATGATGAAAGGCCACTATTCGTGATCACTGAGGGTACAGTGTCTTTCCTTTTGTTAGGCTGTTGGTGTAGGAAAGCCACTGTATATTTTTTATAATGCTAAAACATGCTCTTATCTGTCCAGAAAAGCAAATTAGTTGGTGGAAAATCCAACTATTTTAGTCATGCAATTCGACTTTTTTGACATATTTATTTCTCTTTGGAAGTTGGAGTGGCTTAATAAAGTGGGCTTCTCTCAGGCTGCTCTGAAGTAATTTACAGGTGAGTTTATTAATGTGATCAGATAAGTCTTTTAAACAGTCTTGTTAATTTAAACAAATGCTGTGAAGACCTGAGATAACTGCCAGCCTTTTAAAAATGAATGAATTAGAATATTTTCTGTTTGCTTTAAGATGCAGTGATATGTAAATTAGCATTTTAATTACAAGCACTTTTCAAAATGAAACTCTGAATATAGTTGTGTAGTGATGTTTGATCATTTCTTTCCAATTAAGGTTCCTCATAATTTCTTTTTAAATGAAAAAATGTCAGTATGCTGTACTACAATTATAATAATAGGACCAAAATAAACACAATTATTAGGCAACATTTAGACTGTTGCCCCAAATGTGTTATGCTAATACAGTTAAGGCAAAAATAAAGAACACCCTCTTTAAAGTACAAGATTTTACATGTCAGGATTTAATGAAAATTTATAATAATATCAACGTCAGATGAACACCAATTATACTATATATTACACTGTGCTGTTAGCAATTTTACTAAATGAAGCCTAAATGCAGAAGCAGTGAGTGAAATATGAAGAGCACCCTTACTACTTCTGTAAGAATTGAAGGGGTAAGCAGCAGTCAGATGCTGATAATCAAATGCACATGGATAATTGATCATCAGCAAGTTTGAGCATCTCTATAAAGCTTTGGCAGTTTCAGCATGGAGCATGGAGGTCTGTGATTACCAAAATCCCAAGGAGGAACGACATCAACAGTAGTTAATCTTAGCTACGTAACTGCTGCTGCCTGTCAGTTTGTAAAGGCTTGTAGCAATGAGGAGTCCATCAATCTACAGTGAAAGCAATTTTTCACAAGGGAAAGCCAATTGGCAATCTTCCAAGGGCTGGTTTACCTCAAGTTCACCCTAAGTACAAGCCGTGCAATACTCCGATAAACTGGAAAAACAAAACAAAACAAAACAAAACAAAAAAACAGAACAGAGAGGAACATCTTAGACTATACAGGCTGCAGTACACATGTTTATGTTCAAGTTCAGGACAGTTCAGGCTTTGGAAGTGTTGCCAGAAGAAAGCCTTTTCTTTCTTTCTAAAAACAAAAAACTAAACACGGCAGCACAACTTACATTTGCATAGAAGCATCTGAAAAACCACAAGATTTTTGAATCAGTGTCTTTTGGACAGGCAAGAATAAACTGGAGACATTTTGTCCTGATGTACAGCACCTAATATACAACAAACCATACACAGTGCTGGAGGGAGGATTTTGGTTTGTTTTGCAGCCACAGGATCTGGACTCCTCATAGTCTTTGAGTTATGTTTGAGTTAATGAGATAAAGTGACTATAAACTCCTCTGTTTACCAAAGTTTCAAAGAGTCATATATGTGGCTGATCTGAAATAACCCCATGTAGTATAAATACATTGACAGGCCGCTATACGTCATATGTTGTTTCTTGTCAGGAGAAACTTTGACCCAATTTTAAACACAGGTAAAGACAAGGAGATTTAAAAAAAAGTTATATCATGATATCTATAAACTGAATTGAGAAAAGATATACTTTCTTTTTACTGTGGCTGTATGTGATCTGTGTCTTTTTCTGTTATTTTGTCATTAATATATGTTGTATATGCTGTTTTTCATCCTAGATGCTATAGGGATATTTTGTTTGTTTGTTTGCAAGCATCAGGGTTATTAAATAGCAAACAAGTCTAAATTAAAATCTAAATTAAAAAAACCTTTGAAAATCAAACTAAAGACACATCATCCTAACAGCATTACTGTGTAAGCACAGTCATTGTGTGTCCCTGAACTTGTTTAGCTGCTATTTAATTCTCCCAGTTTTACAACTGTAATTACACATACCTCTAACTCATTTTACATTTTTGTCATGTAAAAATACATATTACAGGAAAAACAAGAAGCTGTCATCCTCTATATTTATGGTCATCAACTGACAATGAAACATGAAATAAATCTGGAATTAAAACTATTATGTATGCAAACAAAACCCAAAGATCAGCTATTTTCTTCTTTATTCATTCATCTCATTTTCCGTTGTCATTGTGAAGCTTCACCACAGAGCTTTACAGTGACTGTGCTTTGTTACTGTAGGTGGAGAAATTATTTAACAAAATTAACCAACTGCTGCTTGAGACCACCACTGATCCTCAGGATAAAAAATATAACTGGCAGCACCACAGCTACTGGCAAACACAAGCAGTTCATCTTTAGTTCAGAGAATATAAGGATCTTTGTGTAAATCTATTCACTGAGCCATTGGCTTGCGCCAGCTGTCTGTGGCTGGGACTCAACATGCCTGCAGTCAAAATAGTTTGTTTCTCTGGAAAGCTGATCTGCAATGGTCTGCTTCGCCCAGCAGTGATGTAATCACACACGACAATGCCATAAGGGATGATGACCAAGTTTATGTTTTGCCTCTAAAAGGCATGCATTAGGTGGTAAAGATAAATAAAAAATCTAGATATTTTAGGATGCATCATGTTTCAATGTGACTCAAAGACTATTTTCATTACAATGTATCATGATGAGGATTATATTATTATATGCATGGCTCAAATGGACTCCTTGTTTATTCTAGGAATATTAGATAAAAATGTATATCACTATATGTCTAAAGAACCATTCATCACAGTCAAATAAAGTAGATTAAAAACATTTTTATTTGTACTAAAGTTGACAAACACTGATTGAAATAGAATTAAAATCCCAAGATCTGTGTTTTGAAGCCTCATCCAATCTGGTCTTGCTTCAGATTTCGTCTGTGTCAGGCCAACCGTGCCAAGCGGCGCCACTTACAGATTTATTGTTTAAATTAATTTTCTATTTTCTTTGTCTTCTTGTGAGTCATAAATCTTCTCATCTCAAATCTCTGCCAGCCTGATGCTCACAGACATCTGCTTGCATCCCATAGTTTATGTTTCTAGTCTGACATTTTGAACGTAAGGTGCAAGATTCACATATGTTAAAAATAAATAAATAAATGCAAACTGACCCTTTTTCATTTTAATATTTCAATAAAATTTCAAAAGTTATGGAACATTGGCAAAAGAGATAGAAATGCATGCTGAATAAAATTGTTGGGTGCAGGTTCCCCCAGTGACACCCCCATGGCATTGTAAAATAATATTGTGTAGCTACAAGGTGGTAATAAATTATTACATGATCACATCTTAATATAATGCAGCCAAGCTATATTATCTTTTCCTATCAGCCTTCTTTGTGGAGAATTGTATTTGGCACCTTTTTGAGAAATTCAAATTAAATATTTAAACACAAAAGCATAATTAGACTCACATGAGGTTAATGTCTTAAAGGCTGATCATTTCCAGCTTCTTGCCAACTACAAAAGACTGCTGTCTGAGAACATCACGCTGTTTGGGGAAAAAAAAAAAGAAAAACAAAAAAGAAAAAAGCAACTCAACCCATTCCCAAAGGTTGCAAGGAGCTCTTTAAAGATTTTAAAATATGTTTTTAAATAGTTTATAATGTTATCAATAAGTTTAATAGTTATAAAACTAATAAGAAGCCTCTAGGATTGCGTGCTAAGAAGAAACTGAGTTTGGGAAGTCTGAATTTTTGAGTGGATTGTAGAAAGAACACCAGACAATAATTCTGCTTTATTATCATCTAAAAGTAAATGAGGATTTTGGAAGAGTAACAAGTGACACTGGAGAGTAATGTCGTAATTTTAACTGTCGTTTTTGTGACAGAGACCAAAGACTTTAAAGCAAAGTACCTCAGCAGTGCCGACATTCAGAAATGGATGGATTTCATTTTGATTCCCATGGCCCTTTTTCAGGTGTCCTTGCTGAGTGTGTTTAATACTGATCCTCCTGCTAGCTTTACGACATAGCTGAATAATGCATTGGTGAGTCATTAAACGTGGAGTGAAAGCAGAGAAAATGTAAAGTAGAATCATCCAGCTAGCTATGTTACTAAAAGTATTTCTAAATGGAGGACTTTGACCATCTTAAACAATGTACCTGTTGTGGCTTCTCTTATTTCTCTTCCTTGTTATTCTCCTTGTTTGAAAACTGTGACACAGTAGTGGTCATAACAGAGCTGAAAAATACGTGTAACTGAGCATCTGGTTAGGGTGTCTCTTGGACATCTTCCTGAAGTATTCCAGGTGGTATTCAGATTGGGAGAAGACCAACTGGAAGGATTATGCATCCCAGCTGGCTTGGAAAAATCTTTAAATGAGATTTTAACTACTGGCAATAGAAACTGGATCAATACAAGCAGTAAAAATGGATGGATGATTAGATATACTCACTAACAGTGGCAGTTTAATTTATTTAAGAATATTGAGCAATTAACACTGTTAGTCAGGTTTGAGAGGGAAATCAGCCTCAGCCTGTTATGTTAGATTATTTTCATTCATATTTAACAGTTCAGACGTGCAAATGTTTTGCTGAAAGAATTCCTGAGCAGTGATGTGCATTTTATTGTCGAACCCATTTACATTAAAACACCAAGCAGCGTTTTAGTGAAACTGAGTTTTCAAAATGCTTCCCTGCATGACTGTTTTTCAGGCTGTCAAATCCTTCAAATTACACATATTGACGGCTATAGCCATTTTACACTCTAGACACATTATTACATCTGGGTGAAAGGTGATGTCTCTGTGTGAAATAGTATTCTGCTGAGCTAATTTCTCCCCTGGGAGGAGTGACTGAGGAGCAGCTCTTTGTCACAGATGGACACAGCTTTTCACTGCAGCAGCTCTGACATAAAGCACCTGGAGGCTCTGATGAGTTTCAGTGAAGGAGGATACAGTGACACTGACTTTGGTACAGTCACATCACTCCCACTGTGTGAGTGTCATTTTAAAATCCTTCAGCCATGTGGCAGAAACTCTTATTATATCATGGTTGAGCATTTAAAACACCTGATTGCAACTCAGTCTCGTGCTAGCTTAATGAGTCTCTTACTGCTGCTCTCAGCTTCACCTGGGGGATAATTAAGTTTTTATCTGAAGTATTGGTACTTATATTATAATAGTTTTGTGATTGCCAAGTGCAAAAAATTACACATACTTGGAGCAGAACAGGTGAAAAGTTGCTCTATATTTTTTCTTAAAGTTGCTGCAGACATGCTGCTCCTGATCCAGTTAGCATTTCCTTATACTGCTCATCACCCAAAACTCACCTCTGAATATCAGCCACCAACCTGATATCTAAGTTAAAGCATTTAACATGAATTTGTATGTAATCTCATCTGTATGGTTTCAGCTTATTGTGTTGGTTTACTCTTGCTACCTGTATGGTTTTCCACTAGCGTCTCGCTTTTAAGACTAAGACTGCCTTGGCTATTTCTTCTTCTTCTTTTTTAAAATAAAACAATATTCTTTTCCTAAACATAATCCTAAAATGTCACAATCCATAGTTAAAGTTAGGATCCAAAGATGGGACTTCAAGGCAGAAGGATGTCAGAGCTTAACACTAAGCTTGAAAAAAAATAAACAAAAAAACAAAACAAAGCAGAACTATAGCTTGAAAGCCGAGAAATTTAAAATAACTGTGTTGCTGCTGTAATGAAATGAAAACAAGGATCAGGCACTGAACAACAAAAAATCTGGAGCAGAAATAGGAAGAGATAATTAAGAAATGAGAAGCCAGTGTGCAATCAGAAACTGAAAACATTTGTTAAACCCCCTATTTGCTAACAGTCTTGGTAGGATATAAAATGTAGAATATACTGAATACAAAATTTGTTGCTAGCTCATAGTTTGCAGGCTTATAAGTGGTAAATTTTATAGCATGGTAATCGCAGTTTCTGGTTCCATAAAGTTTAAGTATTATTTTGTATTTGCAGCCTGCTCCCCTGTTACACCTGATTATTTGTTGATAATCAGCTGGTCTTAATAATGTATTACCTTAACTGTTTCAGTCTGTTACTTTTGAGTTCTCATCTAAGTTTTTGTTGCTTTTTTCTATTTAATTTAGTACCTCTTGCCTAAGTAGCACTTCTGGTTAATTTTTAAGTAGTTCTTGGTTTAGTTCATCTACCTGCCTGACATCTTGTAGTCTAGCATTTAAATCAACTTGTTTGGACTGGGTCAGCTGTGGCAGGTTTTAGCCAGTTTGAGGTATAGAAAAATGCAAGTAAACAACAGCATAGCTGCATTTATCTTATCTGTATTGTTTTTTTCTTTTTTCTTTTGTAATGTGCATCGATGATACAGCTGTTGAATGTTAAAAAGAGGGCAAGTAACTTGCGTTAAAAAAAAAAAATTAAAAATTAAATCCGAACCAGTAGAGCATATGAATATGTATGAATACCGCAAATTTTGCATTAGTTTACATACTGCATACAGTGTGCCACAATTTGGCAAAATCAGTATGTATGACTGCTGGGAAACGAGAATAAGAAGTAAAGACAAAATAAAACAGGAAGCAAGTCTAACATTGAAAAAATGACCATAAAGAACTGAAAAACAGAAATTTATACAGCATTAAATGTGACAGGAACAAAAACTTGCAGACTATAAAATAAAAAGAATCAAATAATTGTTGTACCTAGATGTTGTTGCATACTTGAACACAAATGATTCCCAAGCATGCCTCGAGTGTGAAAAACTTTACTTCCTTTTTAATTCTGCAACACAGAATCACAAGCACGTTAGCATGCAGCTGAACACTGCAGGCTATTGGGGCTTACTAAATGATACCTTTGTGTTTTTTAGCCTCGAGGTCCCCTAAACTGCCTAAGGTGTCTATGTGAGTTTAATAACATTTTTAAATAACCTCCCAGAAATTTACGGTTATTGATGTGAGTGTACATATTGTACACTTGATTTGACTGAACAAATAATCAAATTAAACATGCTTTCAAGATGAACAATTAAACAGATTAAACACATAATTTAGAAAGGGGGGAGAGTGAATGCAAATGTTCACAGTCCACAGTCAACCACCCATCTCAAGATGCCGAACAATACATATCTACTATAAAGGCTAGATAATTTCTGGCGGTGTTTCGAACGTTCTCACCTGGTGGCCATCTTGCCACAGGCTTGCTCCCTCGCAGGATCTGTGGTATCTCAGGGAAAGTGAGTGATCTGCACATTTCGCTGAAATCTTGACTGATTTTTAAACAATTTGGTTTCCTAAAAAGTTATTAACGTGGCTATAATTCTGGATACTTGAACATGTTGAAATTGCAGCTTTTGTCTTTGAAAAATAATTTAAACGTGCAGCATAGTTGTGTTCTCCATCAGAAGGCACAGTAAGGATCATCAGCACAGCAGAGTGACTCATTCGCCAGACATCAAGTTCACAGCCCATCAGACTGCAGGAGGTCCTAAACATTGTACGGAAGATGATCAGGTCGGAGGACGTGTTTCTGCTCATGGAGCACATCGGCTGCACACAGTATGGCATAGACATTAGTTGCGTCCCTGTTTTTTTAAGCTAAGGTTGCACCACATTGCCAAGATGACTCCACTTTCCAGCTTTCAGAGAAACAACATGTACCAGAAGCTCAACAAAACAGTCCTGTTCAAAGGGTTTTAGCCAAGCTATGTTTTTTGGGCTGTTTTTTATTAATATTATTTATTTATTTTCTTTTCAATTTTGTTTTACAAAAGCTTGTACTTTGGTTACTGAGGTGTAGTTTGTGTTTAAGGAAGGTGAAATTATTGGCATAAAGCAAAAAATCCTCTAAATGCCCATTTATGCTCCCTGATGTTTGTAAATAGGGATATCCAAGCTTCAATGTTGTCATACATTGCTGTTCTCATACTTCCATTTTACATTGCCATGCTTTTTCAGTTAATTCCTCCACTAGTGAGCAGTGCTGAGTTCAGAGTTCACTTCAGTGATCCAACGAGACGAAGATGGACCAAATTATGTACGAAACAGACGCAGGAGTCTGTGTCTCCATCGTCCATGTCAAGCTTAAATAGTCTTTAAGGAGTTTGCAGAAACTACTAAAACTTAAGAACTGTCCAACACATTAATTGAAAACTGGAAAGATAGTGGGGAATCATCTTCGAGGAAGAAATGTGGTTGGAAATAAATCCTGATCCGCAGGATCCGCAGTCACTTAATCACTTGTTGAAATTAAATCCAATAAAAACAACAGTAGAACTTAGGGCTATGTTTAATAATGAAAGTAAGAACATTTCCACATGCACAATGCGAAGGGAACTCAAGTGATTGGAGATTGAACAGCTTTGTAGCCAGAAGAAAACTACAAATCAGTGAGACTATCTAAAGAAAAATGTTTCAGTTTACTAGAGAGCATAAAAATTAGACTCTGGAGCAATGAAAGAATTTCATGTAGTCTGATGAATCTGGATTTACCCTGTTCTAGAGTGATGGGAGCCAACATGCCTAGTGCCTACCGTACAAGCCTCTGGGGGAAAGTGCTATGATTTAGGATAGCTGCAGTTGGTCAGGTCTAGGTTCAGCAACGTTATATGTCCAAAGAATGAGGTCACCTGAATATACTGAATGACCAGGTTTTTCCATTAATTATTTTTACTTCCCTGATGACAGGAGCATATTCCAAGATGACAATGCCCGGATTCATGGGGCTCAAATTGTGAAAGAGTGGTTTAGGGAGCATGAGACATAATTTTCACACATGGATTGGCCACCACAGAGTCCAGACCTGAACCCCATTGAGAATATTTGGGCTGTGCTGGAGAAGGCCTTGTGTATAGGTCAGACTCCTCAATCATCAATACAAGATCTTGGTGTAAAATAAATGCAGTACTGGATGCCACAGCGAACTGTCCCTTAATCGAAGCTAAAGCCGGTCTAACATTGACTTCTGTTTTTGGCCAGGCAGTGTATAATGTTTATTCAGGAACCCAGTTCTATAAACCTAATGACTGACAGCAATTAATCTTCATCTTTTGTTTACACACATTTCTCAGCCTGGTTGAATCACGCCAGTCATTAGTTGCTTCTCATGGCTACTACATCACAGCTTTCCCACAAGGCCCCCACAAGGGAAAGGGGTGTTTGTAATGGTACTTTTATATGAAGCTCAATTACATTTACAGTCTTTTAGCTAATTACAAAATAAATAACTGTGCCAAAAACTAAAACTATGACTTATTCCAATTCTAAGTTTTAACTGGAAGATGGCTATCATAAATTTTCATTTCATAGGTAATGAAAGTGGAGCCTCTTCTAGCTAAATCTCATTTCGTGCTTAGTTCAATTTACAGGTATCAAAAAGAAGTGCATCAAGGGACAGACAAAGATGAGGAGGTGTAGTTGTAGGCACCAGGCCCTGCCACGGACACACCTGCCACGCATCACCACAGTCAACTCCCTGAATACTAATCAATCACACCTGCAATCAATCTAATCCCTGGGCCTTATATACTTCAACTCCACCTTCACTCCCTGTCGGACCTTGTTGCAACTTTGTTGGACTTTCCTGCTTACCCCTTCCTGGTCTCGACTCACCTGGCTGATTTCCTGACTCCAAATCAAATCAAGTTTTGTATTTATTTGTATAGCCCTATATCACAACAAAGTTGTCTCAGAGGACTTTACAGAAAGAGGTGTAAGTAAACAAACA
>JBAMHW010000020.1:12586104-12609841 GCA_037177495.1 Rhadinocentrus ornatus | reverse complement strand
AAATACATGGAGGGCACGCTTGTAACTTATTGGCATAAAAAAATTATAATTATGTATCGTTCTGTTCCTCATCACCTCACGGGACACTCGACCTTCACATTCTTGAATCTCCGCGGCTTCCGTAGTCGTAACAACGCTCTTCAACGGTGAGACTCCAGTAGAGCACTACTGGGTTGCTTGTAATATATTAGTGCACCACTAGATGGGAGAAATTCTTACAAACTGCGGCTTTAATGACTTAACTTCTGTAATTTTACGAGTTGAAGACATCTGTTAGTATATTTGTTTCATGTCAACTCTGTCTAGACAAGAAAACAGTTTTCACTACGATGTAATTATCATCATCATTACAGAAAAGTACTTAAATCACACAGTACAAGAAATCTATGACTTAAATTAATCAACTTAATGAAACCTTGACAGAAAATATATTAAATGACAGAATTGCAAACACTGATAAACTATTGTAACAAATCATCATTCTTAAAGCTGTAATATTCTAAAATCAAATGTTTGTGAGCACTTTAATTTATTGCAACTGTAAAAAATTTCTGATAGTAGAGAAAATGTTCATTTTTATGTAATTATTCTCATATGAAGGTCAGGCGAACTCTTCAGTATGCCATATTATGACTTTGATTACATGCCTGAGCATCTCCTCTCTCTGAACTGCCTGACAGCTATGATTCCTGACAAAATAACACACTAATTCATGCCAAGGGAACATGTATTTTTATTTATTTTTTTAAGCTTGGTGACTATTATTATCACCCTTATTGATAAAAGCTGATTGGCTTTCATACTATCACTCATCATCCCTGGTAAACAAGTGCATGACTGGACTTATGCTGGTGGTCCCAAATCTTGGGAATCTTGGGACCACCCAATCTTGGACAAACAGCCTGTGTTATAATTAATTTATGATCAATTGAGTTTGTTTTTTTGTGTTCTACTAATTTGTTTAGCTGGATTTGTTTTTGTCTGTATGAATGAATGAATGCTGTCCTCATTATATGTCTGGTATATATCTTGACAGTCAGCTAAATGCCTTCCCGACATCAAGACTCCGAAGACACTTAGCTCCTTGTCAACATGTTTATTGACGTTTCAAGGAAGGATGAAAATGAAACACAAAGTAAAATCAACTCTATGCTAAGATACAAGTATAAATGAACATGTGCAGTAAAAACAATTAACTAAGCCATCTTGCTTTAATATAACAGCAAATTCTGTGCACTCATTTTAGACTAATCTCTACATGTCATGAATTATCTATTCACTTATCTTTTTTTAACATTCTTGTATGAATTAGGAGCTTTCTATAAAGACTATTGCAAATTTCCAATAGTAATTTAGCTGAGTTATGTTATTCAATGTAACAACTTCCACAAAATCATTATCATCTAAAATAATCTGCAACTGTAGATGCTTTTCCAAATTACCAATATACATATGTTGCTATCAAATAGCATGAGATGTATGTAGATGCTGCTGAATTGCTGTACAGAATAGAAAATTTGCCATGTGCTTACTTTCTGATTAATGCAACAACTTCCTGTTTGATCACTTCCTGTTACTCATAACTGCAATTCTTAATGAAACCATGCTAAAATACAGTTACACAACCTTTAACAGAATAGAAATGTGCTTATAAACCGTTGTAACAAGACTGAATGAATTAATGAATGAATGAATGGGGAACTTTTAATGGATGACTGGTTTTTATGTCATTTTTAGCCAAAATTGTTAATAAAATCTATTTTTATATGAAAATCTATTGTCCAGGGGCATTGTTCAAATGTGCAATCTTATATTAATTTTCTGGGGGTGGAACTCCCACATTGGCATTATCAAGCTCAGCAAAGATTATTATAAAATTAAACCACTTACACTCACCACAAACTTTATTTTTTGATCGCTTTTCATGCCAAAAGCAAAACAAAGTGCTTTACATGATAAAGAAAAAGCAATTCATGCATATTAAAATAAAGCAAGTCTTCACACCAAAATAGATAACATAGCAATACAAAAAACATCAAAAACACTTATACACACACTTGTAGTTTCTATCATACAGATACACACATGCATACACACACAAAACTATTGCAATCTGTGAAGAAGCACCTTAATAACCTTAATAAGCAATAAAGACAACTGAGAGCAGCAACAATAAAAATGCACATAAAGGACTTCATAAAATAATGTGCTAAAAACATAGTAAAATTAAATAAAATAAAAATAACATAAAATTACGTATATGAAATAAATTAAGATCAAATCAAATTCAGTTAAAAGGTGGGTCTTAAGACTCTTTTTAAAACATCAACAGCCTCTGCAGCCCTGAGAAAAAGCAGAGCCAATTATAAATTTGCCAGTTAAAATGGGTAAAAGGACTTGGAGCAGCAGGTTTGCAGATAGAGAGCATGGATCTTTCAGCTGTTTGTGCAACAGAAAATGATTGGGACAGCTCAAAAGTTGGTGGATATTGATGCCAGAGACTATGTAGAATTTTTCTGTCATCTGATTTTCATCTGTCCCCTCCAATCTCTTTTATGATTTCAATAAGCTTTTAGAGCCTTAATACCTTATCTAAAATCTAATGCAATCTGTGAAGAAGCATCAAGCTGGGTAAATTTTGTAAAGAAAAACATAAAATGTAGGCCTTAGATATACCTCAGCTTAAGCTTGCTGTTAAAATTAAGGTGTAGTGATCAGCTCAACCTGAGTTGGCTCCATTAGTGCTCTCTTTTGAGCAACTAATAAACAACTATCTTGAAAAACTTCCTATTCAAACAGTTTGTTCCAAATTCAGTTTTGAATTTTAAATTGTATTTTATCTGAATCAACAAGGCCACACTGATTATTAGCCATTATTCGTAAATAAAGAGATGGTTTTTATGTATAAAACATCACAGGTGTAGAAACTCATTCCTAATTTCCTCTTGCTTCGTTCAGTCTGACTAGGCTCAGCTGGCTGAAGTCTTGCCTGCACATGTTTGAATCACAAACTGACAACAGCGCTCACACATGTAGGTACACACTACACTAATGTTCTCACCTTCACCTCGAGGTTGGCTTTTTTTAATTCATTTTAAATGGAGGGAGAAAAGAGTCTGCTTGTCCCACTGACCAACAACCACAGCAGTGGGAGGATTAATGGAAACGTGCTGCATGGTCATAATAGCAGGGATTAAAATGATGGTCATATATTTCCTTTTTAATTGTGTTGGACTGTTGTTACATCTACAAAATAATGGAAAAAATATGCTTGAGAACAAAACACAGTATGCATTTAAATGTGTTTTGTATATTTGTTGTACCACGCAAAAGGCTTGAGTGCATCCTCATTTTTTTACTCGTTGACAGGGAAATGGCTGCAGCAGTTCATCAAAACTAGAAAATGAACAAAGCAAAAAATCATAAATAAATAAATAAAAATCCTATGAAAATGGTCAGGTAGCAGCAGACAAGGCCCAAGACAGCTTTGGACTCAACATTATTGCTGTTATTGAAAAAGATCATTATCGGCCTTCATTGAAAAGTCTTGTGTCCTTTTGAAATACTTTACTTTATAAGTCATGCTGAATGACACACAAACACCCACATGCACACACATCCACAAAAAAAAAAAGAAAAAAAAAGAGAAGAATAGTGTTGGTATGATTACAAAAGTTCTGACTGAGGGAGGATGGCAACAAAGTATGTTAAAAAGAAAAGAAAAGCTGTGTAAAATCTTTTTTTACAGAGCAGCCTTTCCTGTTATTCCCACACATCTAATGTGCCTGCTTGTCTCAAGTTCAGCTCTGGGATGATGGAAAACAAATCCCCCACAGGAGGTGGGACTGTGAAGCTTTTCAGCCAATGACTACTTCTTATCAAGAACGCAGGATGTATTTTGTACTCTATGTCCCAAAGGCTAAGGTCATGAAGACTGCTTGCTTAAGGTGGCTTTTTAACTATCTGATGGTAAACAAAATGACAACCCTGACAAGACCAAGTCCTAGCTCCATAAGTTCTATTTTCCAAGATCTGTTTTAGAAAACCACTTTGAAAGAATCTGCAAGTGAAAGACCTGGGCCCTGATAATCAGACAGCAGGCAAGCAGGAAGGACAAGCAGTTTACAGAGCTTCTCACGTAACTGGTAAGCAGAAAGGCTTGTTATATCACAATAACATAGCTTTCTGTGCACACTTTCAAAACCAACTGGGACAGACCCAGCCTAGAATAAAAGGGAATAAAGGAAAATTAAACATCTGTCTGAGAAGCATAAGAACACCAGCACACACAGAGCTGCTACACAGCTGGAGGAGAAGTGGAGAATCTCATTGAGTAGTTGCTTTTAAATGGGTCTTGCTTGAGCATGATGACATTCACTCGTCAGAAAATCGAAATAGTTTTTTCTCCACAATGTCCTGGACAAGCACCTGGAGAGGGCACTGTGTCACATGTTGGCAGGGGTGAGGACCCAAGTGCAGGCGGATCAGGCAGGAGAAAGAACTGTGCAGGTAACCGGGTTCATTTTCCAAAATGCAGGAACAGAAAACCACACACTACAGGGATGAACCACAAGGATCTGATGAGGAATAACTGAAAACAATGGGCTAAAATACACAGACAGACAAACTAAATACAAGTAATGTGAATTAGTCGTAAGACAAGGTGCACTAATGAGCAGAAACCAAGGAAAAAACACAAAACTAAGAACAAAAACCAGAAACATGACCAAAACCAAACACATGTAGTCAGAACAGAAACGGTAAACAATGACACACTGTTGGATTGCATGTTGAGGCATATAAAAGATTATCATTTTGAGGAAGAGCCCTGATTTTATTTACGTTCAAGCAGACAAGACAACTCACATTTCCAACTACTTCCAGCTAGTGTTTGTGTTACATTGATACCAACAATAAGATCCAAGAGAATTAATTTAGTAGATTAACATCCAGAACACATCTAATGACACCACTGCCTCACAGTCCTGTAGAGACAAACTTGTATGACAGGGCAGCATGATAAAGACAGCCATCGGCAGCATGCGTTGCAAAATCATGGATGTCTACAAAAACGCGTGCTACATCCACAGCAAGGCACATCATCTGAACATTAACACACAGCAGGCAACGGAACCATCATCAGGACGGACATGTTTTTCTGACTTTGCTGCTTTTTCTGTTCGTCTCGAGGTCACCAAAGCAAACTGTTTGTTAAAGTATTCAGTTTTTTCATGTAGGGACAAATTAACTGTTGAATATTTAAGCATGAAAGGGTAATATTTTAATATTAACCCCTCTGCTTAACATATTTGGACCTTTGCTGGAAATTAATGGATGAGGCACCGCTTTACTAAAGAAAAAGATATCCAACCTGTCATCGCTGTCAGTGAGTATTTACATTTTTACATAAAGCTGGGCTACACTGTCACACATTAAACTGCCTCATCTATGAAGAGTAAGACGTGATAATAAATGACGGAAAAGAGAAGATAAATGCATCATTAGTTATTAAGATTCCTGATAATCAACAACACAGAGACCAAAACATTTAAAAGGATTAAACATAACTTCCACAATTCCCTCTGAATTCTGTCAAAGGACTCTAAACAGTTTTAGTCTTTGTACATTCAATTTGTGGCATCAACAAGCTGTTCACAAATTATTTTAAGGTGAAGCCACTAGGGGAAAATCATATAAAGGTTTTCCAATAAGAGAAATGCAAATAATTTTATAGAATGTGACTGGGAGGATGGAAGAGATTTTTCTTTTCAAGGCTTGGTTGCTTTTTAAAACAAAAGTCTTCTTGTACGTGTTTGGTGGACACTTAAAACAAACTCGTTGATGCGCCGCTGTTCTGTTTACAGACTCCCAGCAATGTGTGAACTATCATTAAACACAATCTTTTCATTTGGATTCACAGAATTGTCTCATATACAAATAAACTAGAATATTATCCCACTGATTTTTTCCTGAAACTATAAAAAAGGAGTGGTTAAAGTTTGAGTTACATACTTAAATCATTAGTGGATCTTATATCCCAACCAGTGCTATTTACATTACTTTAATTTTAAACGTGTTTCCAGTCACTGGTTAGTTTCCCTTCCAATGGCTGGTTAGGTTTTGGCACTGAAAACTACTTGGTTAAGGTTAAAAAAAAATCATTGCCAGTCTTAAAACATATCCTCCAGCATTTACTACATGATAGGCATCTTTTCTCACAAGTTGCCAGGTAACACAACATTTGCAAGAGTCACAGTGTTGGCAAGAAAAGAAAAATAATCCCACTGAAATAAATAACTTTGGGCAGATGACAAAGAACACAATTTATGTCCTTCAGCATTTATACAATAATTTATCTTTTCCTTCTTTGTACTTTTATCACCAGACCAGTTTGTGTTCTTAGTAAGTTTGCTCTGTGCTGCATGTCTTGCAGTCCAGCTTGTCAGTGCATTCAATGCTAGCAGCAATTCAGAAACTCTGCCAGTGAATAGTGACAACAGATCATAATCAAAGGCTGAGACAATAAGCCACATCCATATAGAGCTAGGTATAGCATAGGCTGTAGAGCATTACAACACATTACATTCACTTTGCTATTCATTTAAACAATTGGCTGTCTGCAATTGCATAGATGTACAATGACTAACTTAGGATAAGAAATTGAAGTTATTAGGGACCCTTCATGAGGTTTCCTTAGACAACAATGTCTCACTAGCTCACTGAAGTCAAAATGCAAGAAATTAACATAAATGACCTCATTTTTAAAGAATTTGGGCTTACATAATTATATTTTATAATACATTTGTTCAACATGCCTGTGGGCTTCAAACAAAGAAATCCACAGAGATCAGTGTAAATGATGACATATATATCACATGAATGCGCAGTGACCCTTGCAGACACACATGTATGAAGCATACATGAAATGTACTAACCCAGCTCTGGTATAGAGTCCGTCCACTCATTTTTTATTGAAACAATGCTAATAAAAACATGTAAAAGAAATCTTTAAAGTAGATATTTATTTTCAGTTCTCTGAAACCTTGAGCATAGTTGAATTCTCTTTGTAAATAACTTTTACTGATTACCTATTAAGTGTTGCCGTGTCCTCAGACATGGAGGTAGCTCAAGATTAATTCAGTAGACCGAAAGGCTTTTGACCTTACTGAGATGAAAATTCTTTGTGGCAGTCCTTTAGATTTCCATGGTCTACTGATCCAAGGCATCTCTCTTGATAAACGTTAGATCTGTATGCAGTCCAAAAAAGAAAGAAAGTATATTTTGGTTCATTTGTGAAGATGTGAATAGAAACCAAACTCTGGTCCTTCTAAAACCTTGTGTCTTGGTTCGCTCCAAGTGACCCAAATGCAGGAAGTGGACAACAACTTATATGGTGGAAATTAAATTTGTATGCATTAACCAATAGATGAAAAAGTTTTTTTTTTATTGTTTCAATGATCTTCTACTGCCTCTCAGATGAGGAGCGGAATAAGTCTTCAAAAGCTCATGTTGTTGGATTGAATATGGTGTAAAAGCAAACTTTGGACCAGTTGGATGTTGCAACCCAAGACGGTACGAAGTACACAAGGGTAAGCATAATTACAAGTGCAACTCAAAGCATTTAATCATACAAGTGTATTTATTGCTTCCAATCTATTTTTTAATGCAAATACTAAACAACAACAGCAAGGAACAAAGTAACTTTTGCGCTTAACACGCTTGATTAATTTTAACCTGCCTTTGCCGGGTTGGTTGGTGTTAATTCATGGCCCTTGAGTTCTGTCAGTTACCCGCTTCCTCAAAAAAAATATTACCTTGCCTTTAGCATCTCCATTTGCCAGACCATCTTAGTCCAGGTAGTTTTTACTCATGTTTTGGGATTTCTTTTACCGTTTAATTGCAACTGTAGCAGCTTTGGTTTTTGTTTAGTTGAATAAAAGTTTCTTTTTTTTCACCTTTCTATACCTCCTTGTCAACATTTGGGTCCTCTGCAGCACACAACCATGACAGCAGATAAAAATATGTTAAAGATAAGGGAAATTATTACACTCAAAATCATTTTAGTCTTTGACCATAAAGTGAGGCCACCACACAAAAATATCTTGTGACCTCACAAGGACCAAGAACAGAAGAAATTAAACATGTTCATGCTCTTTGTGCAGATTCATTCTTTGCTGTGTTACCTCTTCATCCATATTCATGGATGTGCATGCAGAGAGATGCTAGGCAGGGTTAAGTCAGTCACAGAGACAGAAGAGAAAGCTGTGAGGTCCAGTCAGCTGTAAGTGGCAGTCAATCAGCTATGACAGAGACATGAGCATAGGACTACAGCTCAAGAAGATGGACGTCCAATAATGCAGTCACGATGGATGAAGGGTGCATTAATGTGACTGCAGGAGTGGGGTGCAGAGGGCAGGTGGATTTGAAGGTGTTGCAAGAACCTGCAGACAAAAATGTATCTTTCAGTATTGTGCATCTCCACAGCCACGACCTCTCTATGTTTTTCTCTGAGCTATAGGCTCATAAAAAGAAACACAACAAAGTGGTGAGATCTAGTTTTTTTATTCTTTGCTATTACATGGGTCTTTTCTTGATGATATATAGAAAGAGGACTGATATTATACAAAGAAAAACAAGCTCTGTATAAATGAATAAGAAACAGATTGCAAAGCACTTAGATGAAACTAAAAAATCTCATGTTAGGTTGGATACTATTCATCATTTTCTTATTTAAGAACGTTTACTATTTTTCCCCATTGGCAATTACATAAGACGTACCAGTGCAATTTGGGTAATGGACTTTCTGCAAGCAGCTGTTTGGTGGATGTCTCTTTATATACAGTGGGGCAAAAAAGTATTTAGCCAGCCACTTATTGTGCAAGTTCCCCCACTTAAAAAGATGAGAAAGAACTGTAAAATTTATCATAGGTATACCTCAACTTTGAAAGACAAAATGAGAAAAAAATCGAGAAAATCACATTGTCTGATTTTTAATGAATTGGTTGGTAAATTCCTAATATAAGTATTTGGTTAATAACAATAGTTCATCAAATACAGGCTTCTCCCATCTTTTGAAGTGGGAGAACTTGCACAATTGGTGGCTGACTAAATACTTTTTTGCCCCACTGTCTTTCTTACCCTTGTGTCATAACAGACTGCTTCATTACCTCATCAGATTTATGACCTGCTGACCACAGACAGTAGGCAACCACTCCCACCCTGCTTTGTTTGTTCACTGTGGTCTACATCTGCAGCCACATATCATGACTATTGTTTTTATGTTTCCTTTATTACTTTATTAATTTGTAAGGTTGTAAAGGTCACTCTGTTATTAAAGACGAAATCTAGACATGGGGGGCACACCTCCTGGGCTGCACATATTAGCCCTTTAAGACACGCTCAGGTACATGTCAACGTGTCCCACTAAGTTACTGTGAGTGATTATGAAAGCTCACAGTGGTCCAGATGCTCACATAGTGAATGTAAGAGCTTGATTACTATTTTATGTGGCAGTTGTCAGTGAGGCTCATGACTTCTGTATTTTTGCAATGAATTCAGAGGTCATTTCAAACCTGAGACAAACTTCAAATTGAATGTGAATGAAAATTAGAGGCAGCACATTTAGTTTATAAAAAAGAGCAATTATTAAATTATTAACTCAACTCACCACCTTGAGGGTTAGGTTCTAGATATGCAAGTGGTGTTTTGCATATCCCGAACCTAATGCGAGTTCTGTATAATTCTCTGGATATAATGACAATGTGTGTGCAAAGGCCTGATGTTCGGTTCAAGGATGGACCTTTTGCTGGTTTTGATGAACAAAACGGACCTCAAACTAGAAATAATAAGTTGTAGACTCAAAGAGAATATACATGGCATAGCTCAGTTGGTTGAGCATTTGCCTATGTACAGAGGCAGAAGCTCCTTGATGCAGCTGGCGAGAGTTCAAGTCCTGGCTTATGGTCTTATGGTGCATGTCATCCCTTTTTCTCTCTCTGAATTGTCATGTGGATTGCAAATGAAGGCCATTACTGAACTAAAACTGATTTAAAAAGGGGGAAAAAAATCTCCCAACATGATGCAGGTCAGTGTTGTTCTTACCACATTGTTGTTTTGGCCGATGCAGAGGAAATTTTCTAAAACCTTTAGGATGTATACAACACTACAAACAAGAGGATTTTAAATGAAAGAAATGTGTTTACTGAAGCGATAAAGTAAAATGGTAAATGTTCTGTACTTATATAGCGCTTTTCCCCAAAACACTTTACATGTTCGTCACATTCACCCATTGGCAAAAATTTTAATAAAATACAAGTGAAAAACAACACAACGAAGTTAACATAAAACACACACACACACAAAAAAAACTTCAAATATTAGGTTTATATGCTAAAAGTCTAGCGAAACAGGTGAGCTTTAAGTTTGGATTTGAAAGTGGCTTGAAGAGCAAATGTGGCATCTCATTTGGAAATTAAGTTCCCAGAGTCTGGAGGAGGACTGGCGAGGCAACAATTTAAATTGCAGCGTGATGTTTTCACAGTCTGTGTTGATTTGGGAGCCATGTCCTCTGCTGTGTTGGTCCACTGTGCTTTAATAAGTCCAGAGTCAACGCAGCCGTCTACAAGGAGATTTTAGAGCACTTCATACTTCCTTTAGCAGAAAAGCTTTTTCGGAGATGCTAACTTTTTTAGTTTTTAGCAGGACGTGGCACCTGCCCACACTGCCAAAAGAAACAAAACCTGGTTCAATGACCAAAAGATTACTGTGCTTGATTGGCCAGCAAACTCTCCTGACCCGAACCCCATAGAAAACCTATAAGGCATTGCCTAGAGAAAGATGAGACACACGAGACAGAGCAATGCAGAAGAGTTAAAGGCCGCTATTGAAGCATCCTGGTCTTCCATTACACCCCGGCAGTGCCACAGTCTGATAACATCAATGCAACGCCGCATTAAAGGCAAAATAAGATGAATTTAATGTTTCTAAAGACTATAGTGCACTTTTCTTTAAAAAATAGGGTTGGGAAGGTGGACATCAAAAACTATGGCCTGGTGGTCAGAGATATGGAGGTTGAAGCTGGAGAGTTGCTGGATACTATGAGAAGTGGGGTAGACTAGGTCCAGGATGTGGCCACAGGAGTGGGTGGGGAAATAGACATGCTGAGTTAAATGAAGGCAATCGAGGAGGTCCAAAAAGTGTAAAATTTTTGTTGTCAAAATGGAAGTTAAATTCACCATCAAGTAGAACAGAAGGCGAGATGGCGAAGAGATGAGTGACCAGATAAGTGAAATCAGAGAGTAATAACGGATTTGGCTTGGGGGGTCGGTAGACAACAGCAATGACAAAGGGGGCTTGGGAGAGGACTTTAAAAGCAATGTATTCAAATGATTCAACAAAGGGCATTTATGTTGAGCGTTAAACTGCAAAACAAGAAATAGTAAAAAAGTGGAATGTCAGTTTCAGTTGTCCAGTTTCAGGGGCATTTTTTTTGTGCCGAATTTCTTCTTTATGACAAATACAACTGCAAAGAGGCCGCTAGAGTTATCAGTTATCATTCTAAATCCTCACCGTGTCGTTATTTTACAGCAGTTACACAATTATTTATCATGTAGCAAATAAGCCTCTTCACTCTGCAGAAACACCCTCAGCTCTGACTCAACTGTGCTTGCAAACACCAAAATGTCACTAATATTAAATAAAACATGTTTCTGATCCTCAGTACTGCTTGGAATATTTGCTTTATAGGTTTTGTGGAGTACTTACATGAATTCAGTTTGAAGGGCAGTAGCAAAAGTTGGGGGGGTGTTTACACCTTTTCAGTTTTGCATTACATTTCTTTTGGATGGTGGGCAAACAGCTTATAGGACATACAATGCATTTAAGGACACAGTGCACATCACACTGAATGTAAACATTATTTTTCCAGCACTGCACCTTTAAAAACCCAGCTATACAGTATCTAGTTGCAGTGTTGGAGGCTTTGGGATAAAATGCTTGCACTTTTGTTCACCAGAGTGTATGTCAGTGGAATGGTACTTAAATAGCATACAATTCTGAAAATAGGAATAAATGCAAATAAATAAATAAATTTCTTGGCTTAAATGTAATTTGTTGAAAAGGTAAAGGAATTAAGTTAAAAATCCCAAAAATTAAAAACTTTTTGGTTTGAAGGAGTTAGAAGCTATATGATGACTTAAGCAAGGGTTCAAAGATCCAAACATCCAGTGTAATAATAAGTTACTTCCACCCACAGGTTTATTCCACCTGTCATATTAGATCTATAACTGCTATGGATGTTTGCTCCTCAGAGAAATCAGGACCAGAGAAGTGGGAGAGAGGGGTGCGGGGGTTACACAAGAATTTATAAGTGGCTTTCTGATTGACACCTTTTTCCCACTAGCAGCAGGCCGACATGCTTGTTAGCGCTCCGCCGGGGCAGGCAGTGACTTGTGAATGGACAAGAGGCGGGGCGGGTATGCAGTTACGCAGATGCAGCTTTCCATCTGGAGGAGCGCACAGAGGAGCAGAAGTCCGATGGTGCGGCAGCAGCGGATCACCTCACACAAATGAACAAACAAGCACAACCTCGATTTCAATATAGCTTTTACGTTCGCAAAATCACGAAAGGGATTTTCCCAGCATCTAGAAGCAACAGGAAAACTTCTTATTGCGTAAACCGTCGCCAAAACGGGAGCCAGGATGTATCCTTCGCGGCTGCTTCATCTTCTGCTATTGTATGGAGGTCTGCCAAAAGTAAGTCTTTTATTGGCATAGAAAATATAAAGAATATTTCTAAATATAAATTTTGTAAAGGTTTAACTTGAAAACATTTGTAATGGTTTGACCAAGATAGAATAATTTTCTTTACAAATTATTACAACCCCATTACATGAGATCAATATGACATCTTTATATAATTAACTGAACTTAAAGGTATTCTCTGTGAAATCTTATTGCTCCTTTAAAAATGCTCGACTATATAATTGACTTATAAAACATATTTTCATCAGCAGATGAGGCAGTACATGTGAAGGTAAAGTTCTTTTTCAGAGCTCGCAACAAAAGTCAAAGCAATTAAAACAGATTCTTTAAGCCAAGGCCACATAGCCGTAAACTAGAATAAAAAGAATAAGTCGTGATTCTGTGTGTAAAAGTAATCTGACTATTCTACCTCTAGCCCTGCTTTCTGCTTACTGTGCAAAATTATACCAGTATACAATATGTATAGAACCGAGGTTCAAATGAGATAGCCTTTGTTTGGACCTCGCACAGGTCTCATGATTATTTTGAACTATGTTTGAACAACGTATTTTTATTTTTTCCTCCAGAGCTAAAGTATAGTGATTAAACTGGACCAGACTGCTGCTAATATGAACTGTACTCTGTGAATTTCTGTTCTTGGATGAAAAGCTTTTGTGCGTCTCCACTGAACAGCACTCTACATCTCAAACCAAAACCATGCAACTGGTAATAATATAAGAAAGTCTATTGCTCTGCATGGTTTTGTGTTTAGTTTTTTAATTCAGCGCACCAAGAGCAAATACATTTTTTTTTCTTTTTTCAAAAAACGTTTGTGTTTATGCTGTTCCTCATGCTGTGCGCTGTCAGGAATGAGTGCATTTTCGGTCAAAGGAAAAAAGCCTTTGTATTTTATTTTATTTTTTTATTTTTACAAATGTTTTAAAGAAAATATAAGACGGGTCTGGATCTAAGAAGCATTCATATTGATACTGGCTGTGATCTTCTGACACTGTGTGGTTTCATTTAATGCATACTTTAAAGAAAAGAGATGGCTAACATCTAAGTGGCTGCGTGATAATTTCTCCCTCCTCACCTTTGACAGATCACAGATGTCCTGATGCTTTAGATCAACCAGAAATGTCCTTTGTTAACATACTTTAGTGACTCTTGTAGGGTGTTTTTTTTCCAAAGTTCCTTAAGCTGCTTTACAATAACACACTCTGACACGTTTCACCAATACATCCAGTGAAGAAATGCTGTGTAGAAAATCCCATAAGTGGTTAAAAAGTGCATGTTAGTGGCTGGATGTCACTGTTATCGATTTAACACAAAGCAGAAGGGAGGTGGAGAAGGAGGAGGGCAGCAAGGGTGGGCTATAATGACTTCTGCACTCCTTTCCTTATAAACACAAAACCATCTGATAGTCACCAAAAGCAGCCGTTTGGATAAATAAAGCCCATCCTCGTCTAAACAGTTTGTGTTCAAGTGCTTGTGGGTGATTTCCTGCTGTGGTTACTGTTTGAAGGAAAAGGTAAATTCCAAGGATTAAATTGTGTTTGATGGCTGGGTGCTAAAAGTTTAGATCAGTAGCTCAACAAAACATATTATAGCAAATTACTGCACCTTCCCCAACTTAAAACAGTGTGTTCTCCATCTTCTTTATGAAAGAGGCAAAGTGTTTGGAAGGGACATTATAGCTTTTATCAGTTAATCCAAATGTGCATTTAAACACCCTCATGCTAAAATCTTTATCAGCACTTCTTTGCTCATAAAAAGTCAGTCTTTTTTCTTTTTTTCTTATTGAATTTGCTCTACTGTGCACCCAAAGTAGCAACTAATCCATCGTCAGCCACTACAGAGATAACATCAAATTTTGCACACAGCTTCAGATTCAAAGGAGTGACAGATGAGACAGGCAGCATTAGCATCAATCTGAAACATAGCAACACAGTCCATTCATCTTGTATGCTACAGTTTGTGTTTGTTCAGAGTTGCAGATTTGAGATAAATATCCTACAATATGAATTCAGTGACAGACATAAACTATAGACGCTGCTCTAGATAAATGCTGAGCAAAAAACCTTGAGCCACCCTTCATTTCTTTAAATATTCCCAGGACAGATTTACTGACTTTTGTGCAAACATAAATAAAAATACAAAATGTAAAGCAAAAACTAATTTTATAGTTCTCAGAAGCTTAAAAGTTAATATTTGATATGAATATTATCAACCTTTATTTCCGCCTTAGACAAGCTTTCTTGTTATCTTCAGGAAGAGCTCTCCAGGCTTCTTGAAGAATATTCCAAAGCTCCTCTTTGGATTTTGTTATATTTTCTCTGAGGACGATCCTGTGAAAATGTATCATTTGGATTTTCTAGCACATTTTCCATCTTTCCTACCTCAAATATTGCTAGATTTTTCACTCATTTTTGGTTAGATTTTGGCTCAAAATTTAGGTTTTGAGCCAAAATCTAACCAAAAAATAGGTGAGTAATAAAATAAATAACAAAAAAGATGAAAGAAAACATGGCAGTTACAACTGCTCTGTTGAAGGTGAAATAACATAAAAGATGGTAGTCTCTTTATGGAGGACATATTTGGACTCCTAGAAGAAGGTCAGCTGATTTATGCAATGCATGTTGATAAGGTTTGTAGAGGTATTAACTTTGACTGGTTTTGAAAGAGCAAGAGGCCAGTTTTAGAAACGTACATTTCTATGGTTTTAAGAGAATATATATTTTTTCCTGGTTGTGTTAAAATATACCAGTTTAAATAAAAGGCTATTGATACATTTGACATTTTTCCAGAAATATTCTTATTGTTTTTCTAAGTGTTAGATGAAATCAGTATGGATTTTACGTCTGCATATTGTTGATGATGTAACCAGAAGATTTCTTTGAAGTAGCCGAGAAAAGACTTGACGGAGGAAAAATTTAGAAAAAAAGGTTTAGCCCCCATTTCCCGTTTCTCTTTACTATGTGCATTAAATAAAGGCTAGAGCCACAACCATTCAGCACCACATACAGGGGTGCATTTACAATTGTGCTCCTTGAAAACGTTCAATACAAGTTATGTCTAACCACTACCTTACAAAATACAAATTTACATCCCACCTTAACCATTTACTTAAACCATCAAAACAAGTTATACTAATAAAGCAAAAAAGAAAACTACTGAATGATGGCTTTCCAAGAAGCATAAAATGGAAAATTATAAATGAAAGACACCCAATGACAATTTAAGTGAGGATTTAAATAAATCAGTACTTAATAAATATATACACCAATATCCAAAAAGCACTGTGCTCAGCTGGAGCCACATACAAGCGCAGCCTGGTGCACAGATTAAACAAACAATTACTAAGCCTTGCAGGTGATGGTATGCACAGTTGACAGAGCTGGTTTTCCCTGATTTTAGCTAAGATAAGCCTCTGGCTCTGCTTCAAACTTCATTCACACAATTGAGGATGATAATGATTGTTTTAACTATCAATGGGCAAAGTACAAGTAACCACACATGCTCAATTTTTTAAATATGGAAGATGCAATTATAAGCATGAATGTACAATGTTTCTCAGTATGAATGTGAAACTTTCTATTATTTTTTTACTGTAACCAACATTTCTTGTGTTTGGGCTTGTCTGCTTGCTAAAGAATATGCTCTTTAATTCATCCAGACATTTTGCTCTCTGGCTTATTAAACCCACAGATTACCAAGAGAGGCTCGCGTGTGTTCCTCCCGAGTCAGATAGATAGAGGCCACATTTCTCTGGCCATACACAAACACAAGCTCTCCTTTCATCTTCTTGTCAACCTTTCCCATTTTTTATTTATCATTATCCTGCCCTCAAACAAGGCAAAGCTGTCAGCCATTTCAAATGACAACAATCACTTAAAACCTGAAGCGGGGTCCTGGCAGCTCTTGTGATGAGCTCTGTGCAAAAAAACTATCAGAGCTGGCAGGTATTTATGAGATGTTTTGCTTACAAAGGCAGTCTGTCAATGTATTTGTCCCCAAGGCTTTGCAAAGATCTACTTATCATATGCATATTTTGGAAGTGACAGTTTAATTCATTGCCCAACACAGCAACCTCAGTTGGCAAGCTGTCCTTACTTAAGATATTATTGGCACATTTTCAGCATAAGGTGGCAAGCACTTAATTTTGTCTTCTGCATTTCAAAGCAAAAGTCTCAACCAAGACCCCACCACGCCTTTTCATTTTATTTTTCTTGTATCTTCGCGGGTTTAAGGATTTGTCCATTCCTAAAATTTACATTTTGTGAACTCTGGGGCTTGTTTTTATCACTGGTCACCCTCTCTGGCTTTATTTATATTATATAGGCTTGCATGGAGTAATAATTTATCATGTTGCAATGAATAAAGCTTGATCCCAGTAGCTTAAAGGCTTTTGGCTTGGACACATGCCATTATCATGTCTGTTTCCCTTCCTGATGAGGGACTTTGTTTAAGGTTTTTGTGTTTGTGGAGCATTAATAGTATCAGGTTGAAATTTGTGTTGCAGTACCAAATACCAGAGGACAGACAACAATGTCTTTCTGCTGTCTTGTGCAACTGAAATAACATTAGATTGTTTGATGTTTTCTGATATAGATACCATTTGGTATATTTATATCAGAAATGGATAGGGCATTTATGCCAAATAATTATATCAGTCTGATTCAAATAATTGGAAACGCACAAATTGTGAGAGGTGCTCACCTGCAAAACTTGGCATTGAAACTTGACAGTCGAATGAACAAAAACTGAGCGTGTACAAGCATTTATAAAAAATTTACAGCTTTAGAGATGGTATGAAGAGAAAAGGAAGCCAGAATGTAGAAATTACATGGGAAATGTACTTATTTATTTAATAGGGGTGAGAATCAATTAAAAAAGAAAGGGAGTCTAATGAATTAAAGGCTTTATAATTACTTAATCTTAATTAATTGCATTTAATTGCATTTAATTGCACAACAATATAATTTTTTATGGATTTTAGTAGATGACTTAATCAAATAACAGACACTGATATTAATATTGTAATCTCAAGCTCAAGCAATATCTGGAAAATGAATTTAATTGTATTTCAATTCAAAACAGTAGAAAAAAAAGGAGAAAATATCCCTTGCCAAAACAGAATAGACAATTATAAACAGCTCTGGTTGTTCTATAATTGAAAGTCTACAAGATGTTACAGTACTTTTAACTTTTAAAATATTTTCGTCCACACTCTTTATCAATAGGTATGAATGTCTGACTGTAAGCAGGGCGGGATCAGCCAGTGTCAGATTTACGCATTTCATTTTCAGTCTGGTCATGGAGCAGAGGTGAACACCTCCTGCTCGGACTGCAGCTGGGAGCTGAGACTGCTGCTCCGTGAGAACCGAGGCTGTTGTGAGTGCTTCTGGACAGAGGAGAAGCATATATCAACACCTGCTGCTCATTGAGAAGAGTAAGCTACATGCTTTCACGTCAGTTTACAAAAGTCTCCAATAACACAAAAAAAACCATAGTTCAAAACAAGGCTGGCTCTAGGAATGCAAAGCAGAAATGTGAAGGGGGCATCATGCTTCAGCCCCTTTTTTTGATGTTTTACTTGTTTTCTTAATGGGACTGTTATGAACTTAATGAAGTCCCACCTGAAACCAAAGCTCCTGTTGGTATAGCTCTTAGGATTACTGAGGCACGCAGACCCCCTGACCACAACAAGGTGGCAATCCCTCAGAGGGGAAACAGAAAAAATAAATAATAAATAAATAAAAATAAGAAAAAAGATATAAAATATCCTTCATCAAGTTTTTAACAACCAACAACATAACAAGTGTCTCATTGGGACAGCCATTAGACATTTGAACCTAATAACAATAAAATGAAATATTAAATTAAAACTGAAATAGTTAGGCATATCACAAACTCAGAAGAAACATCTTGGATTTTTAAAATTATTATTATTATTATTGTTATCTTGTTTAAAAACTCTTGTCCTATTTCTCTGCCCACATACTCTCACAAAGTTGTCCATGTCCAGGTTTTTCATAATGGTCTTCTCATGGGTCAATATCACGTGTTGGCTGGACCAACAAATGTGGGAGGAGAAGCAGTATTTGCTGACGATAAGGGTGTCTTAAGCTGTGTTTTAGCTGCTGTAGCAGCGGCATTGCTACTGGTGCAGGCAGGAGCAGCACTACCTATTTTAAAAGCTGTGAAGAATTTATGCATCACACAGAAGTGAATTAATATATATCATTTGTGTTAGTATTATTATTCTAAGATCCGTAATACACGCTTTTGTCTAAAGTTTAAGCTCAGAGAAAATGGATGCATGCAGATGCACACATGAAGCTCTATATGAGCTGCTTTTTTTTAACTATTTTATTTTTGTTTTTATTAATTCTTTATGACAACAATATATGACAACAATATACGACACATTACAGATTACATAAGAGTGAGAACCTTGAAAGCAATAACAAATACACAAAATACATTAAACACACAAACAAAGAACAGAGAACCAATAGAAAATAAAAAAAGGGGAGTGATTGTTTTGTGTTCTATACTTTGTTACAAGGTACCTTAGAAAGGGATTCATTAACAGAAGCAAATATACACATATAGGGTATATAAACATGAGGACATTACACTGGCAGGTAGAAGAAGAGTGATATTTATCTTTGTAAAATTGTGTGGAGGACAAGTCTAAGATAGACAAGTGTCTATTGTTCTTTTTGTTATTTTTTACCAGGTGAAAAGAAGCGAAGACAGAGTTTGTTTCCAACTTAAAAACAGGAAAAGATTAATCAACTCGTAGCCATTTCTGAGAAAACATTTTGCTTGTAAAGGGAAAAAGTTAACTAGAAATTCCAATGAGTTGTTTTCATAGTAGAACAGGAAGTCTTTCACAGTAAGGCAATAAGAAGAATCAAACAGGTGATAATTTAATTCATTTATAAATGCTTTTGTCTTCTCGCAGTCGTAAAAGAGGTGCATCGGCGTTTCATTCTTGTCATCACAAAAAGAAAAAACAGCGCTTATGTCCCTGTAGTTTGATACAATAACATTCATAGGATAAATATTGTGGAGAATTTTGAAGTAAACCTCCTTTACTTTATTAGATATACAATATTTGTTAGGTAAAAGCCAAGCTTTCTGACAGGTAATAGCCTGAATCAAAGAATTCCAGTAAAATTTCCCTCTTGGTCTTATCTTCTTTCGTTAATTGAAAGATCTGGCGAATATGTTTATTGTTACATCTTCTGTTCATCACCTCAATCCTATTTAACAGTAGTTTATGTTGTGTGATATTGGACATGCCAAAGGACAAATGACTTTTCATAAGTTGAGCTAATCCTTTGGGAATAGCTACAGTTACAGTTACAGAGTTAAATTCTTTAAGTGGGATCGGGATGCCATGAGAAACTTTTCATATGTTAGCATGGCGCCAGATCCATCTAACATGGACAGAAAATTACAGATGACATTATCAAACTATCTAGAGAGAAAGAGGGATTTGTTTTGGATTGTGATCTCCATGTTGTTCCAGATGAGAGTTTTATGGGGAGAGAAGTTATGGGTAAAGCATAGTTTCCAAGCAAGAAAACATTGCTGGTGAAATTTAGATAATATGACTGGTAGTTTGGTAGGAGCGTAGTTACACTTTAAAACAAAGGAAAGACCACCAATCTGGTTAAATACATAGTTGGGAATGAAGAACCACAAAGAATTGGGATTAGGAAGACGTCTTCTAATCCAACCAACCCTGAAGGAGTTAACGGTGTCAGTAAAGTCTAAGATATCTAAACCTCCTTGTTTTTTTGTGATCAGAAAGCACCTTATTTTTAAGTTTACTGGTTTAATTTTTCATATAAAATATAGTAAAATTTTATTTATCTCTTTTTTCCTGCCTTATCATTGAGAAAGAGTGAGAGGGAGGGATAAATAAAATGAGAGAGACCATCTGCCTTGGATAAGCGAGTTCTACCTATCATACTCAAGTCTCTGCAACCAAGAGTAAAGAATGTCTTTTGTTTTGGCCAGTTTTGGTGTAAAATTTAACTGCTGTCTGTCTGTTGCATTTCTAGTTATGTGAATTCCTAAGTATTTAATATGATCCTTAACCGGAACGTCATGCAATGGTGAGATCTCACATTTTGAGGTGTTAACCCTAAGGCCTGATGCTTTGGAAAACGTTAAAAAGGTTAAAGCATGAGAGACTTGTTCTTTATCCCGCAGAAATAAAATGGTGTCATCTGCCAGTTGAACAATTTTAATTTCTCTGTCAAAAATCTTTATAACTTGTAATTTGCGATCCTGGATTATACTTATTGCCAGTAATTATGCGACCAAAATAAATAAGAGGTGGGAAATTGCACATCCCTGCCTAATTCCACGTTTTATTTCAAATCTATTTGTTGTATTTTGGTTGATTATAATAGAGCTATTTATGTCTTTATAAAACATTTCAATGATACCAATAAAAGACATTCATTTTACATATGGAACAGAGGGCCCTGAATAAAGTCCCAAAAGTGAATTTAAAATTCTACTGAAAGCCCATCAATACCGGGTGATTTCCCTTTTTTCATAGAGTGGAGGGCTTTTTAAAATTTCTGCTAATGTTATTTTTGCATCAGAAATTTCTCTGTAAGAATCATTGATAGTTGGGGTAGAATTTTACATTTTTTCACTGAACACATTGCAATTATTGGGATTAAATCTTGGAGAGTACAAGTCATTATAAAAGTCTGTAACATATTTTGAGATTAAGACAGGGTTGTTGGATTCAGTGCCATTTATATTAAAAGAGGTCAGGGCTTTTCTTTGACCATTTCTCTTCTCCAGCGCAAAGAAATACGAGGAGTTCTTCTCTCCTTCCTCCATCCACTTGGCCCTAGACCTTATAAAGGCCCCTTTAGTCAGGTTCAAGTATAGCCCATCTAGTTGTAAACTGATGTCTTTTATTTCTATTTTTTCCTCTTCAGTAGCATTCTCTTTAGACAGCACATTTTTTCTCTGAAGTAATTGGGTCTCTAATTTATTTTTAGTATTTTTAATAACTTTACATCTTTTTATGGCAATATATCTTGTTTTGTACTTGAAGAACTCCCACTTTTGTTTACACCCCTCATTTAGGTCAGAGAAAATTTCACCTATTAGGTCTTTGATACTGTTGTTAAAATGCTCATCTTTTAATAAATCATTATTTATCTTCCAATAGCCTCGTAATAGTGGGGTATCGTTTGGCCGTTCAGTTTAATTATTATTGACTTATGATCGGACAAAGGTGCAAAGGAGTGTGATATATCTTGGGATATGGGAGTGGGAAATTAGGAAAAGGTCAATTCTTGATTAAGTGTTGAGTTTTTGTTAGACCAGGTGAAGTCCTGAATTGAATTGAATCCGGATAAAAGAAGCGCCAGGCATCAACCAAAGAAAGATCAGAACATAAAGACAGAATTAGATTATTTTTCAAAGAACCCTGAATCCATTTAGGGGGAAAACGATCAAGATTAGAGTCAACACATTCATTGAAGTCACCCCCAAAGATGATACAAGCGTCAATATATTTTTCGAGCAGTATTTTGGTACTTTTAGTCATTTGTGCAAATAGGTTCTTGTTGGCTGAATGCGAGTTATAACCATATATATTACATACCATGAAAATCCCTTTTTCTTGTTTTAGAACAACTATCACCCATCTTCCATCAGAAGATTTTAAAGTTTAATTACCTTTAATTTTGTTTATAAGTATAGCAACTCCTGCTGAGTTATTGCTTCTACAATATATGGTATTTCCCCATTGTGGTTTCCATCAGTTAACGACTAGTTCAGCTGAGTGGGTTTCTTGGAGGAGAACAACGTCTGCCTCACTCCATTTACAAAGCAAAAACAAGGCTTTCCTTCTCACAGAATCACGTATTCCTCTTACATTCAAAGAAAAAACAGATAGAGACTTAAACACATAATCCATTACAATAACAGTGACAACTACAGATGAAATCAACCAAATATTTGAAAACTTACAAACTCACCTACCAAGGAGAGGTGGGTAACAACTGTTGCTTATTCGTAGATACTTGGTTATCTGACAGATCAGGACAAAAAGTTCAAACAAACCGCTGTGAAATAGTTAACTGTGCCAGAGTAGAGCAGTGTAGGGAAGAGTCAAGTTTGTGCTCTGGCTGCTGATTTATTTATTTTTTTCTCTCTTTTAGACGGACAGTTTTTATGAACAATAACATGAAATAAGATAACAGGAATTAGTCGAAGAGCTGAATGAAGAAACCACAGTTTAACTTGTGGCTTTGTGAACAGGCGGTTTTTTCAGGCAGTTATTACTCATATTGTAATAGAGAACTTGTACTTTTTTCCATCTATAAGGGCGTAGGAGCTTTTGAAGGATGCCTGCTTTCTATATAAGCTGCTGAAACAGCGGGAGTGGGGAAAAAAGGGAACTTACTTTGATTATCCTCAAACCAGCATGCAGAACTAGAGGCTGGGCAGAGCTTTCTGTTGGGGTCACACAGGTCATTTTCCCTCAGTCTGTTCCCATTATCAGGCTCACAGAGGGTGCAGCTAACAGGTTCACTCCCTCACTTCCTTAAAGTTTTACCGCTACAGCTCAGCCAGTCCGCCACAGCGAGGGGGAGAAATCTAACACCCAATGATCAGGCCACTTGTCAACTCATTTGCATTTACGAAACACTGATTGGGTGTTCACTGGAAGAGGAGAAAGGGGGGCCCCGCAATGCAAACATGCTGTACAGCCGGTGTGGAGGAGAGAGAGAGTTTAGGAAGCTTGTACCTTTTTTTGGCAGAATTGATTTGAGGGGGCAAGGCGTGTGTTTGAGGGGGCGTTGCCCCCTTTTGCCACTGCCTAATTTTGTAATGAGTACATTTCTTTTGTAATTAATTATCCGTAATTAATATTCAAGTTTCACCTCTAATATTTAATATTACATGTTCCAAACACACATCTGATTAAAAATTTAAAAAA
>JBAMHW010000020.1:12563357-12581983 GCA_037177495.1 Rhadinocentrus ornatus | reverse complement strand
AAATGATCTCTTAGTGTATAAACCCACTGGACGACTCAGTGACTGTGTCAGCATGCAGAGGATGAGGAACAAGGAGTGATGAGTGAGATCATGCAAATGCGACCCCGCCTCTACGGAGGCTAGAGGCAGACCAGGGCAGCCCAGGGACCCGGGCCATCAGCAGCAACCCCGGAGCACGAACCCAAGCAACCCCAGGCCGAAGATGAACCAAGCCCCACCCGGAGGGGGGCAGAAGAGAGCCCCAGCCAGAGCCTCCCCGGTCTTGGGGCACAGGCCCCGGTGGGCCAAGATAGGCAGCTGCCATCCCCGCCAGGGACCGGCCATCCAGAGTGGCCCGAGCGAAGTGTCCAGGGCCCCAGGAGCCCGGGGACAGCGCCCCCCTAACAACAGCAGAGGGCCCGCTCCATGCCAAGGAGAACCGGGTTCCCCTCAAACATCTGCCCGGCGCCGGCCAGCACCCACCCTAATGCTCCAGCCGCCCACCCCGGGAACCAGGGCGTCACCGACCACCCTCCCCCACCCTCCACCCACTCCAACCTCCACCCCACACAACCTCCCACTCACACCCTCTCCCATGCTGCACTCACAAGCACTCACCATCACACAGCCACACCACACACGACCCTCCCACCATGCCCATGGGGGACGCCCCAGGCCGACCAGAGGACAGCGAGCCCCAAGCCCGGTCCACCCCAACTTCTCCATCCACCCCTCCACCACCCCCAGATGCGGAGGAGCGGGCCCCCCCCAGAGCCAGCAGCCCATCAGTGCAGCCAAACCGGCTCCCGGCCCTCGGGGCAACCGCCTTCCCCCGCCACCCAGGGGGAACAGGGGTGCGAGAGGTCCCAATTAACCTCATCCTTCCCGCTCGTGCCTGTATATGAAGTGTATGTTTGCAATTAAAATTGCAGTGCATTGACCACATTGTGCTTGGAGTGAGGCCACCTTAGGTACCCCACCCGCCAAGCACTACATGGCATGCCCACTTAAATGGCCCCCTCCGCTCCAACTCGCATGTCGCACACGCCTCCCAAGTCCCTACATGTGTATGTGTGTGTTTGTGTAAGAGAGAGCGGGAAAGTAGAGGGAGCCAGGCCTCTGATGGTATTAGGCACCCCCGCTCCCTGAGAGGTCTTCCAGGAAGAGACGGGCCAGGAGCAGCCTGAGTTTTTAGTATGAGAATTTTTGCATTATGAGCAAACTGTAATTCATAAGTGCTATTGTGTTTTTTACCTATATTGCCAGGACTCCCTTGAAATAGATTTTTTTTTTCTTTTTGTGTCTGCAGATTGTTTTTCTAGGTCCTCATAAAATAATGTGATTAGACCTCCTCATTATGGATTTTTGCATGCCAAATCACAGCAGTTACCATTATTATCATATAAAAAGCCTAAAATATGTTTCAATTTCACACAAAGTTTTGTCAGTATAGGCAGCACCATGACAAAACATTGACATTTATTGGAGATTTAATCGCCCATGACAACAACATTGCTCAGTGTGGTCTAAATATTTAGATGATTGCTTTCTGCTTGCTTTGTGAGTCAGTGATGCGGACAGGCAGATATTTCTATTTATCATGCTTTTTCCTTGGGAAATAGTTGAAAATATTAATTTAAAAAGTGAGCTAATATTTTTTTTTAATTAAAAAAATGATATTGGTACTTTCCCATGTTGCCTGAGGAGACTCAAGAGATAATTTGCACCCAAAAATTTACTTTTTCTAAAACCCTGAAGGTGTTTATTCTCAATCCTTTCTGTCAGGATCAGAATAAAGCTTGTTTCTTGTCTGAACTGAACAAATATTAAGCATAATGGTTGCAAATCAGGAAACAGTTATGAATTATTTCTACTGCCTTCTGCCAGTTTATGCTGTTGGGGTGTTCATCTCTCCTGAAGACAGCAGTGACAGCTTTAGGGTAGCTGGGGCTCATGCATTACACTTTAAAGACATCTATAAGGACCAATTAGAGAACATGAACATGTGGTTTGCAGCACAGCGCTCCTCTCATCATGACATTTACTGCTCTCAGTTCAATAAGTATTGTAGTGGGGTGTAGCTGCTCCCAGGGAGTTCATGAATACATTTTGCCTCATACTGACTTCTCTTTCCTTCTTTCTACTCAAGCTTTTGTTGCATGTTGTACACATGTTCATTGCCCCACTGGATTGCTGCCAAAGGCAGTCAGCCTACATTTTCCAGCTGTTGTTGACACAGATAAACAATTGCAGCAGATTACTAAGTGGCTCCCTCCTAAACCTCCTTGTCTGTCTGCACGATAGCATCTATTTCCCCTTTTAAAAAGAGTTGAGATTTTATTCATTTAAAACATTTCTGCGTATTTGTTGTATTATTAGACAGAGATTTATTCTAATACAAAAAAACAGAATGAAGACAGCAGATAAAAGGATGTGATGAATACATCATTTTTGGTGCCATACAGCCTCCCTAATTCCCTCAACCACTGAATGCAAATCCCTTCAACTGATTACAATGGTGTGATTTTTTATTTCTGACATTTAAGTTTACTTCCTCACTCTTTTGCAGGTATTATCAGTTCAGATGTGTGACGTTGTGAACGAGATTGAGCTGGAGAAAGAACGCTGCGAAAACAGCACCTCTGGGAACGTCACCTCAGGTCATTCTCGAAAACGCTTTTTTTTTTCTTTTTTTTTTATCTCTGTAGCTGTTTAATGTTTGCAGGACCCTATTTAGAGGAAATTGGAGGCAGCAAGAGCGAATGAATAGCAAGGTACAGTCATACAGTGTGGAACTTTGTAGATAAAGCACTATTTTTGCAATCAGAAACAGAACACATTTTTCAGACACAATTTACTAATGCTCAGCCTACCACAGCTGACTGTTAGCACAACATATGAGTTCAACCTTGAAAGAGAATTTAAGCTACACATTCAAAAATGAATGGTATGTTTTAGGGGATGTGACTTTTTCCTCGAAATGGTCAACATTTAGTGTACATCCAGTTTTCAGTTAAAGAAGCTCTGAGATAAAATACTGTATATGCAGTCCATTGCATCAGTCTTGGAAGAAACTGTCTTCTACTTCTGTTCTGCTTCTTATGTTTCTGATGTTGAAATGCAAAATGTCAAATTCCAACATGCTTTTCTCATCATGACCACTTAAATCAGCAAAAGCTGTTGGTATAATAGAAATACCTTTAAGAAATTAATGTAGCACAAATTTCAATACAAGCTAAACTTCATATTGTTTATTGCAATACTTTTGCATCAAAATGATCCACATAATCTTAAAAAGACGCTCATTCCATCAAGTTCCCTGTCCATCATGAATTTCTCCAAATACCCATTAAAATGTAGAGAAAACAAAAACTACACCGATAGTTTGGAAACTTTGGAATAACTTATTTTCCATCTGTACCAAAGCATTTGTTGTCTGTCCATCTAAATACTGCAAAGAGGGAGCGCTAAATCTAAAGTGGTGTCCAAACCATGGACATCACTTTCTTAGAGTTTTAAACTTCACCACACACTTGACAATTTTCTTACTGAGTTAGGACATTTAATTAATATATTAATTTAAAATATAGAACTGAAAGCCAAATTCATATAAGTTATATTATGGGCAGAGGTAATTATAATAAGTTCACTCACATGTCAACATGTCATTTCTTTTGGACAGGAAGCCCAATCGTTGCTCTAAATGCTTCTGTAATATACCTGTACCCAGTAAAATGAGTCATAAAATACATCTATTCCCTTAAACAGGTGCACGAAATAAAACTGCAATAAAAAACAAACAAACAAAAAGCAATGTTTCGTCCCCTGATCCACTGAGGTAACTGTTCCTTTTTTTCTGTAAATTATAAATAATTCAAAAACCTATTCACATAAAACTACATCAGTGCTATCTCCATTTGCTTCCATTTTAATAAAAAGTCAGTGCACATACTGGTCATACTGCACATTACATTAAATGGATATATATGGATGGCTTTCATAGAAACAGCTTTCCTTATCTCTGCAACGACCCTCATTTTTCTGCTCTCCTATCTGCTTCCTCAACAGGAAGGTAGAGGAAGTTACACACTAAGGTCACATCCCGAATAAATGAATTAGCAGAGTGTGCTTTTTTTTGTTCTCAACGTATGGTTGTGCAACATTATATATGCAGTAGGGGGATTTTTTCAGCATCCCGGGAGTTTCTGTGTATACTGTATATTCCCAATGAAGCATTAAATGTGTCACTTAATGACTCTTGAGATTGTTGCAGAAGAATCTGGAAAAAAAACCCACTCTTATATTTCCTGTCTGACCATCAGTACTTGAGGTAGTTCACTTCTTGTATTTTTGTTATTACACGCTTTCCTGAGCTTCATGGGGGTGTAATAGATCAGAATAAAGTGCTGTTAACTAGCACAATATAGTGGCATTTATTGCAAATATAGAATACAGTTTAAAAAATATATTTCCAAGAAAGTTAAAAAAGAAATTGCAACTTCTTATTGAGTTTGTATCTGCCCAAAATAATAAAATAAATAAAAATCAAATAATAGTAATAAACTTGTTATTTAAATCTAAAGGGGGTAGATGATGTTAACAAAAGTTGAACAGTTGAACCAAAGCAAGATTATTGTTACAGAGAAAAGAGAAAATTTTACAAAAGAAGAAGAAGAAGAAGGAGAAAAAAGAAAGAAAGATCTGAAGCTATTCCGAGAAATAATAAAATAACTCAGATATATAAAACAAAGACTTTAGGTGAGTTACGTTCACTTCACTCATTGATATACCTAACATTAGAAAAAATATTCTTTATTTAATGAAAATCACACATTTCATTCAGTAAGTTGGCTTTAAACCTTAGGAGCTGACTAAGTTTTTTTTACACATTTTTACACTGTCATCTGTCAACATGAGTGATGTCATGTCAGTGTTATTGTTCTCTGATGGCAGGCTGCCAAGGCATGTGGGACATCATCGCTTGCTGGCCTTCAGCCAGAGTGGGAGAGGTGGTGACAATAACCTGTCCTACGTACTTCAGCTACTTCAGTGACCAACAGAAAGGTAAAATCATCTACATTAATGCAACCAGCAGTAAATTACTACATGAATGAATATTTTCTGATGGCCAAGCAGCAGTAATTTACTGCTACCTGTTTCACTCTCTCTCATATCCCTAGTTTGACCTCTTCAGCACCAACAAGTTATATTTAGAAGTGTGTTTCTGTTTTTAATGTTTAAACTAATGTATATGCACATTTATTAGTTGATTATTATGATGTTATAATTGTATTAAGTGGGTTCGAAACACTTAAGAAGTAACCGTTCTTCGTACATCATTTTCTACCATTTCTGTCACCAGTCAGTCCCTCCCTCAGTTCCTGCCTCCTCAGATTAGTCTCTAACCTCTGTAGAGTCCTAGTTGACCTACTGCTACATCAAGCTCAACAGAAATTTTCAGAATAAAGTCATAAATACTCATTCTGGAAGTCATTCACATGGACTCTTAACATAGTTAACAGGAAGAAACACAAAGGCCTTAATGTTTATAATTCATCACTTCTTTGTTCCTGTCTGCGCTCTTGAGTGAAGTTTCTCAGTGTTCCACACCTGTTTTTATCAAGACACAAATATTGAGACAAATATTGAAACAACAGCTGTGTCCCTTTTCAGGGTCTATGCACTTAGAAGTGTGTAGTCCACTTAACATTAGTTATGGGACAGCCTACCTATAGCCAACGAGAATTTCCCATATCAGCAACGTAGGACATTGAATCACTTAACAGTCTTGCCAGATTGGGCGGTTTTCCGCCCAGTTAGGCTACTTTTCATCACACCAGGCGGGGAAAAAAATGCATTGGGCGGGTGGATGAAATTTGTGCTGCTTTTGCCCACATGTGGCAGGTTTTTAATATGTGAAAACTGCACAACATGCTCTAATTTTATTATTTAGAAAAAGTAAAAATATAATAATTCAATAAAACTACAACAGCATAGAAACAAAATTCAGTGAAATATTTGATTGACGAATTTTGTTGAAACACCATAATTTCATGACAACTTACTGTGACATCAGTACAACAAACCAGCTACCAGATGGACTGAAGCTGCGCTGCAAGCCTTGAACATGTCGGGAGAGCATTTTCCCAGGTGACCTGCTAAAGGCTGACACCAGAAATCGCATGGGATTACAACTTCTTTCCCGCCTCATGGGTGTGCACTCTGGCCTGAGCAGAAACGGACCGACGTCCGCTACTTTCAAACCTCTGTGGCAGCTGTTAGGGAGATCTGATTCATCTATGAGCCAGATGACCTGGCTTCCAGTGACTATAGTTCTTGAAGTTCTCAACATTGTTAAAGTTAATGTAGAGACGAAGGCTGATTTTGTAGGTAAGCTGATTTATTTTCTAACTTACATGATCCTATTTGCACTGTGACTGATTTTAACTGTTATTCTAAGGCATTGCTTGTTAATTTAAAATGTTGTTGGTTTTTTTGTATGTTTTTGTGTTTGGAATCTATGATCATTTAGCTGCTGTTCTGTCAAGTCTGTTAGCTCCACCTGGAAAGAGCTGCTAGCGTCCCTAGCAACAGTGTTTTATACATAGCAATGGTGTAATTGATTGATTGATTGAAAAGAAAATGTCAAATTTTAAATTAAAAAAAGTTACTATACAGTTAAAAAAGGAGCAGGATTAAGTAAAACCTAATTTATTCCTGTTGTCAAAAAGAAAAAAAGCTTTACAGACATGTACACATACATACTCATGTACACATCTGATTATGTACACATGTTAACATGTATATACATACATACACATGCATATCCTCAAAAATTCAGAGACAAAGCCATTACATATATGAAGTCATATACATATCTATATTTTTATACCCGCTTACACCTGCATATGCACATCTATACAGCACAGACATGTATGTACCCATAAACATACACCTACATTTACATTTGCATTTCTGCTCACTAAAACACATGTGAATATACCCACACATACCTATACATTAATATTTATTTACAGATGTAGCTTTATGTACATATTTAATTTTATTGGTTTAATGTGTTCTTTTTCTTTATACATTTTAAATAATATTTCTTTGATTTGTTTCTTAAACTGGATGATGTTTGGACATTTTTTGAGTTCTTTTTAAATAATATTCCACAATTGTACACCATTTACTGTAATGAACATGCACATAGTTGTTTGCACATAAAATCTTCAGATTATATCTACCATCACGATTAAAACACAGTTTTTGTGTGTGGTCGGGTAGTAAATATATTTTTATTTTTATTCATTATTATTGCTGTTTGCAACTCCACTAAATCACAGAATTTTAGTATTTTTAACTATCCAAAATAATAGATTTGTATGTTCCCAATATCCAACTTTGCAACATTAACTTTAACAATGTTGAGTACTTATTGTTTTTTTCTGTTGAAGGTATAGTGATTGCAATATGTGTTGCCTATCTGGATTATTTACAGAGCTCTTTCTTGGTTGTGATTCGTAATAATATATTTATTTACCATTTATCTGTGGTCATTTGATGTAGATATGAATCTCTGGATGCTTATGAGTGTTTTCTATGGCCTGTATAATTATTTTACAGTTGTCTGACAACTTCCTGATTCGGGCTGGTGTTTCTTTGGATTGGTTGGGTTTTAAGCTGTGATTGGGCTGGAAACTGTCAATCTCATCTGGCAACACAATTTCGCTTAAACCTCTGAAATTACTATTTGCATATCAAAGGACAATTTAGTAAACATTAACACCGACCAAGTAATAAAGAAAAAAAAAAAAAAACCTGTCTGAGTGTGGATTTGGAGGCTTCTTCTAAGTGGGACAGTGCTTGGCACACCACAATGACGTATGTATTTGACTAATCTGCACTTCGAAGTGTGCAGACCCTGAATTAGACTTAGACTTTGACTTAACTTTATTAACCCCCTAGGATGACTCCCTCGGGAAATTAAAAATTCCAGCAGCACATAAAAAAAATCTGGGTAATAAGCACACAGGTAAAAAGAGTAAAAAGAGCAACACACAGATAAATAAGATAAAAATAAAGATAAATAAAGACAAAAAGAGCTAGATATGGCTTTGTATAGAATATGAGTTAAAATTGCATGTATTGCAAAAGTAGATGTACATGGCTACCCACCCTTTTTAACTGTTCTCTATGTTCTATGTACTTAGAACACAGCAAATTGTGCAAGAAGTATTTAGTTCTTTAACTTTGGTCAACAGTGGTAATACCACATTGTCAAAACTGTTCTCATTCTCAAGTATGTGCACAACACCAAAGTACAGTTTGACTATGAGAGCATGTAAGTTTTTCTTGTTATATAAGATTGATGCATGATGATTTATTATTTAGATCAATAATCTATTACTTTGCCAAATAAGTAGTCTGCTTCTGTTGAAAAGTTACTGTAGCAGCCCCTGAATTTTGCTTACCCAATACAAACAAAAAAGAAAGAAAAAGAGGGAAAGAAAATTTCAGACTTGCTCTGTCGGTTTTACTCAGGGACTCAATCCTCCACGTTAGCGTAAGCTCCTCATGTGGTGAAGGAGACACCACTGTTAGCCATATGCACTGAGCTTAAGTTTAATGCTTATTTGTAAATGTAATAATTAATTAAGTAATGAGGATACTACAATTGTCATTCCCGCTATTAGTCCGCAGAGCTTGACTTTATACATTTTAAAACACACTATGTAATGAAGTCAAGCAGCCAGTACATTCAGAGGAAGCTGGTTAACTATAATCAAGCTTCACAAGGAATTGCAATATAGTGTTTATATTTATTGACCTAAAAATACTCTGATAAGTTACTTTTTTTCCCAGAAAATAAGGCAAGGCAAGTTTTTTTTAATTGCACATTTCATGTACAATACAATTCAAATTGCTTTACATAAAATATTAAAAGCATTACAGTGGAGTGCAGGATGCAATAACAAGTGCAATAAAAAACAAACTTCAAAGAAATTAAATTTAAACAGAAAGAAAAATAAGGCTAAAATAAAATAGTAACATACTATGTAGAAACATAGTAAATTGCATTTTGATGGCAGCAATTACTTTTCAAAGTGACAATGATCGACAGTGTTACCTGGTAGACACTATACTACATATTTATTCACATGATTTCATGATTTTAATCCTTTAACTGTGACACAGCATTTTGAACATTTGGATAAATATAACTATCACACAGACTGGGAAGGCAGAGCATGGGTGAATAAAGAACATTTTCATGAAAATGATCATATTGTTTTATCCTTCTTTTTCTTTTTCTTACTGTTTCAGTCATTCCTCTGTATGACCTCTCATCCCTCCATGTTTCACACCTGCCTCTTCTCACTTATCTCCCAATTTTAGAGGCAACTACTCCCTGACCACAAGTCACCCTAAAAGCTTTTATCATATTCCAAGATGAATTCACTAGCTGACGTCATGCAGTTGGCAGTGATGATCTAATGCTCTAAATTTAATGTGAGTTTGGACAAGTTTTTTTTCTAAATGTCTTAATGTAACATAATCTCTTCTTCCATTTGTAAATGTCTACAAATGAACAGCACTGAAATTAACAAACGTCATATAGTTAGAGAGAAATGCAGATAAAAAATACAACCTGACCCAAGTCTTTCTTTCAAAGCCCTTTTCCTTCCTCTCTGAGCATCATTTTCAGATTGGTGCATTGCTGGAGATTCATTCAACACCTCAGGGCTTTTTTCCTGCTCCTCTTGTGCGTCTGCCTCGGTGACCCAGCAAGTCAGTGCTCATCTTTCACTCCCTGACTGAAAAATGTGCTAAAACCTAGCTATCGACATCACTACAGGTTACAAAATGGACATTCTGATTTAAAGTAACCACTTTAGAATAACTGTTATATACAAAGCTTCCAACGAGATGAATAAGAAACTTAATTGACCTTGCATTTGCAATAAATTTCACCATATTTCCTCTGTATTGCATAAAAGCTACATCCAAATGTCTAATTTCCAGACCTGCATTAATCTTTTCCACCTTCCATACACATTTTCAGCTCTCTGATACACTGCAAACAGTTCACCTTCATGTACTCTATTTTAGCCTTGTTTTATTCTGCACACTAATCACCTTCACTGTCGTCATTAGTCAAAATGTTTTTGCTGCAAGGTTTTACTTTTCCGTAAATTTTTGTCAGTTTGTAAGGGAAAAAAAAGCCAACCAAAAAACACACAACTAAGGGGGGTGAGTCTTTTCACCTATGCATATTTTGTGGGTGTGAAAAGCCTCTTAAACAGCCAGTAAAATCCCTCCAGAGCTATTTGAGCATGCTGAACACCCACTTCCCTCATGGAGGCATTAGCACCTCCAAGAGTCAAACAGCAAATTAGAGTCCAAGGAAAAGTAACACTTCACAATTGGAGGATGCACTTTCCACCCCACCGAAAATCCTCGAAAATCTAGCAAATTCCTCCAGTATTTTGAGTAGATCATTCTCTCTATCCCTTTCTCATGAACTTCATTTGAAAAGCAGATAAAAGATGTATTTGTTAATCTGGCATTGTCTGCTGATGGCATTTCAGTTTTCTCATCTATTTGAGACAGAGGCAGTTTATTCATTTGAAACTTTGAAAGTTATGTTGCACATTTAAATTAACTCATTTTAGCTGTTGTTGAAATAGTCTGTTTTCTGATTCTTCCTCCCTCAACAATGTCTGCACAGGATTATTCACGGTACTAAGACATTGTTTGTCCACTGAGATTTCAACTTATGTCAACTTTAATTGTCTGTTACATATTGTCAAGTAAAACTGTCACTGGGCAATGACAGTTTGTTTATTTATTTATTTAATTTTTTTTTTTTTTTTTGTATTTCTAGTGCAATGTTTATGACCACCTCATTTAGAATTTATGCAAATTGCATGTTTTGACGTCTCCTTGAATTCATGTGCAACTGATTTTCAGTTCAGTTTAACTTGTACAAAAAAAGTTTTGTTACTTCTCTGACTGCAGTTTTTAAACAATAATAAATCTTATTGTTTGTCTTTTCTGGTTTTAACATTAGCATCAGTTGTGCAGCAGTGCACAATGAGATTGACATTACATGGTGTAAACTATGTAGATGTAGAGAACAATTCATTATCCAAAATAGTATAAATCCTGGTAAACTTAGATTTTCAAAAAGGTTAAATTTTGCCTCATATGTACTCATAATGTACAATGAATAAGATGTCAAATTAAATTTGTTGTTACAACCAATCAAGCTAATGACAGTAGTTGAATTCCAGCTATATAAAATCTTTAATGAATGATAAATAAGGGTTTGGTTTGGATTAAATCTTTGAGCACATGGAACCAATCAGTCCCTGATGTGTTTGAGCAAACAGGTCCAGATGGATGAGACAATTATATTGTGTCAACAGGATTTGGGCATCAAAAGGGCTGAGGCTTATGGAAAGGAGTGTGATGATGGAGCTGGTGTGTTAGGTGTGGGGAACCTGTGGTTACAGTGGAAAAAAGACTTTGAAGTGGACCCACTGAGTGAGAATAAGTACTTAGTTTATGCAGCTGAGTTCTGGTGATACTGAGGTGTATTTAGGCCTTTAAATGATGTACCAGAAGGAATAGTGAAGCAAAACTGTGGTCCTTAGATGTCACATTTTTAACGCTTTTTATGAGTTTTCTGAGCTATTAATGTAATAATACAAAAGGTACTTATCACAGTCTACAGGCGAAGCTCGGGAGTCCAAAAACAAAGCGTAAGTCCATATCCAGATATCTGAAGAAGCAAGAGAAATCTGTGGTTGGCAGAGCAAGAAGAGTAATGCAGAAACATGAACTGGTGGGCAACTTAAGTCAACTCGATTCGAACGCTGGACTTTAACTTGACAAGGAGCTGCTGATAATCTGGCAGAGAGAGAGAGAGACTGGAGAGTGTTTAAGTGCTGAGAATAGAAGAAACAATGTAGCAAACAGGAGAGCCCAGGTATGCTAAATCAGACTGATGAGCAAAGACATGGCAGAGCAGGGACCATGACAGTTTTTTTTTATTTTTGGACAGATCAAGTGTGGTTGGTGCTGTGGACTGAGGCAAATGTAAATTTCTGTATTAGAAGCTGTTATCCTCTTCTTTTAAAAATATTCTTAATCTTTCCTTTATATTCATGAGCAGCTGATTTTACTTAACCCGTGTCCTCTATCCCTTTGATGAAAAACATGATTGACTTTCATCTTTATCTCTTCCCGTGTAATTATCTCCTTACCTTTGATTTAAAATATCAGTAAAGAGTAACAGCTTTCTACCTTGATTCAACTTATCTTTCTTTTTTTCTGTAAAGTTAATTTGCTCTCTTTTTCTCTATTTTGACATGTCACAGCAGCAGCAACCGTGAAAATAATTTACTGAATGCCCCTGTCCTTCGGGATCATAAGCCTGCTGCCCACTATGATTATCACAGCCGCTGCCCCTCAGCAAATCTTTTCCATAACACCAAGTTAGTCTTTAATCCACCCACATCCAGTGACACTCACTCTGTCATGTTCAGCCAAGTCACAGGACTTTTTAGTTGACTTTCATACATTTTATGGAGACTAACTGTGTCCTAAATCCTTTTTGCCAAATTTGTTTCATATGCTTTGGAATTCCTTAAATTATTAGGCTTCTTGTCCACCAAAGAGAGATGGGTCTGCACAAAGTGATTGTGGACAGGTTTGTGATCATCCATCAGCTGACTATCCATGGAGAGAGTTGGAACTTATAAATGCCTCTGCCCCCCAAAGCCTTCAAACAATCTTCTCCCAACATTTTTACTTTTCTAAAGAAATGCTGCCACATAAGTTTCTTTTTTTTTTGTTTGTTTCTTTCATCAAACTTGACATAATCATTCATTCATTCATTTTCTATAACACTTATTCCAATTCAGGTCAATAACTTGTTTCTCATTAATGGACAACAATGGATAAGTAACATTTCCAAAATTAGTCCAAAATTATCAAAAACAAATTTTTTTTGAATCTTTAAAAAACTGTGTTGATCCATGTAGAATATGTAGCATTTTTACAATGAAGGCTAAACAATTGTGCATTACCTACACATTGCTTCAACAGTTCTCTGCTGTGATACAGCTCCCATTGTGCTACTAATGATGATTACACATGAGTATGTTCGTGACATGACAACATCAACAGCTGACACTCTTAAATAAGACAATACTGTAAATGCTTTAAGAGGATGCAAACACGGTGGTGGATGGAAATAAGCTTCTGACCGTCAAGTGAAAGATTGCTGGTTTGAGTACTTCAAATCAGAATCATATTACTTTATCAATGCAAGAGGGAAATTCCTGAAATTACAGTACTTCCTAATTTGCTATCTCACGCTAATGTCTAGAAGTTAAAAAACACATGGTAAAGGTGAGAAAAAAAAATAACGTTATGGATTATAAAGTTTTAAACTCTGATCATGGCTCCCATCACATGATGTGGTGCTATCCAGCATAAAGCAATCATCTGCACCCAAACTGTAAAAAAAACCACTTTGGTTCTACCATGATTGTTTTCTAATTCTAATCAAGTTTTTTTTTAAAGTAGTAGATTTCTTACTTTAATCAATTGATGTCATAGTCTAAACCAGGGATGCCCAGCTCCGGTCTATAAGGGCCATAATCTTGCAGGTTTTTTATGTTTCCCTGCTCCAAAACCACCTGACTATAATTAATGAGTCATTGTGCAAAACTTAATAGGCTGTTGGTTCTATTTCATTTGAATCAGGTGTGTTGAAGCAGGAAACATTTGAAAATCTGACGGACAGCCTTCGAGGACCGACTTTGGGCACCCCTGGTCTAAACCATACCAGGAAATAACACGTGTTACACATGTGTTGGTAAGTGAACTGATTTAGATGTGTCCGCACCATGCAACCATTTCTCATATATTTACAAAAACATAAATAAGTAAATAAATATTAAGACTCATGATTAAACAAAAAACTTAAGGATATGAGGTGAATATCATCATTTAAGATTGCCACATGATCAAAGCAAGTCTTCAGACAAAATTTAGAGTGGGGCAATAAAGTATTTAGTCAGCCACCAATTGTGCAAGTTGTCCCACTTAAAAAGATGAGAGAGGCCTTTAATTTTCATCATAGGTAAACCTCAACTATGAGAGACAAAAATCCAGAAAATCACACTGTCTGATTTTTAATTAATTAATTGGTAAATTCCTCGGAAAAATAAGTATTTGGTCACTTACAAACAAGCAAGATTTCTGGCTCTCACAGACCTGTAACTTCTTATTTAAGAGGCTTCTCTGTCCTCCACTCGTTTTCTGTATTAATGGCAGCTGTTTGAACTCGTCATCAGTATAAAAAATACCTGTCCACAACCTCAAACAGTCAGACTCCAAACTCCACCATGGCCAAGACCAAAGAGCTGTCAAAGGACACGAGAAACAAAATCGTAGACCTGCACCAGACTGGGAAGACTAAATCTGCTATAAGTAAGAAGCTTGGTGTGAAGAAATCAACTGTGAGAGCAATTATTAGAAAATGGAAGAGATACAAGAGCACTGATAATCTCCCTCGATCTGGGGCTCCACGCAAGATCTCATCCCGTGGGGTCAAAATGATTATGAGAACGGTGAGCAAAAATCCCAGAAACACACGGGGGGACTGAGCGAATGACCTGCAGAGAGCTGGGACCAAGGTAACAAAGGCTACCATCAGTAACAGGGACTCAAATCCTGCAGTGCCAGACGTGTCCCCCTGCTTAAGCCAGTACATGTCCAGGCCCGTCTGAAGTTCGCTAGAGAGCATTTGGATGATCCAGAAGAGGACTGAGACAATGTCATATGGTCAGATGAAACCAAAATAGAACTTTCCGGTAAAAACTCAACCTGTCGTGTTTGGAGGATAAAAAATGCTGAGTTGCATCCAAAGAACAGGAAGCATGGGGGTGTAAGCATCATGCTTTGGGGCTGTTTTTCTTCAAAGGGACCAGGGCGACAGGTCCGTGTAAAGGGAAAGGATGAATGGGGCCATGTATCATGAAAACCTCCTTCCATCAGCAAGGGCATTGAAGATGAAACCTGGCTGGGTCTTTCAGCATGACAATGATCGCAAACACCTTGCCCAGGCAACGAAGAAGTGGCTTCGAAAGAAACAATTTAAGGTCCTGCCGTGGCCTAGCCAGTCTCCAGATCTCAACCCCATAGAAAATCTTTGGAGGGTCTTGAAAGGGCGCATTGCCAAGAGACAGCCACCAAAACATCACTGCTCTAGAGGAGATCTGCATGGAGGAATGGGCCAACAGTGTGAGAAAACCTTGTGAAGACTTACAGATAATGTTTGACCTCTGTCATTGTCAACAAAGAGTATATAACAAAGTATTGAGATGAACTTTTGCTCAGATCACACAACAAATCTTTTTTGTCAGTTAAGTGACTTTGTTCCTCTGTAACTGTGAACTCAAAGTGTAAATCACAACATTCAACCACAGAAAGACTCTTCAGTTCAAGTTGTGCTACATCTAAGATGTAAGAAATTTGAAAAAGTGTACCTGATGAAAGGTGGTAAAATTAGCACTAAAGCCTTACTGCTCAGAGGATATAGCACCATTTTTTGTTTTGTAGCGCATCTCAAGCTGTCACACTTTTGCACATAAATTGCAATAGTATTGTAGCAATAGTATTAGTAGTACTGTCTTGTCTAAACTGACTATTGAAGATTTGGGATTAATATGAAGCAAAATAATTTGACTTTCCTTCTCAGCCACTTCACTGCACTGACATGAAAAAAAGTGAAAATAGTTTTCTATGTGCCAATGGGACATTTCATTGTGAGATATCATCAAAGAAGCACATTGTTCATGGCCATCAGTATTTGAATGTGTGAATTTCTAGAAACCAGCTGTAAAAAAAAAGCTTCTTAAATTTAAAATGTTATATTTTGGCAGACTCAGTAACAGTTTGATGGTGTTTGTTCTTTTCTGGGCAAAGTTGAAAATAAGGGAGGCAAACAGTGCATATAAACAGTTTGCAAAGCAAACAGAGACAGACAGAAACGACTTGATATAAACTCTGTAGGAACACAAATGTATGGACTGCGACTGAGAGCTCAAGGATGAAGCTGTCTAAATCCACAAACACAGAAATAAATGTAACACATAACACATACAAAATTTTCATAAACTTTCCCCACAAATAAAATGACACTGATGCAGTGTATATATCCATATGTTTTTCTTTCTGTCATCCGGCAACATATTATTACATTATTACTATTAAGTGTGATGATAGTAATTAATTTACTCTTAGATAATGGGTTAAAAATGTAGGTGGGGTTGCCTTGTTTGTCTGAAAATGGCTTGATGCTGTGTGGCCAAAAACGGGCTAACCTGAAAGCATTTTGTGGAAAGCAATTCTTCTTCATTAGGATTTACAGATTACAGTGTTAGTCAGGTAATAGGACTGTCAGAGGTGGCAGTCTGAAAGCTTCTTCTCTTCTCTTGCATTTGTAGATCCACTTGTGGGTTCTGCCTGTGCAAACGAAAACAAATAATAACAGATTACATTAAACGAGAGTGGGAAGTTGAACAAAACCAACATGTGACAGTTAAACTGGTCTGTTCCTGCTGAAATTGTTAAAAATAAATAAATAAATATCTATCTAAGATACAGTATCTATCTATTTTATTGTATCACATTTTAAGCTAAAATATAAACACAAAGTGGGAAATGCTCAGATAAAACATGCCTACTGATTTTCTAGCTTTCTCTGTTGGCTCTACAATGTGTTGTGTTAATGCATCTTGCCAAAATTGAGATAGATATACACATAGCCACAACATTCTATCAGTTATTTCATTCAAAGCAATGGACTTGTATTCCTGGTGAACTTACTCATGTTTCAGATACTTCTCAGATTTCCCCGTATCTACCATCCTGCCTTGGTTTGTATCAAAGCATTAAATGCATTTTGTGACAAATGCATACTGGTCTCTTTAACTATCTTCTGGAGAGTCTTTTATTTTCTTACAGGAGAAGAAAGTGAAGGATGCTGGGTTGATGAAATGTTAACTTGTGCATCCATGCAGGCATGTTGTCAAAATGAAAGAAATCAATATATTATAAAATACAAATAATTGGTAGGAAATTTGCAAACATGCTCCATGACAAATACAGTACATGCAGCAACAACAGCGATAACCTGACATTTCAGCTGTACGTTGACCTCTCTCTGGCTGAGCATCATGATACTCCACCAACCTCCTGCTGCACCTTCTTTTTTTCTCAGCTAATCACCTGCCTTTGATGACATCTGCTTGTAGTTGGCTTTGTTAACATACACACACACACAAGGCCACTAAGGTATCAGTTCCACCGAGGTTTAGGTTCAATTTAAATTTCAGCTGTTTACATAAAGCTTTGATAACTATAAATGAGAGATTTATTAATATGTTCCATTAATAAACCAAATATTAGGCCACTACTGGTCAGCGATGTTGGGTGAGGTCAATGACTGGTGAAGGATTTACACTTACAATTGTAAAAACACATTATCTGTTTTTTGTTTCTTTTTTTTATTGTCTCATTTAATTTTTTTTAAAAGAAAATTGACATCCAGTTGTGGTCTTAGCTTAATTTGTATATGAAGTCCATGCGCCCATCCTGCTCCACAAAAAGATCTGTTTGGTCGTGAATGAACATGTCCTGACACCAGGTGACGAAACAATATCCTTCCACACCAAGAGCCACCAGTGCTGCACTGTAGGACCCTGACCACCCAGACAAGGACAGTCCCCATGGCAACAACCCCGCTTCCAGGCTCTTGGGGTCATGCACTCTGGCCGCCCTGGATTACCGTGCCCGGTTAAGTCGGCGGCTGCCAATCTTATCCTGCTGGGGCCTATGCCCCGTGGCCGTGGGGGGCTCTGGCTGGGGCTTTCCTCTGCCGCCCTCTGGGTGGGTCCGGGGTGGTCTTCGTGGTGGGGTGGCGGGGGTTTGTGCTCTGGGATTGTTGCTGATCGCCCAGGTCTCTGAGCCTCTAGCCTAGTCTGCCTCTGGCCTCCGTGGAGGCGTGGTCACATTTGCACGATCACACTCATCTCTGCTCACTTCTAAATCCTCATACTCTGCATGCTGACACAGTCACTGAGTTGTCCAGTGGGTTTATACACAAAGAGCTACTTTTTTGGGGGGTTTAATTTGTGTGTGTTTCTGGTACTTTGGTTGTTGTTGTGATACATGTAATACATAAGTGTCAGCTTTGTTTTCCCTTAAAAGCCGTAGAAAATTCTCTGTTGTGTTTCTGTACAGGTGTAGCAGTTTGTTGTCTTGATTGAAAGGTTGTTGCTTCTATTTGTTGTATCTTTGTCTCCTCTTTCTTTTTTCTACTTTCTTTTTACTTCTGTTCACATTTCTTCTCTTTAATGTCCCCTCCAGTCAGGTCCAGCAAAATTACATAAATTACATAATTTTAAATAAATAACAATAATTTTATTAATTATAATAAATCAGATTATGAAGAGCAGCCAGACAATGCTGGACAGGACAAGTAAAAAAAAATCTATCTATCTATCTATCTATCTATCTATCTATCTATCTATCTATCTATCTATCTATCTATCTATCTATCT
>JBAMHW010000020.1:12546864-12562900 GCA_037177495.1 Rhadinocentrus ornatus | reverse complement strand
TATCTATCTATCTATCTATCTATCTATCTAGCTATCTATCTATCTATCTATCTATCTATCTATCTATCTATCTATCTGTCTGTCTGTCTGTCTGTCTACCTGTCTATGTCTGTCTGTAGATATATATGTTTTTTCTACAGGCTCTGCTAATGAACAAGTAAACAGTGGCTAACATTGGTAGTAGAGTCCTACTGCACTTTGTGAGTTTGAAAGTTTTTTGAAGTTTGTTGCAATCTGACAAACTAACGTATTACAATATGTCTCACACAGAAAGTGTTGAACCAATTTTGAATCTGCTGTGCTGATTAAAGAGCGAATCCAGTGCTTGGGTGGCTGTGACCTCTTTATTTCTACTCACCCTGTAGGAAACCTCTCTAAAACCTGCACAGCAGATGGCTGGACTGAGATGCATCCCATTGACGTTGCTGTGAACTGTGGATACAATCTCAACAGCACCAATGATGATGTGAGTAAATTGCCTCCATCAATAAGCTGAGCCGAAGTTCCCATAGTGAATGAATAAATGCCATGGTGCATTGGGAGAACATGTCAAGAGTTTGTGGGCAAGAGAAATTTAATGGGAGCATCTTTTTCTTGCTCTGTGGGTGGGTGTTCTTGGGACTGTCAGGAAGATGGCTTTATTGATTGCTCATTTCATCTCATGTTTTCTTTTTATTTAACCATTTATGTGGTGTTCCTGAAAGCGAGTAATTCGGGACTTTAAATAGAGTGAATTTTGATTATTGTACTGTATAAGTGGAATTAACATCAGATTCATGTCAATATCTTAAGAAATTAGTTTTAGTAACAAAATTTTATTTAATTTACATAGTAGCTTATTTTTAGCTAAGTTAAATAAGACAGCTGATAATTCTCTCGTCAAGGTTAATGGAAAGTGGAGTGTTCACAGAAGTGAATTATACTCTTTAAAAGAAATATTATTCTGAAGTGTAAAAAAGACAAACTGCAGTTTCAGTTGCATTGATCCTTTGATTCGAGCTGTGTCTCAATTTAGGGTTTACGTCAGAGCGCGCTGGCTACGTAGGCTACGGAGTTGCCCACGTAGTTGTAGAGTATTGTGGTTGCTCACCGTTCGTGAAATGAGTCAACCTATCTAACCGTACCATTGTGCTCCAGCCCCCTGTCGCCTAGCAACTGAAGATGTGACAACAACACAGTCAAAAGTTGAATAATCAAGGCAATCCGGTTCTGCCAGGGATTTCCCTCAATTAAATGTATGCCTCGTAACCCAAATGGAGTCAGAAATTTTACTTGTATTTCTTTTCATTTACCTGTTCCTTGAAACTGAAAAGAAAAATTCTAGCCGGTGGACACTTCATTAACAATTTAAAAATTCACAAATACTTTTTTACTTTATTGCTTTTATTTTGCTGTAAGGCACTTTGGTCAACTGTTTTGTTTTTAAAGTTCAATATAAATCAAGTGGAAATGGAGAAAGATCAAATATTACACAATTTCAATGTCATTATTGTATTTGGCTTTGTCACATTTCTACTAAAGTGAGCTAAATGAAATAAAATACACTCCTTGGCACTGGACTGCTACTCAGTCACCGCCATGTTGTGCAAAACTAATTCTGGGAGAAACTAGCCCGCAAAGAATAGACCACCAGTGGCCTGCAGCAGCGGCTGCATGCCAAGTGGAGTGCAGGTTTGTTAGGTGAATTCAGAGGCACCTTCCAAATAGGACCATGGTTGGTGCGCCACTGTGACGACGAGCCAACACTCCTCAGTGCGAAGACCCTAAATTGAGGCAAAGCCATAGAGAATGTGAACCTTACCTCACACCATTTTGAATCTTGGGTAACAGGGTTTACTATTTCATAAAATTCTGTTTGAATAAATTCTATCTAGGTGCCACGAGATGTGTAGTTAAATAACAAATCCTGGTCAAAAACAAATTCAAGGTTTACCACAGTTGTACTGGAACCAAAGAGTAACAAACAAATCTATGAAATATTTTAACATTACTTGATCTCCTGATTTTATTCTCCAAAAAAGCAGCCACTTTTATAACGTTAATATGCTGAACTATAAACTTCCTTGTGATAAAAAGAAAGAAACTGTAGAAACTGTGTATTATCGGTGGTAAAATTAACATGAATCAACATGACAGGTTGTATTAGACTGTGGGTTGCTGTTGTATTTTGTGTGGTGCACCAAAAACATTTATTCCTTTCAACTAAAGAATTCATGACAGTGTACAGTCAAATATATTCTGATAAAACTGAATAAAATATAACTGCATAAAAAATGAAATAGAAGAATTCTTCATTATGTGCTTAAGGAGCAACAGCCTTGAAGCACAATACACAACTCTCATTTACAAAGCTAGGTCAGTTTATATTCCTGCTTGTGCTATCAGGCATTATGAGAGGTTATTCATTGTGTCTCCCGGGGTAGGAAGGGCATAAATACATCAAATTTTTGTCTTGCTCAGTTTTGTTTTTCCTTAAAGAGAGCTAATCTTGTCTGTGTTGATAACGGTGGAGCAGTGCAAAGAGTGGATGAGCACTACATGGTGATAAAAGCTTTTCTGGTGGGCACTCTGCTTTCTGAGTCACAGAGACGGCTTCATTAGTATGCCACATAGGACGTCATGGGGGACCAGAAGGGTAAGGCTCTCTAAAAGGAATTTGATGTCTGTCTTTCTGCATACTTGATATCTGTGTGCCACAGGATACAGAGCTCTTAATCCCATTTTCATCAAGCAATAAACATATAGTGCCATGGCAGCAGCACAGTGAGGCTAAAACCGGCACTTTCTAAGGTCCAGTGGTTTATTAGATGACTGTTCATAAATCCACGTGTATTAACTTATAAAGTAAGTGGAAGATGCAGGACTGCAGTACTAGAAATTATATCAGAACTGTCAATCATGATAGTTGAAAAAGAAATAAAAAAAATTTAATTACATTTATTTAATTGTATGTGAATTAAGCTTTAAATCCAGTAATAACATCTAAATGAATGTTTCTTATAGGTTAGCTCTTGCTGAAAGGCGTGACTGTGAGAAACACATTACATTACAGTCCTTTAGCTGACGCTTTTATCCAAAGCAACTTACAATGGTTAGGCAGTAGCGTTAAGGGTCTTGCCTAAGAACCCAACTGGAAGGTGTTAATGTTCATCCCCTGGGGGATTCGAACCCTGGTCTCCCACTAGAGACTGATGCTATACCAATTGAGCTAACCAGTCACCTAAGCATTCTATTGACCCCCTTTTCTTCTTTAAATCTCTGGTGAGATTGTTGCCCTGGCAGGCCAGTTACAATTTCCTTCACTGTTACCCGCCATAATTAGCTTCAAGGGTGAGGAGTGTACAGCAACTGAGTATGATGCAAAACTTTAAGAAGTGTCCAAGGAGGTTTTGGTTGATCTCTATTACAAACAGCTTAGACTTCAGACTTCAGGTTTACAGTCTAAAAAAAGAAAAGGATTGATGGGGAGCACAAACACATTACAATTTATCTGACTTTTTTTTCTTTGGAAGTTTGAATTAGTCTAAGCCAATCCTGCTGGACAGCCAAGCACTCGTCTCACAACCACAAAATGTTGTCACTTTAGTTCTCCATTTCAGCCTTTCAAGATAACAGAGAATCAGAGAAACCGAATCAGAATTGTTTTTGACATTAAGTCTGATCTGCTGTAGGCTGCTGCCATTGACTGAACTGAATAAATATAGTGAGAGATTTGCCAGTGGCTGAAAAGCAAAACCCTTTTGTCCTCTGGGGGTCATACTGACAGCTACTGAGTGATTTAATATTTTTCAAAAAGTTGTTTTGTTGTTGGATATAATTTAAAATAGTTTTCTAAAATACTACAGAAATTCTGCCCCCTGAACCCAGACAGCAGAGAAAATCAGATTAGCACAGACTCAAAAGATGGGAGTAAATTAGATTTTTCTATTTATTTTTTCCAATTGAGCAATAATAGAGGACATATAATAAAGACACGTTAGAAGAAATGGACAAACTATGTGCTAATTTATAGCACAACTTTTCAAGGGACCAATTTTTAAATGATTAAAACCACTTAAACAGGAACTTAATATACTTAATAAAGATTATTATAAAAATTTACATTTGAGACATTACCTCCAAAATCATAAAGAAAGAGATAAAATATACAATGACTTAACCAAAGTTGAAGAAATGCTTGTGTCAGTTAGAAATGGTGAATTAAAAAGAAGGGCTGACTGGGACCAAAAAAACAACAAAAAAACTGTCATTTTGACCCAGACCAGCCCATCTATGATCATGTATACCACAAATCTCCCTTTAATGTCAACACCAACCAAGGAACTCCTTAAAACTGCTAAAGCCATGCAGTTACTTTCAAAAAGTGGAATTTGTTAATAAAATAAAGATACCCCAGCACAATGATGACAATCATCTTAATTTGAGTTTAAGGGAGGAATCAAAAGGAAAATGCAGCATAAGAAATGATCTATCAGATGAAAACTGTTTCTGGATCAATTGTAGAAATAATAGGTCAATAAACAATGAATGGAGGTTTTTTTTTCTGGCATAATGATGTAGTCAGATCCAGAAATTAGGATTCTCAGATAAAGAGGCAAACAGCTGCATCAGTATAGACAAAAGTGCAAATAAATAAACAATCCAAAAAGTGTTTATTTCTGTATATTGTCCATAAACACCTACTGCCTCAAACACATTTTGTGCCCAAAGCAGCCGACTATCAGCCCACAACCAATAATAAGATAATGAAAATCAGAAAGTTGCTGATTTACTGTTACTGTTGATGAATGATGGTTTAAAAATAATGTTCTCACTTTCAAAGAGATGATTTAGTTCAGAAAGACATGAAAGAACTACATGTTGGATCTGCTGTTTTAAACCAGTGAACAGAAGTTAACCAGCTGTCATCCTGGTGGAGACACTGACATCATCTAAATTTATTAAAATAAATTCTTAAATCACATAAGGTGATTAAAGGGACTGATATCATCTGCAAGTGATTCATTATCTATTATACAAGTTTATTTATTAAGTGCATTCCCGTGTGATTCTTGTTTATTCTCTTTAAATAAATGTTTGCTTAGTGTGCATATACAAAAGTGACAGTGTTTGATTACTCTTTGTTATACATCCAGTTAACTGATTTAAAGAGCTCAGGGCCCTTACCTGCATACAAAGGGATTTTAAAGGGTATAGGAGGGCAACAATAGCAATGCTTCAAATTTATGTTAGAGAACTGTGGGTTGGTGTGGGACTTCATGCATATATTCTTTGTCCAAAGGTCATAGATTTCTGGAAATGTCCTGCAAACGTGAGTCCTGCACATTAAGTTACATTTTGATCCAACTTTGTTCATACTGAGGACATTACCTACGGATCTGACAGACTAAATCTGGACATATTCACTAAGAATGCTGCTAATGGTAGCAAAGAAAGTATTGCAATCCCTTGGCTGAAAGCGCAACCTCTCCCATAATCATGCAATGGAGAAACAAAGTGAAACATGTCTTTATTATTCAACAAACTATATTTTTGTTTATACCCCATATTTTTTCCTCTTTTTAGGGAAAGTTTTTCTGGCAAGTGAAGATTGGCTACACCATTGGTCACAGTGTTTCACTCATCTCTCTGACCACAGCTATTGTTATCCTCTGCATCTTCAGGTAAGCAAAAACATGATGGCCACACTTTTCCATCAGGAGTTTTCCTGGGATGTTGTTTTCAGCCTAAAACTGTCAGTTCTAAACCTATGCAAACAGAACTGCATGGAAGTGTTTGTGAAAACTTAACCTTAAAAAAAGCAAAAGGTACAAGATTGTGTGCGGGAACAATTTGTGGTTCTTTTTTTTCTACTCCTGGTATTTCTTTGTTGCAGACCCTTTGGATTCATTTTATTAATTTTTTCCACACTTATTATGTGTAATTATGCCATCAGAGCTAAATAATAGGCTGTGCTACAGGTTAAACCTCTTCAATTTATGAACTAAGTTTAATGAATGCAGAAGCTATAGTGCTATATTTAATTAACAATTTGCTTTAAGTGTCAGGATTCTTCACCACAGGAGCAGATAAGGTCAGAGGTATTGTAGCATCTACATGGATTTTCCATTATAAAACAGCAGATAAATGGCAGCTTTTTCAGGAACATTTTTGAGGTGATTGTTGTTTAGAACTACAGCTGCATCAATTCAAATATTCATATTCCTCCTGAAAGAAATTTTTTGCAAGCCTTAAACATTTTTTTGTTTTTAGCTGCAGGCTATCTTAATTTATTATTAACTTATAGATAATTACAAAACTTAACTAAACTTCCTGTACTGTGACTCATTTTTTTTTTCCAACAGACCTTGTTGCAGAGATATGCACATTTTATTATGCGTCTACAGTTTTTAGGCTGATGTGAAAAAAATAGGCACGTGGTCAAAGTGTTATAGGCTGAATAAAACTACGTGGTGCAAATGATCTTAGCAGTGGGTGCAGTTTACGGTCACAGTGACCACTTTTATTACAGCTGATCTGGGCCCGAAGGCATGTTAGGGCAGGTAAGTGATTGGTTGCAGGACAGAGCAATCTAATGAGTATTTTTCTTCATTTTACAAAGCATTTAGAAGAAAATCGACCTTTGCTTTGTTTTTCAAGAAATAGTAGCAAGCTGACTTCAGTGAAGCCCTGCTCCGTCCAAATGTCCTTGTATCTTTTTCTTTCCTCCCATTTCCATACTTTTCTTATGTGCAATCACATGCAGATAATTTTATTGTACATGTTTACATGTAGGTCTTCAAATTATAAAATACCTGGTTAAATGGTTACACAACTACATTATTACAACTGTCAAACTTTAAAACATGAGGTGCTGCCTCACGTTAAAAATCGGCCTGAGGTAATGTTTTCATCTCACAGTTTCCAGCCATGAATTGTTACACCACAATCTCTGGGACAAGTGGATACAGGTGAATTATACATTTTTTGTTTAGACTGGGTTTAGATGGTCAGTCAGTTGTTTTGGAAAAGGATCAAATAACATAATGGAAGGAATTCCTCACTGACCCAGTTAGGACATTATGTTGATGTTTTTCCTGCCGGGTGACATGATATGGATGACATGACAAACTATAAGTTCCATGCACTTTTCAGATGGATTTTTACATCTTGAATCAACTCAGCTTCACACTAGTGCATAAAAAGCAGGCTTGTATAGGAAATACATGGAAATTTAAATTTTTAACCAAAGAAATTATGTTGCTATAATATTGGAGGCTATTAGAAGACTTTTTTTTTAAATAACAAAAGTTATACAGTAGTAAGTGGTCAGTACTAATAGCTTTTTCTAATATTTATGCAGAAGACCGATCTCAGTGAAGTAACTGGGATGTAGCCTGATATACATGGACTAGCTGAACTAGAAATATATATTATATTATATATTATACATTATACTCTGTATAGTTTTACTTTATTTTATCTTATTTTTACTGTATTTCATCTTATTTACTACACGTTGTATTTTGTCTTATTTATTATGATTTTTGCACTTACTGGAGTGCTTTGTGATTTCGTTGCAGTTGTGTACTGGATTATGCCACTGAAGTCAGTATAAATTAGTTATTTTTCGCTGCATTTGTTATCACAAGTATATTAGATTTGAAATAATTTTTTTTCCTCTCATCATTTCCTTCAATGTCTTACAAAGTAATATGATGCAACAAGTTTTTTCTTTCTTTTATACAAGCCCTTTTTCTCTATACCCACTAATTCCCATTCAAGGTCACACTGACTGAACACTCCTTTTCCCATATTTTGCAGGAAATTGCTTCTTTGTCTTATGTAAACTTAGCACCACTGCAGTTTGTCTTACTGAGATAGTAATTGATTACACAGTTGGCCCATTTCATAGTTTTCCACAAAGACAAGGACTAGCTGTGAAAGTTTTAACATGTTTGTTTTGTTCATCCTCACACACATCCACAAGTTGGGACAAGGTCAGGAAAATGAAATAACAGGCCAGGGTGTGAAGTTTAAACAACCCACAGATTTGAGCCGTGAGGTGGATTGCGATCGAAGAAAAGTGTGAAGGTTATCAGCAGGAGATGGAAAAAGGAGGCGAATAACTCTTGATTTTAAAACAAACTAGTTTGCAAGAGATAATCTTATAGATGTATATGATTTTTTTAACTATACGTTCGATCAAAAAGGTGTCGATCGCAGATTATGTTAACAATAATTACCAATATTATTTGAGCTTTATAAGCAAAGTAACCTTTCTTGTGTCAATCTCATTATTCCACTGTAAAAAAAAAACCAAAAAAAGATAAATAGCCAATGGCAATGGTGCTGACCAGCAATCCAGTTTATTAGCCATATCTCCACTGTCTTTTATTTTATTATTTGTATTTCATGAATAAATCCAGCACATATCCAACATGTTTTTCATATTATGTTAATATTTTTCTATGATATCTACAGAAATATGTGTAAGCAATGTTAAGGAGCAACAACCTGTGTTTTGCCGGCTTTCCATACGTTTTCAGACTAGCATACCTTTGGTTAATACAAATGCACAGTGCAGAAAACTGCAAATGACCCATCAATTCAACACCACTGACTACTTAGAAACTGAATTAGTATATAGTCGACTGTGAAGCCAAGCAGTTAGTTTTGTGTATTATTTTGCACATCAACTGCACATAGCTGAAGTGCATCTCTTGTATGACTAAACTTGAGGGTAAATGCACTTAAAAACTCAGATAAAGTGTATGAAACTACTTATAATACAGTTTTCTTCTGTTAATCTTTTTGCAAGTGAGGTTGTAGCATCAACTTATTAGCATGCAGTGCCTTCTCCCAAACTGTGTGAGATTGATCATGTATTGCTAAATGACATATTAAACATCATTGTAACCTATCATTACTTCATTATGATCTAGATTCTAGAACATGATACAGACCAACATATTACATTACAAGCTGCATTTACTAACCCTTGGACATTTTTTGTTTACCCAAAGGAAGGTCTGTTAAGAATAAATATTTGTTAGCATTGGCTTGCTCTTTCTGTTGATACAATACAGTAAAAATTGGCATAATTCAGGCTGTAAATGCATTAAAAACATTAAATAACTTGAACTTTTAGACTTTGATTAAAATAACACACCTCTAGGCTGTAGTAATTGTGCCCCATGGCTGTATTCTGAGGGCGTGTTGGATGATGATTTTAAGCAAACACTGATAGGCTGGCTCCATTCTTAGGTGCTTCAAGAGGAATAGGCTACTGAGCTTGACAGCATTCTGGGCAAAGACTTTGGATTATACATAAATGTTTAGAACAGAATCATCTTGGTAACAGAATTGGTCTTTATAGAGTATTATTATTCTTTATAGAAAATTATTTCATAGTTTATCGATTATTTCTCTATAGACACAGATTCTGTTCCACCTAATTATTTTAAGCCAGCATAGAGGTCCATACCAACATCCGGTGGGGCCAGGCCCCTCTGGCCACAAGTGGAGAGCTGCCACTGGATAACATCAGAAGTGATGCAGTTTTCTGGCCCTTGATTCTTCTAGATGTCAGAAGTTTTCAGTGATTTCAGTTTGTGGTTAACATAATATAACAACAGTAATTTCAATGCAGCTTTGACAGAATGAACAAGTTCTCTTAGGACATGTTCAGTGTAAATTTTATTACTTATGGGTTGCATTAAGTAACTGTGAACATGCTTTCTCAGAAATTAATATTTCCTTGCCTTTGGGGCCAAGCTTTTCTGAGATTTAAAAAAAAATAAAAACTATTAGACAACTTCTCTCATCTCTCCTGCTAATTATTTAGTCTTCTTAAGTGAGATAGTATAATCAGGAAAGTGAAGAAGTATTGAAAAATGCAATCTTGGTATTCAAAAGCAAATGTCTTTCTATTTGGAAGTTTTCCTCTCTGCATTATTGAGGTGTGTGAAAAGATATTAAAGCATTCAATATGCTCAGAAGTGTATCCACCCACTCAGTGACTAAAACTAAGAGGCTTGATTATTATTTAATTTGATCTGTGATTTGTTGTCATTTTATTCTATTAACTCCAAGGACATGAGATAATAAGTATAAAGACACTCTATTTAAGTGTGTGTGTGTGTGTGTATTGCTGTATTGCATTGGCTTCATCTGTATTCTTGTATCTTTTCTGTTTGTACCAGGAAGCTCCACTGCACAAGGAACTACATCCACATGCATTTGTTTGTGTCATTTATCCTGAAGGCCATCGCTGTGTTCATCAAGGATGTGGTTCTCTACGAGGTCGGGGAAGTAGACAACTGCTCCTCAGGCTCTGTGAGTCAATTGTTCAAGATGCAGCCATGTGATGTGGAACTCTTGAGCTACTGTAAATGGTGCACATTTGGTTTGGTTAGACTTTAAAACAGTTAAATAGAGCTCACACAGAAGGATCTTAGATAATCAGTTTTTAATTTTTTACATTTTTTAAGTCATATTTCTAAATTATTTTACTTTTATGTAATCCACTAAGGAACATTTTTTTGTATGTGTTTCCCCAAAAATTCTGGTTTCAACATCAACCTGTTTAGATAATTTTTAAGATGTTCTGTAATTGTTTGGATGACACAAAGTCCACTCAAGACTTGTTTTTAATAAACTGTCCAAATCAGTCCAGTTCACTGTAGTCCAATTAGAATTCAATTAAAACAGTGATCGAACAAAAACGAAGAAGAAACCGGAAAAACCAAGAAGAATAACCATGGCACAACCGGAAAACCCAACACACAGCATGGAAGAGGACATACATGATGAAATAATGATGGTGGTCTTGCAACTATTGCTAACCAAAAAATCCAGAACTGAAAAAAAAAAACAAAAAAAAAACAAGAACAGACTTGAGGCTTTACATCCTTCCTTGCTCCACAGTCAGCTCGCTCTCTGATTGGTTACATTCTGTTTCATGTCACAATCCTGAGTCACAACTCAGGAGTCTTCAGCTTTCCCCACACACGTGAAGATTTTTGGTTGCGATTGTTGATCAGCTGGTGTATTTTGAGTGTTTGCATATTTCACAGCGCATAATGTTAAATAATTTAGGCAACCAGACATTTCAGTACATACAGGCCAAAGGCACAAGTCTAATCTCCATTTCTTTGGACAACACTACATCAAGAGCTGTTATTCAACTGTAACTGATAAATTCTATAGATTTTTTTTTTTATTTTTCTAATAAGGTATAACAAAGAGGTAGGCTACATCCCAAATAGATTTTGCTGTACAAAATATAAGCCTTAAGTTAACTTTATCCAGTTGTAGTGTCAACTTCTCTGGACAGATAAGCATGGGACTGATCTTCACACAAGAAATCTGTAAAGTCTCCAGACCAATCAATATTTTAGATCTTTTTTCATTTTTTTTTAAATTGACACCATTGGCTCTGGTTCATAGATGAAAAGGACCACAAAGTTATCAGCAACAAGTCCAAAAGCCAGGCTTTGTGGTGATATGGGGTTGTATCAGTGCCCTTTGGAAAGCCTGCTTATAATTTTGTAATAAAAGGAAAATGTTGGGATCCAACATAAAATATTTTTATTAATATGATTCAGATTTTTTTCCAATTTTTGGAAGTACATTCCTTGACTGATTTTTGATAACATAATTGGAGATTTAACAGCCGTAACCATAACAGTATTCTGAAATGTTTTCATTTCATTTCATTTCAGTTTGGAATAACAAAGACAGTCCAAAAACGACATATTTTAGATTTACATCGCCCACTATACAGTATTCTATTAGCCCTCAGGTTTTTAAACCACCACATTACATGGCACTGAGCCACAGATCAAAGGCCCTTGACATCAGAGAAAGACATCAGGTTTATGTTACACAATGTAGCAACACATCATGAGCAGCCTTGGAGTGGATTCATTAGTAAGCTCTCTGGCCAGCTCTTTCGTGTTAATGAAACTTTTTAGGTTGACAGGAGCCAGCTGCTGTCGGTAGCAGGGAAAAAAGATATTATAGATTATAGAGACAGGTTAAGTAGTGTTGTGTTCACAATGACCTTGGCAACAAATCCTTTACAGCTCACTTACTTCTGTTGTGGTGTGTGTGGGCGTCGTCAATGATGGTTTTATTACTCTCTCTCTATAGGTTGGGGTTTGGATGTGTGTAAGTTATCCATTAAATAGTTTATGATATAACTGCTGTGGAAAAATATATAGCAAATGCTTAATTAAATGTATGTGCATGGGTTTACGCACGCGTGTCGAGCATCGTCTTTTCCTTGTTTGGTTTAGGGTTTTTTTCCTCTAGCAAAATATTTAAATTTTTCATTCACATACCTGCAATTTGTACTGATTTACACACATTAAGCTACCTAAAAGGTTCAGACAGAACATCTCTTCTTCTCAACATGCCAAGTGGAAATCAATTCATACAAGCAACAAAATTCTTGTCAGTTTATTTGCTGGAGGCTTTAATGAGCTACCCATAATGAAACAATCCCAAGAGATCAACAATACATGAAAATTATTCCTATTCTTGTTTTTGTTCTTGTTTTTTAATCTTATTTTTTTTATTATTCTTGTTCTTTATTTTTAGCATTAATCCCTTGACAACGAAAACATATTTAATTTAATTTTATCAGTCCTCTTCAGTGATGAGATGAAAAAAGCTTAACTGTATGTCACATTTAATCTTCATACTCTTCACTGTTTCTATGATTTCTTAGACACATACACACAACATACAAAACACATGGCCTTTGTTCTTAGGTGCATATTGTTTTCACTTACCTATAATTGTGAGGCAGACTAAAAAGAGACCTCTTGTTTTTTTAAACAAAATGTGGATCTTCCTTCATTTAGGCCTAATGTTCTTTAAAGTGTTGTTTAACTACTTCTTGGTTAAGTGCACTATGGTACAGCGCTGTTAAATGTATAATAGCGACATTTATGCATTTTTCCAACTGTCTTTCTGCATGTGATTTTGCATCACCACAAGCAAGGATGTCCGGTTCATGTTCAGCCACCAAGCTAATAGGAGCTAACATTCATAGTTAGGCAATTTTTTACAAATGATTTGGGATTTGGGATACCCCATGACTAAATTCATCCAGAGATGTTTAGTCAGCTCATTTTGTGGTACGTTAGCTACTGATGTCTAACTTCAGCTAATACGCTACGCTATTTCTTGAAACTGAAAAAAGTAACTTGGACAAAATTTGAATACTTTGGGATTTCTGCATTTGTTATGTCAGAATACTTTTTTTTAAAAATGCTCACAAAATAATTTGTCAGCTAAGTCTGCAGAAAATTGTTAGAAGTGAGCTGGTGAGCTACAGTAGAGCTGTCTTCAGTGATGATTAATGATGATAATCTCATCTCAATGAGCTTTGACATTATAACACTTTCTTACTCGTTCATCATTCCCCCGCATTTGTGGTTGAGACAAGAGGTTTAGCCCTTTCGGCTCTGTGCCTTGTTTGTCCTTGTTTCTGCAGTTGTTACAGCTGTTGGCTCATTTCTATCCACTCCCTTTTGTTTGTTTTCACATTAAAGTTAACCTTACTTCTCTCCACTACTGTCAACACATTTTAACCCAAAATGTGCTTAAGTTGATTCTGGCTCACACCTTAAGCTCTTCACCCTTCCCCTAATTTGCCCCATGTCTCACATCTGGTACATGTGCTGAAGGGCTGCTTTAAAGGGAGACAATGTCATAGATTTTGGGGTTGTTGTTTTTTTGTGTGTGTGTGTTATGTCATCTCTTTGGGATTTCTGGGTTATTCAACACATTGTCCATAGCTGACATAAACCTTTTATACAGATACTTGCCTAACAAGCTCAATAGTGGCCTCCCTGGCCAGTATTCATCAGGAACAAACTGAATTCTGAATTAATTCACCCATTTTGATGGAACTGTTGTGGCCTTGTGCTGTCAACCAACCAAAATAGAGCTTATTGTGTGTGTATCCTGCATTGTTGTTTCAGGGCTCAGCCCATGTCCTTTGCTCTGCTGAAATATCTCTGCACTTAATGGCGTTGTGTCCTCTTTTTGCAGAACTGGAGCTTGCATTTTTCCTTGGCTTTTATCATCAGTGTGCCCACTGCTAGTGCAAATTTTATACAGCAAAAAAAAAAATTCGACTGGGCTGCTTCTAATTTATTAATTTTAGTGAGTTGATAGGTGTTAACTAACAGCTTTATCTATTTTTGATATATTATATTTGCTTATCACTTTTAAGATACACTACAGAACTTTTGCAAATTTTCTTAGTGATTTTCTCTCTCTATCTTTCTTTTCCTCTCTTTCTCCTATAAGGTCATAAAGTTATATATTGCAATCACACAGACTTTAAAGTCTGTTTCATCTGTAAGTTAGCGTATGCAATTATTACAACTTATCCCACCTACACCACTGACCTTTACACAGTACCAGTTAATGGTTTGGACCCACCCCTTTGAATAAGCGTGTCCAAACATCAGTATGTTAGAAAGTAACACCATGACGTATCAGTAAAACTCTATGAACTCTTCCTAAATACTGATGATCTATGTTTTTTGTCCATCTCAAGGTTGGCTGCAAAGCAGTGATTGTGTTCTTCCAGTACTGTATAATGGCTAGTTTCTTCTGGTTGCTGGTGGAGGGCCTTTACCTTCACGCATTGCTAGCTGTCTCTTTCTTCTCCGAGAGGAAGTACTTCTGGGCTTACATTTTGATCGGCTGGGGTGAGTAGTTTATTTATTTATTTTTTATCTTATTTTAGTGGTCTCCCCAAACAATTGCAAAAAAAAACTTCTTTGAAATCCTGTATTAACTTTGGCTTTGGTTGTGTATACATTTGATGTCCCCAGGAGGTCCAGCAATTTTCATCACAGCTTGGAGCATTGCTAAAGCCTACTACAATGATGTTGGGTGAGTGAAATATCATGCTGTACTTTTTTTATTTATTTGCCTCATCTTGCACATTTGCAGTATCCTTTCATGTCTCACCAGGTGCTGGGACATAATCGAGAACACTGATGTGTTCTGGTGGATCATTAAAACCCCCATTTTAGCATCAATCCTGGTAAGTTTACAAGTCTTTAATGTACTTGCATTATTTAGATCTATATAACACCTTAAGATCTCAGATTAAACTTTTCAAAAGTAGTTGCCACAAAGAGAAAATCACACCGTCTCTATCTAACAGTATAATTTATCCTTTCAAAGTCTTTTTGGTATTCTGTATGTCAGCCCGACAGGAAGGTTAACTTGACCTCAGTGAGTCTCGTTTCACTGTGGAGAGTTAGCAGAGTCATTACAACTGTTTGTTTTTCTTCATTGGCAGATTACTTTTTACTTTTTAGAGTGCAGTGAAAGAATCTACAAACTCTGTATCCAGGAATAGAGAGTACTTTTTAGGTGACATCTTGGGTGAGACAAAGTGTGACCTTCTTCCTCAAGTTTTTGGCTGCTCTTAAGCTAAAATGTAAAACAAGGTAGGGTTTTATGAGTGTCCTGTAATAACCAGACTCTAGTCCCTGGCCAAATTAACAGCTAAAACTATAAATTATGAGCGAGTTATGATAATTCTGATGAATATGCTGTAAATGTGCAGATGAGCGGATTTTTCCATATTCCTACATAAGAGAGCAGCTAAAATAATCTGGCTGCTACATTCCCAGCATTTCTGTAAAGGACACTCAGAAAGTGTTGGCTATTTTAAATAAAGTATAAAGTTATAAAAGCAAAATGACTTCACAAATGAAGCAGCGGCTCCTGAAAATTTGTCTAAAGTGTATCAATTGGCACACTGAGGTTTTTTGTTTAGCTTTGTGAACCGCATACTGTCTCTTAAATTAATGATTAATTCAACATCAACAGGAGGTGAACCTTCAATCATTTTACCTTCAAACATGAAGAGATAATTGCTTAAATAACAAATGAAACATCAAATAGTTAAGAAAAAAAAAACTTCTTGCGTACCATTCTTGACTGTAAATAAGGTACCATGCAAGAATGTAAATAATGTGTACATCTATACAAAGGTAAGGATGGTATATATATA
>JBAMHW010000020.1:12528054-12544222 GCA_037177495.1 Rhadinocentrus ornatus | reverse complement strand
TATATATATATTTTTTTTTATTAAGGCGATTTTGTTATAGTGACACATCAGGTGGCGAATCCAATAAAATAGGTTCCGGATCAAACGTCGGAGGTCCCGCAACGCGATCCGGCTCAAATTAAGCCCTGGGTCTGACCATAGAAAATTTTTGGGATGTTTGAGTTTAGTCTATAAAAAATAGGAGCAAAACGATAAGTGTTGCATTTATGTTTTTGTTCAGTATATATAATTACTGACTATAAATAATTATTATTTTTAAATGATTAAAAACCCTTTTGCTGCACACACCCCTGCTCGCCTCAGTCCAGTGTACTGCTTTCATGGTGGATCAGAATGTATGGGTAATAGAACAACACACCATTATCAAACGGCCTGCTAGCCAGTTTTTCCATTTATTCAACCTCTGCAAAAATCTTCTATTATATTTGGGTGGTTAAACTATTAAAATGTTTAATGTAATTAATCACATAATAGCTGTGTACTAGTCACAATTAATCACATTTCAAAATATAAACACGTAACTTGCAGTTTCCCATCACACTCATAATCATCCATTATGTAGATGCAACCATAGATATCTACATTAAAGGCTAGCTGTCTCAACCACGCTGTGGGCCAATGAAACCTAACGTCCGCACTGGCGACCTCACGTTAATAACTTTTGTAAGAAACCAAACCGTTTGTAAATCCGTCAACATTTCAGCAAAATAAGAGTATTTAGCTCACATTGACTGAATGGCTTATTTATTAAGAAAACAGACTTTAATTTTTATTGGCATGTGAGAAAGGGTTTGTGTGTGTGTGTGTGTGTGTGTTGGTGTGTGTATCCAAAAAAATAAGAACACATTTGTAAGTGGGAAAGTTAAAACGAAAGCACTTTCTAAGAGGTGTGAAAAGGAGGGTAAATGCAAGTTCAGCAAACATGACTTCAAAACACTGCAGTGGTGTGAATTATACCTTTTAGAATATCAAGTTGATGCTGCATGGCTTCTTAATGTTTTTTTCTTCTTTGTGTTCAGATGTTTTTGTTATATGGTAGCCTACATCTTTTTGTAGTCTGTGTGGTTAGATCAAGTATCACTTCTACCCTATGACATGGGAATATATTTGATCCTTTCCAATAACTTTAAAAAGAATTAAGGAAATTCAACCAATAGGTTACAACCGTTATTTTACTCAGGGCCATTTAAAATAAATAAATTATATGTTTTACACAAATTGTACAACAACTGATGTTCTGGTGCAGTATCAGCTGCCTCGCTGTCTATTTACTGTGTGTTTTTCCTAGAAGCAGCAGCTGAATGACAGCAGGGAGTGTTTTGTTGTGTCAGTTCAGAGTTCAGCTCATATTAACAATTTAGAAGTCCTCAGTTTCCCACAAGGCAGTGCTTCTATCCAATCAAACCAAAGTTTAATACAGCATTTGGTTTCGGTAATGGCTATTTTTGTACATCCAAGATGTCGCCGCATTTATTAGTTGTTATACCCAAAACTAATGAATGTGGAGACTATGCTCAAGCTGCACAGCCTCAGCATTAAATCTTATTTACGTTGCAAAATATACATTTTTAAATAAATAAGTTAAAAAAAAATCAAATAAATTAATTAAACACCGTCCTCTTTTGTGAAATATTTTCCACAGATTAACTTTATCCTATTCATCTGCATCATTCGAATACTTCGTCAGAAGATCAACTGCCCCGATATTGGAAGAAATGAGTCCAACCAATATTTGTACGTATGACCTAATGCCTGTTCTGTGTTGTATTATTTATTAGCTCATGAATACATTTGGATGTTGGGGGAAAACCAACATCCCTGCTGGGGTTTCTGTGTTAGACTGAATCTGGTCCATCCTGTGAACATTGGCTGCCTTTACAAGGATTAACAAGAATGATCTTAAATAATCTGAAATAAATGTTAAAGTGATGTGTACAGATTTATTTGGTATGTGTTTATATGCTCATGGCAAGGCAATAACCAGTAGTAGTCTCCTTCTGGCTGCTTTACACAGAGATGCAGGGCTCTGTGTGTTTAAGTGATTTGTCTGTGATGGAAAGCATCTCATATACCTGCCATAATGCATGAGCTATTTTCCCACTGACAATTTTAATGGTGTTTTTTTTTTTTTTTTTTTTTCTATCCCTGGCCCACTGAGATGAAATGTAAAATGAAAATACTCTAGAGTTGCATTTCATCATTGATGTATAAAGAGATGGACTGAAAATTGGTTTCACCAGAGGGAGTGCTCTGAATCTTCTTTCGCCTTGTCGTTTCAGGAGACTTGCAAAATCCACGCTGCTTTTGATCCCTCTGTTTGGGATAAATTTTATAGTGTTTGCATTTATCCCAGAGCAAGTGAAGACTGAGTTACGGCTGGTTTTTGACTTGATTCTTGGATCATTTCAGGTATTGTAACAAAGCAAACAATTCTGGGGGCAAATAAGTCTAAATCTATTTTAGATGAGTTGCATTTTAAAGAAAAATCAAGCTTTAACACCTGATTTGGATCCTTTTATTTTATAGTTTTCCATAGGGTTGAATAGAGCTGCATTATGGAGAGCTTAGAAAACCAAGAACATCTGTGCAGCACCCCTCCTCATTCCTGTCATAATCTTAATTTAATGTGTTTGTTTGTTCAATGAAGGACACATACATACATACTTGTAAAGACTAAATAAACATCTAACAGGAAAACTGAACACAACTTGCACTTTTATTGCTCTCATATCTGTGTTTTACTTTCCCTTTAGGGGTTTGTGGTCGCTGTCCTTTACTGCTTCCTCAATGGTGAAGTAAGTGATACAAACATTGCTTATATAAACATGCTCTTTATAGACTTTCATGCAGAGGTTGCTCACAGTTATAGTTTCTTTGTTGCTCCCTCATTGCACCATGTACATTCACACGCAGTCGCATAAGGTTGATGGAATTGCGAGCATGAGTCACCAGCGCTGCTTGTTCCAGCCCTCTTCCCTCCCTCTGACCTGTTCTCTGCACTCTGCTAGCTGGGCGGTACAGCTGTAAAAGACCCACCTTCTTTGGCAGTGATGTCTGCAGATGCTCTCTGCAGGCAGACTAGTTAAGTTCTCAGTGCTGAGCCAAAATGAATAACAGGATGGCAAGGTCTGACTCTACGCTGCCTGAATTTTAATCAGATGCAATTTTTCTATGTCCTTTGTTAAGTGTGAAGTCTTTTGATAGTGTAGAGTTATTATAGTTTTAAATTTCCAAAACAGGATGAATGGCACTGGATTTATTATTTGTTTCATTAGAGACGTGTTAAGACAAATGAATGAAATGTAATATTGATTACAAAGAAAATAATAATAATGTGCTGCAAGATAAAAACATACTTATTAAACAAGGCATATTTGTTATCTCTACCTAAGTTATACGAACTATTCTTTGTAATGTAATGAATACACAGACTTCACTTTGTGAATTTGAATTATGATGTTATGTTTTATAACACCCATAGGCAAATTTGTCATAGATTTAAATGCTATGCATTTAGTCACCTCTATAATTACAGTAAACAAATAAATAAAACAAATTGGAGGTAAAGTAAAGAGTGGAGGTAAAAAGGGGAAAGTATCCTTAGTTACAAATCACAATCAATATGTGAAACCACAGGACGGTTTAACACTGTGCTTCAGTCCATCATAAATTAGCCTTGGCCCAGAGGAGGCAGCTGTATTTATCAAACTTGCTTTTTTTCCTTATATTCCTTTTTCTTTGCATGGGGGAGTTTTGACTGTACTCGACAGAAGTATTCCCAAATCCACTCAGTAATATCCACTACAATATTAGTACAAACTACTTGTATTTGCCTTTAAGTTAGTATTGCCTGAGGGACTGAAGATCACTATGGATCAATAGTTTTGTTCCCTTGCCTCTTGTGTACAGATGTTTTTAATCTTCGGTTGTTATTATGTGCAAAAGAAGAAGAAATCACCAAATTTAGGGGATTTTTATGTCTTGAGAAATATCACTTTAAAATCCTTGAGTTATTTATGCCTGCAATCTTTAACTACTTTTTTCTTAACTTGTTAACTTTTACTGACCAAATACACTATCTGGTCATGAGATGTTTCAGGATTTTATTGCATTTTTAAAATTTTCTATATTTGCCTAATTAGATTTAGTTTGTACAGCATCAAGTTTTACATTGTTTATCGTCTGTGATGGGAAAACGCTCAAGTACATTACTGAACCGGTTTATATAATATTTACTGTGCTTGCCATTGAAAATAAAGCTCATATATTAAGTGGAAGGACAGTTGCTAAATTATTCCTGTAACCTTCAGCCTGTATCAGATAAAAAAGTTCAGATTGAACATAGACTCTGCCCTATCTCCCTGACACCCCATTTCTGATTTTACCTTTTTTATAGTGTTGTAGAATAAAATACGTTCCTAGCCGCCACACAAACTCTGAGTCTGAGTGATATAATCACTATTATAAATAAACATTAACACAAACTTGTGACCAAAACAATTGTAGTTGTTTTTCTAGGAATCTCTGTATGGTAGAAGCACAAGCTGAATGGGTTATTATGTTTAATCACCGGACTATTGTCCCCCTGCTGATGCAGTTTCGGAAACAATCTTCTACGTTTTTCTTACACTCAAAATAAGATCCTTGCAGAAAGCTGCAGACGACTGCAAACTGAAAATCTAAAACTGAACTTGTGTGAACTTCAAACATGTGAAACTTTTAAATCCAAGCCTGCAGTTATTAGTCTAACATGACAACATCTCCTTGGAAAAAATATTAGAAAGCACGCACGAAAAATCTTCTTGATGAAATGTTTGATGCTCTTCTACTTTCATCCTGCAGAAGGCCCTTTCAATGGTCAATTTCATATTTTTTACTTTTTTCATGATTTAAATGAAAAGTGACTGGTGTTTAGGGGTTTATTTGCATTACTCCACCTTTGAGATGATAATTTGTTATTAACTGGATTTTTTCCAACAGTGCTTTTACAGATTCCCATCTCTGTCCTTCTGGTTGCTGGCAGGCAACTATTTTTACCTGCATACAGCTGAATATATTCCAAAACTCCTCTGAATGTGGTTTTGTCAAAATGTTATTATCAGATATGATACAGTACCAATAAAATATGACAATGGGGTGTAGGTTACAGTGGAACAAGGGGTTATTTTAGACAAAAGACTATGCAAAACTGCTTTACATAAAAGACTGATAGCTTCCTCAATGTATCAAGATGTGGACTGTCCTTCCTGTCTCTTTGTAATCATATTTATGTACCAGTAGAGATATTTTTTGTGTCCAGTGGTACTTGACAACATTTAATTTTGTTGCCCACACTCCTTGTTACTGTGATCCTCTGTAGGTCCAAGGAGAGATCAAAAGGAAATGGAGGAGGTGGCACTTACAGAGATACATGGACTCAGACACTAAATACCAACACCCGTCTATTGGCAGCAGCAATAACTTCAGCACCCAGATCACCATGTTAACACGATGCAGCCCCAAAACCCGACGGGGTTCATCCTCCTGTCAAGATGACTTGTCTTGCATATGAGTCACAAAAGCTAAACATGTACAAAATGCTTTCATGCCAAATATTAGGCACATAGACGCAGCAGATGGGAGCTCTTGAATGATAAAAACCAAACACTTCCTCATTGGCACATGCACGCTCTCGGTTGTGGTGTAGGTAAAAAAAGTAAAATTATTCTCTAAGTAGCCCTTTATCTTCACACATCTTTCAGAAAATAAGTTAAAGTGAAAACGAGACACAGACGTCACTTCAGGAGCAAAACCTTTGCACATTTAATGACCACTAATTTTCTCTTTATGCTTCACATTTTAAAGCACCTCAATAGGTGAATTTAGGAGTCATGTCATTACATGTAATTTCCACAATTATTATTAAGCTTCCTGTGTTTAGAATTGGGGCAAAGTGACATATCAAATATGAATGTGTTATAAAGAGGGAAACAAATGTGAATTGCACCAGCAGACACACAATCTGATGTAATTATGAACTGATAGAAAAACTAAATCTGGTGTTAAGCTGCAGCCATAGAGGAAACTGAGCTGAAGTTCTTATACATGCAAAAAGGTATAAGTATTTGAGTTATGATAGGAAATGTGGTTTAAATAATACCAAGGGAATTAAGATAAACAAAATTATGTGCAATATTTAGTTTTCCTCACTGTTAGGGCATCCAGAAAAAAATATCTGTGCAGAGTTTTGCATTGAGTGCTGTGGCTTCTGACTGGATGACCAGTGTGATGATGATTTACAGTGATGGTTCTGGAGCACAGAAAGGCACAGACTGATTGCCCTTTGGCTTCGCTTGTATCATCACAGCTCTCCCGTTGGGTCTGTGTGATTCTCTTCTAATGGGTGGTCCTTTATTTCAGGCCCAGTTTTAGGCAGTTTGGTAGGTTTATAATTGATATTTTCCTGGTTTCCAAGTTTTCAAGAGACAGTTTTCAATCAATACCCTGCAGGCTGTTGGATTGCGAAGCAACTCTGGCGAGGAAATGCCTTTACACAACTTAGTCCTTGAATGTTTACATTTACTCCGGAAGAGTAAAAAATGTGTTCAGTGAATAAAAAAATGAAACACTATGAATCTTGGTGCCATATGGATTGTGCAGTGCCAGTAATAAATCATTGTTTGTTATTATAGCAAGTGCATTCTAAAGCTAATGCAAAATTCTCTTGTGCAAGCTTGTTAATATAGCAATCCATGGTTTCTTGTAAGAAAGTAAAAGCCCAGGCATTTAACAGTCCTTAGATTTATAATGCACAGGTGTAATACATGCAGAAGCAGCCAGCAGTTGGACATAAAATTGAACTGTTCAGCATTTCCTGAAGTCTCCATTGACGTTTCAGGTTTAAACTTTTCTACTGGAGGAGTTTGAAACTGACAAGTCAGTAGAAAGTGTTGAAGTATGATTGGAAAGCAAAGCAAGGTGACAGGAATGACTGGCTCTGTCACATCAAGGTCTTCACCACGCTTCTCAGCCCACTTGGGTTAGATTTTAAAATCACCTGCGTGTTCATGCAAGAGAACACATTCAAAATAAATAGATTCATAAATTAATCATAAGCATCCCAACCTAGAAGACCATGATGTAACAGAAAAATTAATAACATAACAAAAAATGTTCAACTTTAAAATATAAACACCAAATTGTCATAGTCAGAGGAAAAACGATGAAGATGCTCAACTTATCCAGATAGGATGCAATTTTATGTCAAGAAAGATTTGGTGAAATAAAGATGGGAAAGTGGGGATTTTGCAATGACAATGATTTAACATGTTTCTAAATGTGTCTAAAGATTTAAGTATATTCTTATAGATTAGATTAAAAGCTGCAATAATAAGAAAAAGTAACAACTGAAACTTAGTCGGAGAAGAATGTTTCAACCAACTTGTTACAGGTTTGATATTTATTTGACCACTCAGTGTACACTTAAGTACCTGCTCTTTCCTAATGTGACAGCTACACATTATTCATGCTCTACATCTTAAAATCTGATACTATTAGTCTTGATGCTAATGGGATGTGTTCAGGTCTGGCACTATCCCATCACTGTGGGATGTATAGGAATCACTTCAGTTATTTGGTAAAATCCCAGTGATTGGTTGAATTTTCAGATTACATCCGAATCAAAAGTCCAATATAAGTTTATGTTTTTTATACAAATCAAATACGAACACATATCTGACCTGTATTTTACCTGATTTTATTTTAGCATCTGTTTCTGAAGGAAGGTGGAACAGTCTGTGCTATCCTAACTGTGTTGGTGGCGACACAGAAGTGCAGCTCAACAGGTTTTTACATAAAAATGACTCCGTCTGCTGCATGTCATTCATGGATGATGCTGACAGGAAAAGAAAGAATGCAAGGGCTGCACTTTAATCAGATTTGTTCCATATATATTATCATTGTTTTTATTCAGGTTGAAAAAAAGTCTCTTTCCAAACATAGAAAACTCTGGCTTAACTAATCTTTCAGCCACTAATCTCACTTTATAGATGCACTGAACAGTTTTTTTTTTGTTTTGTTTTGTTTTTAATATATTTTTTTGTTTTTGAAGGTTTTACACATAGGAGATTAAATTCTTAATCGGGCAAGATGAAGCAACAAGAAAGAAAATGAGTGTAATCCTTCCGTTTGTAATGTTTCACTGTTACCTTAATGACTTCACTGTTCAGTGCCTGTCTCCTGTTGTTGTTAATGTTTGATGTAGTGATGTAAACTTGCTGAATGTAAATAGATTTGTAAATATTAAAGAAGCCATTCTTGTCACTCGGGTTGAGTGTTTGGTGTTTTGGTCATTACAGCAAATAATACTGGGGTTATATTTAAAAATGAGACAGTGAATAAGCAAACATTCAAATGTGCACTTAAGAAGTAAATGCTCTGTTATATTAAACTATGTGTGTTATGAATTTGTTTCTTTGAAAACTGGATGTTGTCTCGTGTATGTGAGGTATGAATTATTGCAAGGTATGTAAAACTGGTTAATACCGGAAATGTACAGCATATATTTATTTGCTTGTTGTGCACACATAAAGACACTTTTTTTTTGTTTGTTTGTTTTAGTGTTTTGGGATTTTTTTTTTATAACTAATTTTGTTGTTATTCTAATGTGTAAGTTTGATGGAAAAAGTCTTCTTGACCTGCCAAATTCAAACTGAAATAAATTACCGTAATTTAAAAAAAAAAAAAAAAATTGGAAGTTCAATATTTTTTATCTGTTTTCCTCCATTTAGGCATCCTTACTGAGTGCTATTGCTGCCTACCAGACAGGAGCATGGCCTTGAGCTGATAAACTCCTTATTTGACTCACAAAAGGTTCACTGAATGCTTCATCCTTCATAATATGAAAATACAGTAATCCCTGTAACTAATAAATGTGTTCTTCTACATTTTATATATCAATATTTCACACTCAGCACGTCTGTGAATATCATAATTTTTACGCTTAAGAAAGAGATAATAACTTGACAGCATACATGCTTTTTTCACATGCAAGCACACAAACGATTCACCTGATAAAATGTTACACCATCTGAGAACAGGAAAAATGTGTTTGTACCAGACAGCTGAGATGACCGGGAGCACTCTGTGAAGCTCACAAAGCAAATTATCTCAGTAATGACTGTACTTTTCACTCGAGCTGGATGCTACTTAAGGTCAATGTTTCCTTAAAATACAAAGCGTCCGGAAATATCTTTTAAGGGCTTAAGAGTTCATTGAGACAAAGCAAATATGATTGCTTCAATCTAATTTATATCCACAAATTTCCATCAGTAATAGAATGAATATGAATGCATTTACTCACTAATATGGGTAATCTGTAACTAATTTAAATATGTATTATATGCAAATATTTTCTGCTATATCTTGAGGGACAAGTAAAAAGGCATTTTGTGCATTTCACTGTTTATATGATATGTTGTCTGATGAGACAGATTGACAGGTCGACACTGCCTCAATGAACATCAGCTGATTTGTACATGTCACACAGCATCCAGTGACATCTTGGGTGAAGAAGACTATCATCGAAACATGTCAGGTAGGCATATGCTAAAACTAAGTGTCTGATAACATAAGAACTAAATCAGCTATATAAATGATAGACACTATGAACCTTATTGGATTATCACTGTTCATATGTTTAGATGAAAATAACCTACAAATCAGTTTAAACAGTCTATTACGCAAACAATACATAAATAAATAAACGGGATAGGATCATTAACACTGCCAAGGCATCCTACCTGCACAAATGTAGGCTACTGTACAAAGTAGCACGTCGGCTTATCTTTTGGTTTTTTTGTTTTGTTTTTTTTGGGGGGGGGTTTGTTTGTTTTTTTACCCTGTCCTGTCCAGCATCCTAACATACAGAATGGCGGTCTGTGTGCCATATTTTGCCGGACAGATTTGCTCTACCAAGTGAGACGTTATATAAATGGCTGCCCTTGATGTTTGAAATATTATTATTATTTTTATTATAATCTTATTTTCTTTGGTCTTGATATGTCAGTGCCAAACCTGAGAGAGGGAGATAGAGGAAGATAGAGGAAGAGAGAAAAGGAAAAAAGGACGGAATTGAAATGTGAAAATAAAAGTTGTTTAGGCTGCCTAAATCACATCAGTATTCACAAAAACAAAATAAACTAAATAAACTAAAATAAATAAGGAAAATGGGATAATGATGATATGAAAATTACAACAGTACAGTACCTGTAGAGAGACATACCAACACACAAACATCAACAAGATCTAGTTGGAAGCGGATGGAGAGATGAACACAGTTGTGTGCATGTGTGACCATGCAACAAGAATAAAATGTGTGCTTGCAAGGGGGCTGTGATCACACCGCACACCAAAGCATCATGGGGAGACAGGGAGAGCCTGAGGTCCCAAAGGCCTGGCAGGTCCACAGAGCACAGAGTCCAGGACAGCCAAAGCAGAAAGAGCAGCAGTCCCACTCAGCCCAGAGCAGAGGGGCCCCCTGACTGGGCCCCTAGGTGTGACGGGGCAGCCCAGGGCAACGGTGAGCAGGCCCGGCGGGCACCGGGCACTGCGGCGCGGGCCGCACGGAGAGCAGGCGCCCCACAGATCCAAGGGCCACCCATCCCCCCCCCAAAATCCTGCCCCCAAAATCTCTCTCTGACCCAACCCTTACCCACTCTCTCACCCAAAACCCTTCCATTGCTCTCTCCCCTGCCATAAATGTATGTTGGTGTCTAGATTGTGATTAAACTTAAGTGGGGCAGGCAGTCGCAGGGGTCTGCTGCGGGATCCCGCAACTGGGGACCCCTCAAATAAGGCCACCACTTCCGCCTGCCCCACAGTGCCCTAAGTGTGGGGTGTATGATGTGGGGTGGTGGGGGAGGAGAGGGGCGCAGGAAGGGGCAGAACCGGGAGAAAGCTCTCCCAGGTGACCAACTCCTCAGCTGGCCGCTGTAGGCGCCCCCGCCTCTCCAGGACCCCCCCGAGGGCAGAAGGGCAAAGGTCCAGCCTGGCCAAGAGCCCAAGGCAGCAGCGCCACGGACGCCCACCCACACCCGGCAGTCCACGCCACCACCCCAGGGGACCATGGAGCCCAGGTTGCACCCCTATCCAGTTGGGCCCAAGGCCCAGTTCCATCAGCCAACCCCAAGCAGCCCCTGGCGGCAGGAGGAGAGAGCGAGAGAGGGACGAGAGGAGACTCCTCCAATTCCACCCCAAATAGGCCCTAGCCCCCCTCACTCACCACCAAGCCCCCCGCCGCCCCCCTTACCCCTAGCTCTCCCTACGGACACCTCGTAATCCCAAGGGCACCTGTCCGGCACCGATCGGCCCGACCCTGATGGCATGCCCAGGGCGACCAAGCCCCCTCCCCCACCCCCCCCCGAGGCCCAGGCAAGGTCTGCCCAGCCCGGAGGGAGGCAGAGCCTGGAGCCCCCGCTCCCCACCCAGTCCCCAACCATAGCAACCCGGGCACCCAACCCAGGCAAGCCCCCCGACAGCCCCGGACCCCCGGCCACCCCCAGGAAGCACCAGATCAAGGCCCTGGATCCGGTCAGACAAAGACCCCCAACTCCCCCAACCAGCCCCACCCCCTGCCCCCAAGGAACGACAAGACCCCAACGCCCCTTCCCACTATGTAATGTGACTAATCAGCAGGGTCCAGGGAGACTGAGAGTTAACTAGTTGGTGTTTAATGGATGCCGATGCAGTCTCTAGACTGATGTGATCCAACATGAGATTCCTGTACCGGTTAATATTTAGATTGGTTTTAGACTTCCAGTTCACCAGAATAGTTTTCTTTGCAATACATAAGGCCGTGAGGACCACATGTGCTTTGTTAGTGTCCATACTGATGTCACTTAAGTCACCCAGTAAACAAAGTTTAGGACATGCAGGAATGTGACATTGAGGTCGGCGTTTCTTACCTTCATAAATATATTAGGTAGCACACTTCCATGGGTTGATTTATACTGTTGAGGTAGTGTAGTGACACTTTCTCGTATAATAAACTTAATTTTTATTTATTTATATGCATGTTCATAGAATTGGTATCTATTCTTTTAACTATTTTAAGTGTTTCATTATAATATATTATTCGAATATCCACATTCACACTGTGGAATCGTCCGACTTGCATAAATATAAGGTAGCATACATTGATTAGGTCATTCATACTGTTGAATCATCCTACCTGCATAATATACTCTAGGTAGCATATTTTGATGGAGTTATTTAAACTTTCCACTGTTGAATCATCCTACCTGTGTTATTATATAAGGTAGCATTGATGGGGTCATTTATACTGTAAAAACATCCTACATGCATAAATATATGAATAAAGTAGCATATTTTGATGGGGCCTTTTAAACTCATTCCACCTGCATTAATAAGGTAGCATATTTTTATAGTGTAATTTATACTGTCGAGACACCCTACCATCATTAATGTTTTCAAAGTTTAATATTTTAATAAGTGTGACATTATTTCTTAAGATCGTACCTAAAGAGTACTTTAGTATTTAAAATAAGTATATTATAATACATAAAAATTTTATATTTTTAGTATTCAGTTTAAAGATCATTAATCCATAAATATGTGGATTAATGGTCTTTAAACTGTCTAACTAACTACTGACTGACTAACTATTTTTGATTGCACAAAACTGTAAATTGTATGAAAAATACCCACAGAATAAATTCAGCATGCGGTAGCACATTTCTACAAGGTAGCATGTTTCGACAAAACACCGGAATACTTTCTCTTGTTATTTTATATAATATTTTTTTCTTTTGGTTTATTCTTGTTTTGTGTTTTCTTTATCTCCAAATGACCCTATTAAACCAAATGATACCAAATGTAAAAGTATTGGTTTACAAGTAATATTTTAGTGCTATAAACCTTGGGATCTTTGCTAGTTCTTTCAGTAGAAATCAGTGAGAAATATATTATATATTTATATTGCATTTTTAATAAATAAATAAATCTCTTTCTATAGCGTGATGCAGATGATACACAATTATTCAAAAACTGTAACAGTTTGCTCAATTTTTACAGTTTATTTAGACTTTCATCACTCAAAGTATGTTTTGTTGCTCACATGGACTTTTACAAATAAAAAAAAATACAAAAATGAAAAAGGTTAAATTCTACTTTTCCTCAAGATAAAGCTCATAGTGTGTCTTTATCCACTAATAAATGTGACTTATCCCTTCTACCACTCAGAAATCCTCTCCTTCCACCTCTTCCTAATTGTTATTGACATACAATTTTTGACAAGTCAGGCCAGTCCAGCGAGTTTGCTGTGTACATTAAGCTCTAGGTGTTGGTGCTAATCCTTACGTTGTTCCTTAGGTCTATTGGTTGGCTTTCTGCTTTGAGGTTGGTTGACTCTTTACTGCAGTGCTCAGCACCATACAGAAAAAAGAACTCAGCCAAGGCGAGAATGTGTGCTGTAAAAAGATTAACAAACTCTTCCTTTTATGCCTGCTTTCCAACAGCAGTTGCTTTTGGCTCTAACGTTTCATTAGCTCTATCCATGAAATAGAACTGAACATGTATATAACACAATTAAGTATTCATGGGAATTGTAATGGTTATAAATTAAGGGATTATCAGGCTAAAAGATTATTGGCTGTATTTATTGAAAATATATGCCTTAAGGATTATTATGTATGTAACATGTTAAGCAAATATATTCAGAGCAAAATTTAGAGTTCTTTTTTTGTGTATTCTGCAGTAAAGTCATATATTTAAATACTTTTGTTCTGGATTTATACACTGATTTCTTCTGCTTTAAATATTTAGGTTTCTTGGGTGTTTCAGGCCGCAGCTGTCAGATTTCATGTAGACAATGTCATCTGAGTGCATGACAGAAGATGAATGACGTCATTCTCAAAGTCCCTGTAACTCTTAAAATGTAAGACAGGTGTTTTGCCTTTGAACATCTTTCAAGATTCATGAGACCGGCTAAATATTTATGTGATGAATAAAAAGTTTGGAAAATGAGTGACTGAGCAAACAAGCTGTGTCCAAGTCACTGAGAGGACACTTTGATCCTCACTGCTGTCCTTAGATGAGCTAAATCCTGATCAAAAGAAAAGTTGTCTATTATAGCCACACCAATCTGTGTGACAAAGAATCATTTCATCAACATTTTACCCACTATTTGCAGGCATATCAACTCAATCATTTGATGACCTATGTTCCCAGAATTGGCTGAAAACCAGTATCATCTTGTAGTTTATTAATATTTCACACATTAGCATGTAAACCACTGCCTCTAGGCAAGGCAAATTTATTTATATAGCACATTACAATTTATAAAATTGTTTTTTTGTGACTTGCAGACTGAGAGATCATCTGATGAAGGGAGAGGCAGAGGGAGTAAAAGCAGGGGCAGTTAACCTGTCGGCGCTGCAAGAGGAAGATCCCGTGCTGTAACATTAATCGGTTTTTAATAACATGTATTTCAGCTGATTTATCCAGGGAGGTGGGCGACATATTAATAGAAAATAATTATTATCTGAGATATTTTTGCGTTAGAATGCTGCAGTTCTGGTGATTAAATCACGCTGAGAAACTGGTTTTACTTTGGTCTATTTTGTCTGACTAGAAGGAGGAGAACTACCCCATCCCGTTGACAAATCAGCTGAAATAAAATATGAAACATGGGGGAAAGCTCTCAGAAAATACGTCTGAAGGAAGCGCACAGTCGCCTGCTGGTTGGACTTCTGTGAAGAGTAACAACTGAAAACTGTTGCAACGTAGCTTTTCTACTGCAGACTAACTAACAAATTAGCCATTTCTGCCGTTTCATATATCAAGTAACAGTAAATGATCTGACTTAAACAGGAGGATAAAGTAGTTGCTGGACCACCCTGCCCTGTTTCTAACATAACGTCAAAATAAACTTCACTGTTAGATTGAATTAACTCACCTATCCAGCAGAAAGCTGCAACCTACGCATTAGCTTTGAAGTTCCTCTTCTTCATCAGCTGCCTCCATCTGGTAAATACTCCATCGATGTACACTCTTATTTTCCCCTCTGTTATTATTTCTTTTTCTTTTCTTGGCTATTTTTTCCTCCGTCTCACGTGCAAAGAGTATAGATGGTCCTCCATTTCAATGTAAGCTGGCAAGTTGAATGATCCACGGTGGTCTTGGCTTGTTTTAAAATACGTATTTATGAAAGCAATTCTTGATTTTTGCTAACAAAAAAACTACACACTGTACCTTTAACGTAGGGCTGGACGATATGGCCAAAACTTGTATCATGATATATTTCTTAATTTCGGTCGATACGATATAATTCCGATATCGATATAAACAAAATAAAAACTTCAGAAAAACTGTCAAAAATACAACAACAGATGCTGTAAAAATAAATATTAATTTGCCAAGTCTATAAAACATTTTAGAAATAAAAACTGTACAATAAATTAATGTTCACATTTTATTTGTATTTAGCAAGGCTAAATCAGCCTTTAACCAAAGTAATTTAAAATCACCATCAAAGGTCAAATAAAACCTTTACCTTTCTCAATAATAAAAGCTTTAACTTTAAACTACACCTTAGGTTTATTATGTTATTCTTATAGATTAACAAAGGTGCTTCAACTAGGCTTGAAAGTAAAAGTGCTCAGAATTGCTACAAAACAAAAAAAAGAGTGAGCAACAATCGGTGCTTCGTCTTCTGACTCATCATATTCGGGATGGAAATGCTTCAGATGCACTGTTGCCTGATCAGCAAAGAATAAGATAAAACTTAGGATTACTAAAATTAGGAGTCTGGAACATGTCAACACTTTAAACTTTTAAAAATACTTTTGTCCACACTCTTCATTAATAGACATTAACATCTGATGGTAAGCCAGCGAGGGATCAGCAGCAATTTTGTATGTTTCATTTTAAGCCTGGTGATTAAACAGAGCTGATCTCCTGCTCTGATGCAGCTGCTGTTGCGTCAGGACCAAGTCTAGTATGAGTGCTTTTGGACGGGTGGTGTCAGTCCCCAAAAGTCTCCAATAATAACAGAAAAAGTTGCTAGATCTGTTACTAGTTGCTTTCTACTTTGACTCCCATGACTCCTCTGGATTATCCAAATGGTCATTGGCAAACTTCAGACGGGCCTTGACATGTGCTGGTTTAAGCA
>JBAMHW010000020.1:12509560-12520961 GCA_037177495.1 Rhadinocentrus ornatus | reverse complement strand
AGCAGCTTATCAATTAGCATTCTTCTACAACAGATTCAACAACTATAACCAGCTTTCAGTGACATAAAAGGTGCCAGGGTAACCATAAAGGTGGGTTGCTAGGTACTGGGTTTCATAACACCCATAAAAGTCTAGCTCCACTACTGATTACCATGTAACCCATCTTCAAGCAGCTAGTTTGGCATGTCTGAAGTGGCAAACAGTGAATCACATGTTCCAGGTCCCTGCATTTATTTCCCTAGAATCGTAACTACACACCAATCACAATTGTGACTGGTCCACTTGGTATTTTATGGCACTAAGATAAAGTGTCCTTGTAAGACATAAATGTAAAATGTAGCAGGCTATAATTGACTATTAGAAAGCCAATACCAAAGCCATTATTTTGCCTGCAGCTGTTTTCTCATTTTAAAAGCTTTGTCAGTCACTGTAAAAACTCCTCAGAAGGTTCAGCGCTCACATCCTTTCCCCAAAAATCATCTCTTTTGTCTCTATTACCAAAGTTTCAATGAAAGTATGGAAAACAAAAACTGCCAAAATCAAAAATACAGGAATAAAAATGTCTCAATAAACAAATAGATATCTCAATAGATTATACAAATAAAAAATTTTTACATGTAATTTTGCATTTTCTGCCTTTATTTCTCCTGGTGTATTTTTTTCTTTGTTTCCTTTCTGCCTCATTTTGTAAATGGAGAGGGGGGGGGGGTTCAGATTCTTACCTACTGGTCAAACAACACTTAGCAGGTCACAGGTTTAAGGAGCAGGGAGGACTGTTACTGACTGGAATGACACACTTAACTTTAACACAGTGAAAGGGCTCCATCTGCTGTAAAACTTTAAAGATACACTGGTAAATTCTGGCTTATGCTGACACATTAAAATACTTCCAACTTTCAGAGCATTGTCGAATGCATAAATCACTGTATTCACACATTAATGTACAACAAATGAGAAAAGACACTATTTATTCATGAAATGTCACCATAGCAGAAAAAAATACCAAAATAAATAGAGCCCAATAATCAGTGTTTTTTGGCAGTTACAATGAATAACATTGTTATGATACTTCTGCAGCCATGAAAACCACTAAGTCAAACTTATGAGAGTCAAATCAGATACATATTACAGAGCGTTGTTTTAAACTGGAGATTTTATCCAGGAAAAAGACTCATCATACTTGAGAGGGGTTTTTCAAACTTGCAAATAAAAAAAAAAGAAAAGACTGTCAGAAAACAATGGCTGCCGTCTTTCATTGACAGCGCATTTGTATTTTAGGCTAAAAACCTTCATAGTAAAAATAATTACCCTTCATTAAAATGTTTTCCAGATGATTAACTTGTACGTCTTCGAAACATTTATAACTGTTTTAGAATTAATTAATTCTGCATTGTAAATACACAACTTGTCCTGAAAACGTTGAAATCGGTAGAACTTCAATTGTATCAAAAAACTGATGTCTTGCACAGGAAATACCCAGCAGCATAATGGGTGAAACACCTTTTCACCTACATTTTCTATATTTAAACACTTAGGAATCTAGGATGATAACTAGGCTTGAACTCTGACATAGAAAATCTCCATCAGAATTTTAAAGTTTAATAGTTCTCAGCATTTTTTCAGAGTTCAGAGTAAAACTATAAAAGTAAAAAGAAACCTACACAGCTAAACTAAAAATGACTTTTCTTCCTGAGAAGAACAACGGACGTTTAAATTGTCAGATGAGCTTTCCTGGTGCTCTTAAGGACAGATTTTACAGAGTTGCCATGATGTTGTGTTACTAGCACAGTCAACACTTTGCTTGATGAAGGCAATTCTTTTTAGTTATTGAATAAGAGAAATAATAGTTATACTTAAGCCAAGAATAAACATACTTTTAATTATGGTTGTCTTGTGTATTTTGTTTGTTTGAAGCATAATTTTTTTATGCAAATCCTTGGAACTTAATGCTACGCATTGGCAGACTGCAACATGCACTAGAAATTTAACCAGATGTAACATCACATAGTCAAAAAGTCATTAAAAATTATGGAAAGATGTCCAAACAGGGCATGTCTTGTCCTGTTGGACAACTTTCCATAGGGGCCTAACCATCAATCTATCAAACTGCTGCTTTTTTTTTTTTTTTTTAACATCAAAATAACCAAATGCTAACCTCCTCTCGCCTAACTTTCCCATTGCCATGTTTATTTTGTTTCCACTGAGTTCTCTGATGCGCCCCTGGTGGAATCCTCCAGTAACAAGCGTAGTAAAACAGCAAGTATGTTAACAGTTAGGCTTAAGATGGTGCCGGTTGCCGAAGTAAACACAATGTCAAAAGTGAGCATATTCTGAGCCTCAAGACCAGTACATACTCCATAAGAGCAAAGAAATTAGTTTCTTATGCTGTACGAGGAACAACAAAGCTAAAACAAACATCTATTGTTGTGGTCTACTTATGGAGACTAGAGGCCTTATGCACGAGCCATTTCTATGTAAACAAGTGAGGAAAACTAGATTTTTAAATTTACAAAAATGTGAGAACTACAGATGGAGTGGTGAAATATCATAAATAACAAATATCATAAAAAATTATTCAACTGTTCCAAAACCAGTTTAGCTAAGCTAACAGCAAGCTAATGGTAGTGCCGCAACTACTGTTACATTTCCCTCATCTGCAATGTTAATAATATTACATGTTATCAAATTAAATTAAACAACTTTACTATGTGTAGTAGGTAGCCAGATAAAAAGCTAGTCAATGACAGTCGTTGAATTAGCTTGTGCTAATTTTCATCTTTAATGAGGACTGCTGAGCTGTGATAGAGATAACTGTCTGGAGAAAATATGTCCAGAAAACAATTTATAAAAATAATTTCAGCTAAACCCAGTTATGCAATTATTTAAAAAAAAAAAGAAAAAAAAAAAAGACATTTGCAAAACCCCTCACAACAAAACCTTAACCTAATAGTGCAGTTTTAACAAATTATAACATTAAATCAGTGCTTTACAACTTCACAATAAAGACGATTAAAAAAAAGCAAGAACTAAATTAGCAGTATTTTCTTGGATAGTAAAAACTCTACTGAGTACTGTGTGATTATGGGCTAAAAATAGTGGGTGTTTAAACAACAGTTTTCAACATCTCACCTTACAGGCCTACAATAATCACCAAATGAATAAAATCATTAAAAAGTGAAGCCTTTAAATTTAAAGCAGCTAAGCACTTCCTGGTTGACTTGTAAAATGTAACTGAATGAATAAAACTAATTTGACAACATTTGTTCTGTCACACATTAAGGCATGTTCTATATATATATATTTTTTTTTTTACAGTAGCCTAAATAGGGACTATTCTAAACTAATCCATAAAGGAGTAACCCACCATCCCTAAGTTTCACTAATATTCATTTAAACTACTCTAAATAATTTATGTATCATACTCCTACAAATGTAAAATCTTAACAGTGAAAGAATATGTTCATATCCTAAAAGTACAATTAAATCAGTTTTAAACAATCACAAATCTTCGCCCAGCGTTGTAAACTGATTATGCAAAGATAATCAAAAGCCTGCCGAGGCAGAAAAAAGCTGAAGCTTAATGTAGAAATACATGAGCCACTAAATCAGACAAAGCCACAACAGTTTAGACAGCAACATTATTGTCTTCATTTAAAAAACTTTGGTCATTAACTCTGACTGAAAAACTCCTTCATCTGTTAAAAATGTGTCCTTTTCTTCCTACTTAAAAGGTCAGTAAGACATTTTTAAGGATCAATAAATAACTGCATTTGACTGTATTATCTTTACAGTCCTGAAAACAAAAGATACAAAGTGCAAGTATTTACTGTACATGTGAAAATATGTACTTAACTGTTGAAAATTCCATGGTGACACTAAAGACTAATGTCTTTTTTATGTGTTTACATTGATTGAGCCATTTACTTCCCTGTTGTTTTCTACTGTGCTGACCACTGGAGTGGAGCTCCTCAAACCCCACAGTCATTGACTCTGTCTTGGAGTTTGCGAGTGAGAATGAGAATGGTGGAGATTGAGGCGACAGAGATGTGAAAGATGAACTGCCACACGTTCCTCATGCCAAGCAGGTACAAGTTGCATAGGACGATCACGCTCAACAGAGTGAAGGACTTTAGTTTCTTCAGAGATGAGTGGAACAGGTAGAGGTGGCACTGTAGAGCCAGTCACAAGGCGAAGGACCAGAAAGTTTAAAATGAGCACATTCCTGTTTACAACAGGCAGTCCTGTTAGTATGTGAGCTGATATTTACCTGAAAAGCACAGCAGACAAATGCCAGAAGAAATGCCACAACATTCCAAATGCCTTCATAATCATCCTGTATAAAAGGGAGAGAAGTACAATTAATGTTTTGCAGAAGAAGTCCTGCTTCAATGAAAATGCTGATACTAATTAAAATGATTTTTAGAAGTATCATTATGTTATGCATGACTATTTTCAGATTACAGACATCTGAACTTTTATAAGCCAACAGCCATTTTTTTATTTGAAATAATTATGATTAGATCTTAACATTGGCCATACCTGGAATGTGTACTCCATGAGGTGCACCCCACGGATCATATTCAAAGATGCACAAATGATATTAAGGACAAGAGAAAGGATGCCTGATCCTGACACTGGTTCAAGCCTCTGATTCTGACCTGTCAGACAAATGAAAGTAACAACAGGAATTAATTAATTTATAACCTTAAGAAGCGATAATAATTCAAACAATTCCATTTATGTAAATGTGCTGTTAATTAAAAGCCTTACCAGATGCAAGACCTTGCTCTATGTGGCCATTTGTAATGCCATTGGTCAGGTGCACCTCATCCAAGTTAATTACTTGTAGTGGATTTCTCCTCAGATCCTCTTGGACTTCAGCCAAAGTCACCTCAAGTGCTGGACCACCACTTTGGTTGTACTGCTGCTTCAGCTTTTGAATAGTGCTGTCTGTCAGACAAAAAAATTATTTAGATTTGGATAAATACATTAGTTGAATTGTAGCTGACTACAAAGTTTTACATTCAAAGCATTTGCATCTTAATTCATAGCCTAATTATTTATAAGAACCAAAGTATCAAATATAGATTACACCATTTCTCTTCCCTCACCAAATTCCAAAAGTGGATATGGCCTGGCTGCCAAGGCAACAACAGTGCTATTGAAGCATGCTGTGAACTCCCAGCGCAGATCTTCCAGGAAGCAGAAGGCTTTAGCAACAGGGAGGCTGCAGTGGCACACAGTCATGTAGGATACACCCTCTGAGGAGACGAAGCTGAACAGGTGAGAAGAGAAAAGGTGTTTAGTAAACAAACAGCCTGACTCAGTGTGACACGAATGCCCTGAGCTCGCATGGTGTCACTGTGTCTGCCTTCAGCGTCGCAAAATCAAGAACACACAGAGCTGCTTTAGACAGACTATTGTGTCTTTCTGCTATGAATCAGTCTGCTGCGTCTTTGTGTCCTGAGTCCTTACTATATGTTGAGCTGCTGGCCCTTAATGGTGCCCCTGTCAGGAAAGCAGGCCAGTGACTTGCTGACGGTTCTGAGTTGCTGCTTCCTCTCTTGAAGTTCTCGGTTGTGTTCAAAGTCTGTGGAGGCTGACAGGGGAAGTCCATCCCTGACCCGAACCACAAAGGCAAACAGGATCAGAGACATGATCCACTGGGTCCATGAAGAACAAACAACCTAGTAGTACAAGGAGAGGGAAAGACAAGACAATCAGTAATGCTATATTTTGTATCTACAAGAAGTTACAGTAGTCATGTTATATTATTGTAGTTTGTTTACATTTTTAGTATAACAGTTCTGTTAATTATATCAATAGCTATTTATTATCTGACTGAAAAGAAAATATAACGTAACAAGTTCTATCAAATGCAGCAAATAACAGATAAGGCTTGTAAAAAGTAAATAATAAAAGATTTGACAAACGTGCAATACGAAAATATTTCTCACTGATGCTGTGAAATCTGTCAGCAACGTGGCAGTGAATTTGAATAATTTCTCAAACTTGAAAAAAAAACACATTTTTGTCAACTGATTTACAAGACGACGACGACGTTAAATGCGTAGGCAGGAAAGTATGCTACATTTGGAATCTATATTTTTGTTTAAGGTTTAAAAAAATGTTTCGTTTAATCTTTTTACACCTTACCTCATTATTCTGGGATTCATGCTGCACCTTATTACAAAGCTACTATAACTAAGCTGACTATAGCATCATTTCAAAGAAATACACAAACAGCGGGAAACCAGCTTTACAGTAATGATTGCGATTAATGAATAATATGGATGACTTGAATAATCTTAAATAACAAAAGGGCAAAATCTTGGTTTAAAATTTTCAAGCGAGCTAACCTAAATACTGCTCCTAGATAGCCTTCAACAACAACCACAATAAATCTTGTACGGTAAAGCAGGAAGGACAAATTTACTCCAGTCGCAGTATCGTGGCTCAACAGTCCCCATTAAAAGAAGGAAGTTAGCATAAGCTAATTAGCGATCGTCAGTGAGTAGCTTATTATCTGGCAAGCTGCTGTACACAGGTGAGTTGTTTAATTTACAACTTCTGATAACATGTAATATGACTTTCAAGCTTGAGCTGAATTTGAATTGCCATTGCAGACGAAGGAAATGTGTTGTAAGCTTCTGCGCTTACTTTAGCTTACTGTTAGCTCAACCATTTTGGAAACGCTAACACTTCGTTTAGCTGCTGTTAGGAAAGTAGATCTTGGAAATATGCCGTTGTTTTGTTGCGCTCATCCCATCGAGGCTCGATTCCGTAGTAAAATCTAAGTTAAAATATATCCATCTTGCTGACAGCTTATCTAACCACTTACAAATAATAGTCTTCAGACCAACCCTCTTACCAATGTGTTGTAAATGAGGACATTGTACTTGGCCAACAAATGTCAAATTGAATAGATGAACAGCTTGAATTGACAACGGTTTTGTTTAATTGCATTTATATTGTGAATGCATTTAATTTGTCCGGTCTGTTTTTTGGTACAGTTTTTTTTCTCATTTTCACTGGTCAGCTGAAGTCTGAAAAGTAGCTGCACTGCTTCTCATTACCTGTGCAGTAAAATCTGGACTTACTGTATAGAACTACTCACTTAGTTAATGAATGGACTGACATTTAGAAAGTGTCAGTAATAAAAAAGTAAACGTGAACATTTTGTTTATGGAATTTAAATAGAAATGACTGCATCAGATTAGACACTCAGCAAAGAAAGATCTGTGGTTGCAATTCATCATAGCGTTGACATTCTCAATTCTCCTTGTGATGTATAGTTGGCGGTGCCATTCCTAGTAAACTAAGCACAGCCAAGGTTAGTAACATGATACAGGTTATTCAGTGACTACAACGTAGTTCTGTTTTTAGGTTGTGCTGTGATAACTTTAGAATAAAGTGATTGGGCCCCTTGGCTAAGTAACACAACCTTTTTCAGGATGACTAACTGTCTCGGTTTGTTAAATTACATGCAAAGCAAGATCAGAACTACGTTCATACCTTTTTGTTGTCTTTGTTTTCTAACTTTTCCATGGCTTTAAAATATAATATATAAATCGGATGAAATAAACAGATTAACTATTGCTACTTTTTCCTTGTTGCATTTGAGTGTCAATTTAATATGTTAATTCCATACCTTTTTAAATGAAAATACTTATATTCACATTCCATATTATATCTTCACATTTATATATTTAAAAAAAAAGAAAAAGACTTTGACTCCCATTTCCACTTATATCACTTTCTCCTCTGATCATTTTCTCCTTCCTTGCCTATTTCTTCTTTCTTGGCAGTCATTTAGTCTTTCCAGTGTTTTCCCACACACTTCTCACCAGGCTGCACCTTTCAAGGCTTAAACTGTCTTATAAAAAGAACTTTTTAGAAGGAGTTACTTTGGCTTAAACAGAAGAGTTTTGCGTTATTTCTCTATGCTTGTCTTTACAACTTTTTTTCTTTTTCTTTTTTTTTTCATTTTAGGTCTTGATCATAATGGGGGTGAAGGACCGCCCTCAGTGCTACTTTGATGTGGAGCTCAACCGGGAGCCAGGTAAGGGAATTCTTTATCAACTTAACAGAAGGAAGATTAGTTAGTAATGTGGACATCACCTCACTTTTATTGTTGATAAGTTATTTTGATAAGTTATCATCTAACTTTGGAATCATTGGTATCTTTTCTAAATGGCTATAATCAGGCTTGGTCCTTGGATTGTAGCTTTACATGTTTTTTTTTAAGTGGCAATTTTGTGAATACTCCAAAGAAAGACTCTATCTCAGCATGAGTAATGCAGTTGGAACATATTTGGGCTCAGGATAAAAAAAAAAATAAAAAAAAAGCTCCTCCTTGCTCTTGTAAAAATGTAAAGATGTTTCTTTCTTTTCTGAGCTTCACCACAGGAACCTTTAACCTTCATGTCCTTTAAGCATATTAAGATTGTACTTGTGATTGGATCTTTAGCCTTTGAAAGATTATTCTGTTTTACTGTTTTCTCTTGCAGGAAGCTGAAGTCCTAAAGTCCTATAAATTAACATTTTCCCCTTTTTTCTTTTTTAGTTGGGCGCATTGTCTTTCAGCTTTTCTCAGATATTTGTCCCAAGACAAGCAAAAACTTTCTGTGTTTATGCACTGGTGAGTGATATTCAGACATGGATATGTTTCACTTTCATATCATCTCGTTGCAATGTTAAAATGATTATATATTTTTAAAATACTCAAATAATAAGTAAACTAGAAGAAACTTGTCTGTTGGGAAAGTCTTCTTGTTTTTTAATGTAGGCTCTGCGGATTTACTGGTGACCAACAGTCATTTTCTGGGTATGAATATTTGCCATTATATCATCATATTGAGAAGATGAATTATGATTTAAACAATAGAAAAATATTCCCATTGTGAAGGTGTGACTGTGGTGTAAATGATGCAGTAATTGATGGAGTCACTCTATTAATGGAAGGTTCTTGGGTTGACTTTCTAAATATATTTTATCCCTCTGCCTCTGCTGTAGTGGTGGTGGTCTGCTTACAGACAGCCGTAAAACAGGTAGTAGATCCGCTCACCTCTCTCATTTTTCACCCCACTTAGCTGCAGGTAATGTGATTTTGACTGACGTGGATGGCAAGGTGGCTGATTAGTCTAAATGTAAATGCAAAAACACCAAAAGAATGCAACATGGTGCTGTTACATCAGTTTCAAGTTGTTTGTCACGTGCAAGATGGCAGTGAAATCCAGTTGTACAGGCTGTGCACACCCATTTATTACTAGTAAAAAAACAACATGGTAATAAAAAACAAAAAAGACAATAAATAAAAGTATAATACGCCACAGCGCAATGATTGAGCAGTGATGTACATGCTATACACACTGACTGTGTGTTTGTGTATATATATGTGTGTGTATGTATATCAGGGTTCCCGCGGGGTCTTAAAAAGTCTTAAAAGTCTTGAATTTGCAAATATTTATTTAATACCTTTTAAAAAGTCCATAAATTAGACAGTTTTGTCCCTAAATTTTATATGGTAGGTCTGAAATTATGTCGGCCTAAATGTGTACGCCGTGTTGCATTAAAATGTGTCGGGGAAATGTCTGAACTGCAAAGTGATGAAAGTGAAGTAATTTTCTCCCATTCCAACCCGACCATTATATTAAAATTAGGAACCAATTTACGCTGACTTTGCAGGGAGTAATGATTGGGGAACATTTAGCCCAACACACATGAAGCCTTTATTTTTGCGCAAAAGAAAGCTAGCTGACATTGACTTGAGAATTAAGTGGATTCGGTGAGTAAAACGGGAAAGTATAAATGGAATATTACATGGCTGGACAAAGGGTCATTCTGGGCCTGGTTGACACCGGTGGAGAACCCATTCAAAGCTCGGTGCAAGAAGAACATGGAACTGGGAATGATGAGGATCGAGGGTTTGCAGTCACATGAGCAATCAGCAAAGCATATCGCCGCCTTAAAAGTGAAACAGCAAACTCCCTCTGTGTTGATGTCTGGAACGTCGGGTATATGCACCTCGCAGACACCATCTGGCAGTGTGACAAGTTCAGCAGCAACATCCACTAAAGTCGACCTCCGCACAACGTTTGGCTGTACACCAACCCTGAGCCCAAAGTACTAACCATAACCAAACACATGTACAAGACCAATGATGGAGTGACCGAACACAGCCCAATTTGGCTTAGCAGTTCATATCAACACCAAATTAGTCTCTTGAGTGAACAATGGACACTTCGTCCTGATGTTTGACGAGAGTCTGAACACGACCACGAAAATCAAGCAGTTGGATGTCCATGTTTGTTTCTGGGATGAGGGACAGGTTTGTTCAAGGTATCTGGAGTCTCATGGGACACTCGACAGCACAGAACTTGCTGGCCAATTTCAAAGTAACTAATCTATTTTTGTATTTGTTTATTTATTATTATTATTAGCATTATTATTATTATTATTATTATTATTATTATTATTGGTGTTGGTAGTACAGCATTTCCCCCAGGTTTACAGCCTTGGGAGGGCTGGCTCAATAACATACAGGCTTAATAACCTGAATATAAATATTAACAACCTTAAAATCGGTACTGCTAAATTATTTATTCATAAACTCTGCAACAGGTAACCTACCCGTTACAGCATTACTGTGTTAACATGACATGTGGTAATGACTAAATCATTTAAAGTTAAAATGACGGCTTGCTGTGATCTCACGTCGCAAATTCCAAACTTCATTGCTGACAAATTTCCCATAAATGACTGAAATGCGGTGGAAAAAACTCTCCGGACAGAAAAAAAGTTACTCGTTAAATGTCCTGATTAAACTGTTTTATTCCGTCGCCGCACTGGTGACATTAACAAAACCTATAAAGATCAATGAATCCATTTTAAGCCGTAATACCAGAACTTAGAAATGAAAATGACTATATTCAGCCTGTTCAGCTGTGCACGTTCCCAAGTGTTTGACTTCCTGGTAAAGTTTTATTTATTTTATTTTTTTTTAAATACAAAATTGTGTGAGTCTCAGGTGGTAGATGACTGTATCGTGGCAAAAGTCTGCTCACCTGTGTGCGCCCGCACTGGTCTGTGTGCGGTCGCATCACTGTGCCTGTATGACCTCCCTACAACGCCTGGTCATGCTCCTGTTGAGGTAGGGTGAGGATGGTCTCCTGAGGGATCTCCTCCCAGACCTCAACTAAAGCATCCGCCAGTTCCTGGACAGTCTGTGGTGCAACGTGGCCTTGATGGATGGATCGAGACATGATGTCCCAGATGTGCTCAATTGGATTCAGGTCTGGGGAACGGGCTGGCCGGTCCATTGCATTAATGCCTTCGTCTTGCAGGAACTGCTGACACACTCCAGCCACATGAGGTCTAGCATTGTCTTGCATTAGGAGGA
>JBAMHW010000020.1:12478297-12509460 GCA_037177495.1 Rhadinocentrus ornatus | reverse complement strand
CCTGGATGAGCTGCACTACCTGAGCCACTTGTGTGGGTTGTAGACTCCGTCTCATGCTACCACTAGAGTGAAAACACTGCCAGCATTCAAAAGTGACCAAGTTGCTAATTGCCTATAATTTCCATTTGCACAACAGCATGTGCAATTGATTGTCAATCATAGTTGCTTCCTAAGTAGACAGTTTGATTTCACAGAAGTGTGATTGACTTGGAGTTACATTGTGTTGTTTAAGTGCTTCATCTTTTTGAGCAGTGTGTATATATATATCGTGATTTGCCTAAACCCTGTTCAAGTGACCCTAGGAAGTGAGTGTTTTTCAGCAGAAGGTACAGGGTAGGGTTTACAGTTCTGACAGCCAGAGGAAAGAAGCTTCTGCTGAGTCTCTCCGTGTTTGCGCCAGCCAGAGCGCAGACACTGCAACAGGCCATTGTTAGGATGATGAGGGTCTCGCATGATGTTGTTTGCTCTGGCTGCTGTTCTCCTCGTGAAGATATCCTACTAGGTGGGGAGTGTCGACCCATGGTATGCTCTGCTAACCTCAGCACCCTCTGCATGGCCCTCCGGTCATGACCAGTGCTGTTCCCGTACCACTGGGTGATGTTACTAGTCGGAACACCACTTAGAACCACTACTGTGTAGAACATCCTTATGGTTGTCAGAGAGACTTTGATCTTCCTCAGTCGTCTGAGGTAAAAAAAAAAAAAAAAAGGTGCTGCATCGCCTTTTTCACCTGGCTGTATATATGCAGAGTCCTGGATAGATTGTCAGTGATGTGCACACCCAGGTAATTAAAACTGCACACCCTCTCCACCAGAGTCCCATTAATCCTCAGAGGGGTGTGGTTCCTCAGCTGTCTCCTCCCATAGTCAACAGTCATCTCCTTAGTTTTGTCTACACGCTGTTTGACCTGGTAGAGTTTTGCTTTTACTTTATTAAAGTCTTTAATATGTACTAAATTTTTTATTATGTAATTATAAGTACAAGATTATTTCAAACCATAAGTAACCTAAGCTCGGAATAATGCTGATAGAAGTGAAGTAAAATGCTGGATGATTAGAAACCAAAACTCCCCATTTTAAAAAGCCAGTTATCTTATCTGAAAGCAGCTTTTTATCACATGGATACATTTACTGTACTTAAATCTCTTCCCTCATGTTTCTTTTCACTCTTAAAGGTAAGGCAGAATCTAAAAAGTAAGAGAATTGGGCTAACATTCTGTCCTCAGTCTGTTTACTCTAGTCAAATTATTAATTAACTTTGCATGCAGGTAAGCAATTGTCTTTAACAGGGTGCTTGACAAAAGATTTCTAGAATAACACAGTCTCAAAAGTCTTCTTTTTTTCCTTTTGTTCACAATAAACCCCATGAGGCAACACTCAAGATCAAAATTTCTAAACACCTCAAAGCATCTGGTACACTGCATTTCCAGTTCTGGCAGGTTTGATGAATGACTTGTGTTTTGATGAAAGCTGTTGATCATGTAATTGCAGGTGAAAAGGGAACTGGGAAAAACACAAGGAAAAAGCTGTGCTACAAAGGCTCCACATTTCACAGAGTTGTGAAAAACTTTATGGTTCAGGGAGGTGACTTCACAGAAGGTAACAAGAGTTAAGCTAATAGACTCTGAAAGTAAATGTTACCACATTAAGATGAATTAACCAATGCTTACAGTAAAAAGCCTTTTCCAAGTGACTATTTATAGAAAGTTTTTTTTTTTTATTATTCATCAGATTGGATTTACTATAGGTATAAAATGTCTTTTACAAAATGCTGCTTTAAAAGTTCCACAGCCAATAATTTATTGACTGATTATAAACAAAAGCAAAAGAGAAAAAACCCTGTTAATCTCAATAATGTGTGAATCAATCATAAACATGTACTTTGGCTTTGTGGGTGGTTATGGTAGACTTCCAGAAGACATACTGTGTCTTGACTGTGGAAACCCATTTAAAAAAACCTATGCATTAGCTATTTGTGAGTGTGTGTGTTTGTGTGTTTCCTTTTTGTTTTTTCCAAGAAAAGCTGAGACCTTACTTTTTTCCATTGATGCAGAATAATACAATTACTATGATTTAACATGAGGAAATCAGAGTTTATTTGTATTAATTGGTCAATCTTTGCAGGTAATGGAAGAGGAGGGGAATCCATATATGGCGGCTACTTTGAAGGTATTGTAAAAATCAATTTGTCTGATAAGTCTACATAGATTCATAAAGGTGTGTTTCAAATATAATACGTAGTGTTATTATGTTGCATGTGCTTGTAGTTGTAAACACTAGTCTCTTGTGAATTTCCTTTTTTGTGACTCAGTTATCCTTCACTTTCCCATTGTATAGCTCTGTCATCTGCTTTGTATTGAACTTTAATTAGACCAGAATTGGAAGTAGCCATTCTCTTTACTGAAAGCTACAATCTTCCTGCCTAAAATTTTCAACATATTCTTTTATTTATAGAGTGGTCTTATGCAAAATGAGAAGGTAAGAGATGTACACAGTTCAGTAACATAATGTCAACATAGTCCCCAGCACCTTCCTCGGTCAGTAAAAACAGTGGCAATACTTCCAGCAGTTCACATATGTCCTGAAGGATTTCCCATTCAGTCAGCTCCCTCTTTAGAACCTCAACGTTCTTGGCTGCTCAAATGACTTTATAATAACTGGTATTTAAAATGAGTGAAATGTAAACATGACCTCTGTGACAGGTTTGAGACCGAGACTGGAGGTTTTGCTTATTGGAAAACCACATCATTTAAGTCATGGGAAAGGGTTGTATATATGTTGACTCAGTAAATAGAGTGGTACAAGGTTTTCAAAAAGCATAATTTTAAATACATGAAAACATTGTAATGAAGATATAATATTGGCTTACTGAAATCAATTGGCAATCATGTTTACACTAAATGTAAAAAAATTTGAGAATTTAAAGAGCATTTGTAAAAAAAAAAATTATATTTAAACCATTACTAAAGTTATTGCATTAATTTCATCTTATTTTTTATATTTACATTGACATTATCTTAATTTTCCCAACTTTTGATTTATATCAAACCTATTTTTATTTACTCAGGACAAAAAAAATTCCCTCGAATTCTACTGAAACCTTAAAAATGTTTAAAAAATAATCTGCAGCACAATGCAGGGGATATTTGTTTCACATGTGTGAATATAGAGACGAACGTGTAGTCCAGGGGGGGCCAATGTCGGTCCTCAAGAGCCAAAATGTTGGACCAGGGAAACATAGAAAACCTGCAGGATTGTGGCTCTCAAGGACTGTTGTTGGCCACCCACGGTCTAGTCAAACAAGAGAGACTGTGTTGATGTATGCCTTGTGACAAGTGTGAAAACTGAACAGAAACTATTTTATTTATGCTAGATTTACCAGACAAATTGAAAAAAAACTAATAGAGATTGATATTAAATATTAATTAATATCTTATTATCTCCCGACTAACTGACCATGAGTGCCATCTATCACCTTTACAAACTGACTTTCCAGGAATAAAAACAAATCAATTCCGTTTTCTACATCTACGAAAGGGTAACTCTGCCTAGACTGATAACTTTCCACCGGGCATTATCCAGAGATTGTGTAATAACGCCACTGTAGACTAGACATTCTTCTGATGGGACAGCCTTCCAATTTTCCAAAGAGTCTTTTCATGCCACATTGACATGACATTGCCACACTCAATGAGAAGCAGCCTTAGATTTTTTTTTTCTCCCCTGTTCTGTATAAATTCTTGTATACTTATTTCTTTGCCATCAAGAGGGCTTATAAAAGAAACAATTACTCCACATCAGTCAGATTCAGTGGGTTTTTTTTCTCTCCAAATAATTTAAAATATCAAGCTAACTTAAACCACAAGAAAAGGGTGAATTTGTTTCTGTGAGACACATTAGCCAATCAGCAAATTGATTATTGTTTAGTGTTGAAATGAACAAAACCAATATGATTATCTTTAGAAAATTGTCTAAAATAAATAGAAATTGGCTTCAAACTACTGGATTGGTGTTTTTATTAGCGGATTGCTGTTATATTCATTCCAGTCAAAAGAGCTTACATTATGGAAGGGTCTGCTGGTGGGGCAGCTAAGTACCCCTGAACATTTCCATTGACACTAATGAGAAAAGACTGAAACTGTGATTCTTGTTTCTCTGTACCTCACAGATGAGAATTTTACTCTCAAACACGACAGAGCCTTCCTGTTGTCGATGGCCAACCGTGGCAAGAACACCAACGGTTCACAGTTTTTTATGTGAGTAACTTTCAGTACAATAAACACAGCATATAAATGTTATTGTTGATAAAGTTTTGTTTTAGTTTTTTGTTTCATGTCCTTTTTTTTCCTTGTGAACCTGCAGAGTAGATTTTGTCATTATGACCATCAGAAGTCTCCTGTGTGCAGTTAGATTTCAAAGTGCAGAGAAACATTGGATTCATTCTTTCTTACCTACAAATGTGTTACATTTTTTTCTCTTGCCGTTTTTTGTGTAAAATTTACAGAAACTCTAGCATCCTGCTCTTCCAAGGTAATGTGTTTCAAAGGCTGTGTTTTTCTCTCTCCTGACTGTATATTTCATTTAGTAGTTATTTTTTGCAAATATTCTGCACAGTGCAGTGTTTTTCATATGCTTAAACATTTCACAAATGGCTTGAGGTGACTTGTTTTTTGGCTTAATAAATCTCTTTGATCACTGAAACAGGTTATCACCTTGAGTTTTCCTCCATAAATAAAAATGTCAAACACAAAGGAGGAACTTTAGATGGACTGTCATTTTCTCCTTTTTTTGTATAAACTTATTTGATCATATGAAAACATCATTATGTGATTTCCCTCAGTCTTTAGTGTTTTCATTTTAAACAAATTGATAGTTTTTTTTAAACTGATTTGCAAACAAATTTCTACAAACGGTGGTCTTACAAATTCTGCATTCAGATGTTGTCAGTTGTTTGTTTTTCTCATCCTTTCTTACCTTTTCTCCCCCCCCCCTATTTTGATTACCTCTTCGTTGCCATTCGTTGACTCCTCACCTGATTTACTGCTGGATTTTCTATATACAGCACAACAAAAACAGCTCCACACCTTGATGGGTACGTTTGACCAAATACTGCATTCAAAATTGTACACAAAGCTAAAAGTGCCTAATTTCTTTCATTGTTTTTCAATGTGCTCAATTAACATGAAATAAATTAGGGTAACATGTCTAAAAGGTCTTAAGTTTGTTTGATCAGAATAGACTGGATAGTAATTGGATTTTAGTATTTGTGGTATATAACCAACTGTAATAAATAAATTTTACCATCCATCCATTTTTCTGCCGCTTATCCGGAGTCGGGTCGCAGGGGCAGCTGTCTAAATGGGGAAACCCAGACTTCCCTCATCCTGGGGGATAGCGAGGCGTTCCCAGGCCAGCCAAGAAATGTAGTCTGTCCAGCGTATCCTGGGTCTTCCCCGGAGCCTCCTTCCGGTGGGACATGCCCGGAAAACCTCACTCAGGGAGGCGTCAAGGAGGCATCCTGACCAGATGCCCGAGCCACCTCATCTGGCTCCTCTCGATGTGGAGGAGCAGCGACTCTACTTTGAACCCCTCCCGGATCACCTAGTTTCTCACCTTATCTCTAAGGGAGAATCTGGCCACCCTGCAGAGAAAACTCATTTCAGCCGCTTGTATTCATAATCTTATTCTTTCGGTCACTACCCACAGCTCGTGACCATAGGTGAGGGCAGGAACGTAGATCGACCAGTAAATAGAGAGCTTTGCCTTTTGGCTCAGCTCTTTCTTCACCATGACCGACCGATGAAGAGTCCGCATCACTGCAGAGACCCAATCCTGAGGTCACCAAACTGGATCCACTCAACGCCTCGGCTGTACCTAGAAATTCTCTCCATAAAAATTATGAACAGAATCGGTGACAAAGGGCAGCCTTGGCAGAGTCCAACCCTTATGTTTAACGATTTAGATAAACTGCCGGCGATGCGGACCAAGCTCTGACACCGGTCGTACAGGTACCGGCCAGCTCGAACAAGGGGGTCTGGCACTCCATACTCCCGGAGTACTCCCCGCAGGAGCCCCCAAGAGACACTGACGAACGCCTTCTCCAAGTCCACAAAGCGCATGTAGACTGTTTGAGCAAACTCCCATGTCCCCTCCAAGATTCTGTAGAGCTGGTCCACTGTTCCACAATCGGGACGAAAACCACACTGCTCCTCCTCAATCCGAGGTTCGACTATCCGACGGACCGTCCTCTCCGGCATCCCTGAATAGACCTTACCAGGGAGGCTGAGGAGCGTGATCCCCCTATAGCTGGAGCACACCCTTCGGTCCCCCTTTTTGAAGAAGGGGTCCACCTCCCCAGTCTGCCAATCCAGAGGAACTGTCCCCGATATCCACACGATGCTGCAGAGGTGTGTCAGCCAAGACAGCCCTACAGCATCCAGAGCCTTAAGGACCTCTGGGCGGACCTAATCCACCCCCAGGGCCCTGCCACTGAGGAGATTTTTAACGACCTCAGCCCCGGAGATGGGAGAGCCACTACCAGGGTCCCCAGACTCTGCTTCCTCATTGAAAGACGTGTTGGTGGGATTGAGGAGGTCTTCGAAGTATTCCCTACACCACCTCACAACGTCCCGAGTCGAGGTCAGCAGCCCCCCATCCCCACTGTACACATTGTTGACGGAGCACTGCTTTTCCCTCCTGAGCCGCCGGATGGTGGACCAGAATAATCTTGAAGCCGTCCGGAAGTCATTCTCCATGGCCTCTCCAAACTCTTCCCATGCCTGAGTTTTTCCTTAGCGTTCTGCTTAGCCGCCGATACCCATCAGCTGCCTGATCAATTTTACCACATTAATTTATTAATTAAATTTAATTAATCAATTTTTGCTACATGTACATTAGAAAACAAAAAAAATATTATGTTGTCTCTAATAGGAAGTTGGTTAAAAGGAAAGGGGGGTAATTATTGTCATCAGCATAAATTTATTTTGTTTCTTCAGAGTCCATGTCGTCTTTGGTCTCGTCATCTCTGGTTTTGAAGTAATAAAGAAGATTGAGGGACTGAAGACTGATTCAGCTAGCAGACCCTACGCTGATGTGAGAGTGGTGGACTGTGGACAGCTAATCACAAAGTCTGCAAATGATGGTCAGTTCAGCAATGTGTTTTTCTTAATGTTTTGCTCTTTTACAAGATAATTGTGTTTTTGTTAATCAATTAGACGGCATATATGTATGTTTAACTCATCTCTGGAAGATTAGCAGATGAGGCCATATATGACCCCCCTTCTCGCACCTTTTGGTGTGCAGGAGTGGCTCCAATCTAAACCCCTACAATGACTGGCACACAGCTTTATCTCTACTAGATCCAACCAGTTATGCGATCATGGTCTCTAGGTCATGGCCTCCCGCTCTACTCTTACCTCAATCTGGCACTTGTGCAAAGTTTTTAGCCTTACTCTGTAGTCCTGCTGATGGTAATTGTAACAAGTAACTGAAAGTTTTATGTTCCAAAGAGTCTGAGGACTTTTTTAAACAGTTGTTTACTGTGGTTTCAAACAGCATTGAAACAAGAGGGAGTGGTCTATATCCTGGGGGATTTCAGCCAAAATCTGCATAGTTTTAGTCATTTATGCTTTTTTAAAAGGTTTTGGACAAAAGTGAAGCTATAGCAGATTTATAAAATTCTAATTAAAATTAAAAAACTTTTTCTTTGATTTGTAGGCAAGATAATATAAATCAGACATGTCCTTTGAATTGAGATTGATCTAAGTTTATTTCCACCCAGCCAGTGTAATAACAATGTAATGTTTGTATTTGTTTTGGTTTTCATACCTGTCAGAAATAATATGCGTTGCCTGTAATTTGCAACTGGGTCATATTTCCTGCTCATTTTGGGAGAGGTTTTTCATTTGGATGCCAGAGTTATTCACCTGTGGCATTAGTACAGGGCATGCAATCTAATCTTCTGTTTAATGGAGATCAGCAAGGGGATCTCTGTGGACTTCAGGTGGCTTCAGTTCACCTAACTGCAACAACAAAGGTTGTTTTTTGTTTTTTTTTCTTCCAGAGTCATCACACACTGAAGATTACCTCTAGCATTTATTTTCCCCTCATTCTTTAATTACTAAACATATCTGATGCAGATTCTTTAGAAAGTGGAATATTTTAATTTTTTGTCATTTTACCTGCAGTGCTTGAAGGGAAGCGGAAAAGAGCCTCCCTTTCTGCTGACTCGTCCCTCAGCTCGCACGCCAACTTTTCCTCATCAGTGGAGTCGGAAAGTGAAGCAAATGAAAAACGCAAACATTACAAACACAAGAGGCATGCAAAAAGTAAAAGGTCTAAAAAGAAAAGGAGGGAAGCCAAGAGGGAGAAGGACATGGATGTTCTGCCTACCAAGCAAAGGTCACTTTTACTCTGATTCATACTTTTATCTAACTTGTTTATATAAATACTGTCCTGCATCTTAAAGTGTCGTGTTGTTACAGACCCCACAGGTCTGTGGAGAAAGAGATGCTGGAGAGAGAAAGCAAGGTGGAAGAAGAGAAGGAGCAAGGAGGGAAAAGGGAGAAACCAGTTGTTCGGCCAGAGGAAATCCCACCTGTACCAGAGAACCGCTTTCTGCTGCGTCGGGACATGCCATCTCAGGAAAATAAAATAGAAGTGTTAGTTACAGAGGCATATCATACATACTGAATAACATATAAACAACTGCAGCTGCTGTTGAAATTTGACGTCATTTTTAAATATAGTTGTTGTTTTTTTCTACCTTTTTTTAGTGTTGAGAAAGAAGAAACAGCTCTTTCAGCTGACCAGAAACCAGCTGTGTCAAAGTCTGGACGGAAGATCAGAGGCAGAGGGACAATTGTATGCTCACATGTAAAATTAGCAGAGATTAACAGAGTGATACACAGTCACCAGCAAAATTAGTCAGACTCCATTACATTGCAGTTGAATAATTTGCTGGTATAAAATCTTTTTTTTTTTCATTTACAGAACTGACCTTTGCCTTTTTTTTTTTTTTTTTAACCACAATTTAATGAAAGCTGGGACACTGTGTAAAATGCAAATAGAAGCATTGAACATGAGACATTTTACATATCAGTGAAAAGTATTGGCTCATCTTAAATTTGATGGCAGCAATGTCTGTCAAAAAAGTTGGAGCAGGGTAATGTCTACCACTGCGTAGCATGGTCTCTTCTTGTAACAGCAGACTAAAAATTAATATGATCGTCTGATATTTAGTGTTCCGGAGTTGCACTTCTGCCTGAGGCCACAAAGATCACAAATATCCAAAACTGATGTTCAGACGTGTCCCTTGTGCTCAAAAGATTTCTAAAGTTTCTCTGAATTCTTTGATATTGTGTGCTATATGGGGTTGTAAATAACTTAATAGTCTTGGAAATTTTACATGGAGCAATGTTAGAATTTATTTTATTTTTTTTTGCCACAATTTGTTTTTAGAAAATTTGCTGTCATCAAATTCAAGATTAACTAATTCTTTGATGAAATGTTCAAATATCTAATTTCAACATTTGACATTTTTTGCTCCATTCCAAATAAAACATCATTATTAGATTTGCAAATGCATATTTTGCAGTGATCAGCTTTTATTTTCATTTTTATCTGGGTTGGAAAACCATGTTTTTGAATTAATGTTTACAAACATAAGTTAGTGGAAATTGGTGATAGGTGTGTTGTTTATTTGTTTATTTTTTACCTTTTTAGAGGTATCACACTCCCACAAGGTCTAAATCTCGCTCTGCATCTGTGGAAGCACATGGAAGCAGTGAAACCCCACCACACTGGAAAGAGGAAATGAAGAGAACCAAAATTTATCAACCCCCAAGCATTGAGAGGTGGAGCAAAGGAGACAAGTATGAGTTTTTGTTTTTTATTTCTTACCTTTTAAATAGAATCTTTATTTTTGTTCATGGATCTTTTGACTTAACAGATTGAATGACCGTTCCTCAAGCAGATGGGAGGACAGAAGTGACACTGCGCGGTCATGGTCGGCTCATCACTCCTCAGACCGCAGCTCTGAGATGTCCAGCCAGGACCAGCAGCCAAAAAAAGAGAAGAAGAAAATCAAACACAAGAAGAAAACAAAAAAACGCAAACATGTCAAAAAGAAGAGCTCCAAGAGCAAACCTCAGAAGCGTTATTCATCAGAGGGTGAAGGATCAGTGTCTTCAGGGAAGAAGTCCAGAAGGTCCCGTTCCCAAACTCGTTCTCCTTCAAGTCTGTATCATTCGTCAAACAGAAGGGGGCGGCGGCACTCGCTGTCCTGCTCAGGATCCTACTCCAGCTCATACACATCCAGTCGATCCAGATCTCGAGGAAGGTCCAGGTCTTATTCAGGATCCAGAAGTGTTTCTAGATCGAGAAGCCGATCTTTGTCTAGATCCAGATCTCAGTCTTTTTCTGAATCACGGTCAAGATCAAGATCCAGGTACAGATCCAGATCATTGTCATCAAGAAAAAGGAGTTTATCCAGATCTCCTAGAAAGAGAAAAAAAAGCAAGTCAAAACCAGATGTCATGGTACGTGTAACTGAGAAGCTTCCAGAGAGCAAGATCACACCTGTCCCCAGACTGGCAGCGGTCCCAGCTCCTGAAAGGGTCCCTGTGATCCCACTGAGTGACAGTCCTCCTCCTTCACGCTGGAAACCAGACCAAAAACCCTGGAAACCCTCTTACATTCATATTCAAGAAATTAAAGCTAAAGTTGCCTCAGTTGATGGCTACGCAGAAAATGCTAAGACTTCAGTTGCAACAAGATCTGTACCAGGAGAGGCCAAAGGTGAAAAGCTAGTCCAGCCTACACAATGCTCATGGAGCAGGTCATCCAGGAGCAAGTCCTACAGTCGTTCTTACAGCCGTTCCCAGAGCAGAAGTACCAGTCGGTCCAGGTCGAGATCCTCTGGTCGATACAAGAGCAGGCCATCGTCCTGCAACAGATCAGACTCTGAAAATTCCCAGAAATCAAGTAGCAGCAAAAGGAATTCATTAGACAAGGAATGGAAAGAGTATTACAGTTCTCTGAGGAGGATAAAGAATTTAGATAAGTACATTTTTCTCAGACGTGATCAAGATGGTCTTTCTGGATCAGAGATGGGAACAGGCAGCGATTGTAGCCACAATGTCGGTAACTCTATGGAAAAAAATCAAGAGAAAGGCAGCTCATGGGATCCTGAGACAAAACATTACAATTCACTGCCAGCAGAGAGCCTCAAAAGCAGGTCTGAGTGGGATAGCGACAGTGATAAAATGAGCCAAAGCAGCAACACTGTCCCATTAAAGAAGCAGAAACAAGTCGCTCAGTCCGGTGAATTTCCTGACAAGAAGCTGGCTGTACTTACTGGTTGGAATTCAGAGAGTGATTCTGAAAATATAAAAAGCAGGACATTTGCCATTTCTGAAAAAGAGGAAGGAGAGGCTAGTTCAGAATCAGATGATGGTTTGAAAAAAATATCAGATGCAACTCTGTGTAATGAAATTGCTGCTACTGCTGCTTCATCTGGTCAAACAGATGAAAGTCCTGAGACTGCTGCACAGCCAGAGAAGCCCAAGAGTAAAAAGAAAGCCAAAAGGAAGCATAAACATAAGAGGAGAGGTGAGAAGACCAGTTCTCATCACAGTAAGGATAAACCAAAGAAATCTAAGAAAAAACATCAGAAGCTGAAAGAGACCTTTCACTGGCAGCCACCTTTAGAGTTTGGTGAGGAGGAAGAGGATGATGAATTGAAAAAGGAGAGGCACAGCCCTTATAGGGTTTTTAAAGAGAGTTCTGGCTACAATATGAACAAAAGGGATCAAAATTCACCCGATTTGAACAAGAGTTCTACTAAAGAAGAAAGAGTTCAGCAGAGGTCAAAAGAAAGCGGCAGCAAAAACGCAAAACGCACTGAACCTCGTCAGTCCTCCAACAGAAACAGTGCAAGCAGCTCGCAATTGTTGTCTAGCAAAGAGCAAGACTCGTTAGATGATATGGATATTTGTACTCCAGAGCATGATGTTGACATTGTTGAGCCTTCAGTTGCAGGTGATTCTTCCAACAATGCTTCTGAATCAACACAAAAATTTACCTCAAGGTCCTCAGACGTGGCAAGTTTACTTCAGAGTAAAGATCAATCTGCTGTTACTTCCGCCACAGCAGCTGGTGGGTTGCAAGATGAAGCAACTGCTGGAGAACCTGCAATAAGTTTCAAATGGAAACCACTGAGAGGAATGTCAGCTTCACAGAGTGTTGGCGTGTCACCTGCCACTGTGAAAAAAACACAAATCCAAGAAAGCCAGAGCCTTGCTACACAGGGAGTGAGAATGGAGATAAAGAGTAAAAGTCGGGTTCGACCTGGTTCTCTGTTCGATGAGGTTCGTAAGACGGCCCGGCTCAACCAGAGACCCAGAAACCAGGACAGCTCGAGTGAGGAAAGTTCACCTTCTGTTGGAAAGACCAAGGAAACTTCACGCATTCGCTCCCCAAAGAAGTCCAGGTTCGTGTCCAGAAAGTCTCGCTCAGCATCCAGTCACCGGTCATGCTCCAGGGGGTGGTCCCACTCTTACAGCAGGTCCAGAAGTAGATCCCACAGCTCCAGCTACTCCTCCAGGTAAGAGAAAGAGGCCACATTATTACTCTAGGATCCAAGTCTCTCTCCAGCAAACGGACTGCTTGTTCTAGTCGCTAATGTCATGTAAATCTCTCTTTAAGGAGCCGCAGCAGGAGTCGAAGAAGACATGGGAGAGGACGATCTCGCTCTCGCAGCAGTACGTACCGGAGTTACAGGAGTCACAGGTACGTGATTTATGATCTAACGAAACTAAAGAGAGGAAGCTGCTGAGCTTCTGGCCTTCTTCCCAGGTGCGATGGGAATCCAGCACCGTGTCGGAATTTCGGCACGTGGCAGTTGTTAATGGTAGAAAAATTGCGGGATATCCGCTCATGTTGCTCCTTGAATCAGGTCTGTCTGTGATCAGCTGATCGGCTTTCCTGCCCCAGTTCTGACTCTGCTGTTTGTTTATTGTTCAGCTCTTGCTGAGGAGAAGGAAACTAGCAGGATGTTGACCCAAAACAGTAGCCCGTTTTAATTAGATGGCCGTTTGTTTGCATTTATTTTATATTATTTTATTTAGGTTTACTGGTGACGCAGCTGTAAAATCTGCTGGTTATATTACAGTCAGATGGATCAGGTTTAGATATCTAGCAAGTGTCAAGATTAAACAAGAGGAAAATTATTGGTGCTGTGCAGATGTTGGATACGCAGGTTTATCTTTTAGGAGCCATGAATGTGGTAAATTGAAATTCTGAACAGGTTCTGAATACAAATCGGAGCAGGACCCTTCACTAACCAGGTGGTTGACAGGTAATAGGATTTATATGCAGGGGTAGGTCTAAAAAAATTCTGAGGAAGGGGCCAGGGAGGGGCACTGACCAGGAAAAGGGCACAGGTGGTTTTTTTTTTTTTTTTTTTTTTTTTTTAAGGCCTAGATTTTAGTAAATAATAACCTGATTATTACAACTTAAGCCATCATCAGAGGTTAAATTTGGAAAAAACAAACATTACTGCTGCTATAGTCATGGTGTAGATGTAAAATTGGTTAAACTTAATCATCAGACATGTTGCAATTTCAGCCTTTGTCAGACTTGCTAAAAGTCAAATCTGATGTATTGATCAGTAATGGATGTTCATGAGTCAATGCATGTTAGCACCATAATTTGCCAAAGGCAGCGTGAGTCTGCGTAAGAAATGAAGCCTTTTGAACTAGTCTGCAGCCCAGATATAATTAACATAGTTACTCCAGCACAGGGTATAGTACTATATTCACTTTGTCGATGGCAACTTGGAAAACTTTATATTTGGCTATTAAAAGCATTACAAGTGTGAGGACTGTATTGTAGTCACTAATAACATCATTTTTTATATTGCTGTACCATAACCACCAATCTGGGTCTGCCAAATTGCTAACATAGAAATAGTTATGGATTCAACAGGACATTATAGTGGGGGGGAAAAAAGTGTAATGTGTTCTGTGCCATAATAAGCTGAAATTTTAGATCAGTTACGATGTCCATTAAAAAAGTTCTGGCTTAGGATTTATTTATTTATTTATTATCACCCCTGTTTTCCATTTCAGTCAACACAACCTACCAAATATCCCCATTTCTCTTTTTTCTTCTGTTTCTCTTTATCTCTGATTTGTGCTCTTGAAATAAAACCTGCCCTCTCTCTCACTCAGTCGGACGTACAGTCGAAGTCTCTCCAGAAGTCGCTCATATAATCGCCGCAGGAGGTCCAGGTCTGTGAGGCTCCTGACTCAGAAATGTCGTTATGTTTAAGTGAAGTCTTGATTAGCATTTACTGCTTCAGGACTGTGCACAATATACAAATATTAAAGCAAAAGCTGCAGTCAAATTTAGTCCTAATTCGAATATTTGGATAATAATACAATGTTTACACACCTGTTAAGTCTTTGTCATCATAAAGTACAGCTTTGTGTTTGTGAGTCAGGTTATATGATTGCAGAGAAACTAAAGAAGGAAAGAAAAGGAATGTTATGAAGGAAAGCACAGAATTATACAGTATATGGCACCTGTGCTTTTTAAGATAGAATTTAAATAATGGGTTTTTTTCTGTCCACACTTGAAAAAGATCAAAAACTTGGTCAGATAGAAAGTCCAGATGATTTATATGCTAGGAATTTACTCTCCTTTTAATGTTCAGTCTCTGTTTGACAGATTGCTTTAAATCAGACGTCATTCCCCAAATAATATCTCTGCTGTCATGTGGCTGTATGTTAATGCAGGTCAGACTCCTATGACAGCTATTCCAGTCGGAGTGCGAGCAGGAGACGAAGTGACAGCTACAGAAGCTCTGAGCGCCGGTCACGGTAAGACTTCCTGCTCCCTGGTGAGCCCTGACAGACACTAACGACATGGTGAGGTCTCACCTCAACCTTTACATTCACTCATTTTTTTTTTCCATCCTCTGGTAGAACATTTGCTTTGGGATCAACACTGAGACACTCATTTAAAAAAAATGCACATTTACCTTAGTCCCTTTTAATATTTACTGAGAAGACTATTAAGATTTAAGTCCTGACAAGATTAGTGTCCATTAAATGCCGCTAAAGTTGATGTACCTTGTTTTTATCCTGCCAAGATAATCTTTGATAATGCCTGAGAGGTAAAATATTGCAATGTAATCTGTCTCCTGCAGGTCGTATCGCTCATCCAGTCGCAGCTCTTCTAGATGCAGGAGTCGCAGCCGCAGCAGTAGGTACAGCTGAGCTGCATCTCTGCTGTCTTCAGAGGGAACAACCACAATAGCTGCTCAAATAATAGCAGATATTCACAGATCAGCAACTAAACCTCGAAAAAAAAAACGTATTTCATCCTCTTATTATTTTAATACTGTACTGTGTCCATGTTTAGGTGGCAGCACAGCCACTATGGAACTGAATGTTGTAAAATGTAACTAAAATAACTATATAAACCACTTTACATGCTTACAGAGAGACGCCCTACTTCTTGCAACCGTCGCAGCCGCTAGTTTAACATCTGCAGCAGCTTCACTGAAACTGCGTGTGAATACGTGCTATAGGAGAAACCAGCTGCAAATAATTTACATTACTGTATATTTGTGTATTCTTTTTTACTTCTGCCTTTTATAAGTTGTCCAATCATCTTAGTTTAGATGTTTTTGAGAAATTTATTGGTTATTCTGTTTGAGTTAAGGTTGAGCCTGAGCCTCAAATCCTGAAAGAATAATTCTTTACTAACTAAAAAGGATCTTTTTTCTGTACCCGTTGTACCAATTACTTTGATTAAGAGCTATGAATGTTAAACTGTACTTAAGTATAGTACCTCTGATTTTACTTATACAGTTATGAATATGTACTTCTAATAAATACTACATCTTGAGCTTGTTTGTCATTGTATTTATTAAATTCTTAGGAATTGGCTTGCTCCAGGAGTATTTGTTTCTCACAATGACACTATTTTGTTTCCAAGACAGAACTGCTGTGCAAGTGAGCTCTTATGTCCTAACTCCACATTAATATCTCGAGTGATTTGCCCGTATAGGATATATAACGTTTTCTGACTCAGCTATGGCAGTTTTAGTTGCATGTTTATCACGTATACCAGTTTTTTGTTTAAATCATGCCATGTCAGAGAAACAAATCAGAACACAATATTAAGAAAATACATTTGCTGATGTCTTGCTGTGTTGGGAGCTTTAATGATCTGGATGACTCAAACCGTCAGATACAGAGTGTACTGAACTGATCCAACACTCTTTTATCTGCAGGAGTGCAGGTAGTGTCTGCAACTGCTGTTCTGGCCTGATTGTATGGGTGGTCAACATGCCTGTCAAATAGTGTAAATTTTAAAGCTGTTATAAAGGCTGCCACCTTCTATCTCTTTTCTTGGACCTCACTGAAAAACGACATGGGTGGTGGGATAATTTTGGAAGAACTTAGATGTCTGTGCTGTGTGGGTCTGCAGGACTGACGATGTTAAATATTTAACAGAATGTATCTTAGATACTTCATCTAATGCAATATTATCACAATGTTACACTGAGACAATATATTATTAAGATATGGCATATTTATTACTTTATCAATGTTCATATTTAGGAAAGGAAAAGGTACAAAAATGAAACACGTCACAGGCTGCACGCTGTCACTCCACTGTCCTATCCACATGAATCACAGTTAATCCAACAAGTAAAACATAACTGAGTACAGTCCAGTGTATCCTAAGCTGAAAAAAGATAATAATGGACGCATTTGAGCTTATTTCCTAGGTAATTGAAGTCAGACAGCTCTCATCATGCCTGCTGCTTAAATACTTCCAAGTCATTTCATTAGTGATTAAGGTTCCAGAGCAAAATAAACTATTTGACCTTAACCAGGACCTCATGAGAACCAGAATGCTCCATGGTTAGCTAAAACAGGAAGGCTGAAATTTTACCTGTGGGAGTTGTTTTTGCTCAATATAAGTTGAACTGACCAAACTTTTGAAAAGTTAAACAGAAATGAACAGGCATGTGAATCAATTATTAGTGGTGGCCTGAATGAAAGTTAGTCTATTGAGTGTCATAAAGGCCTTAAAGGAGTAGTATGCAGTTTATGAATGAGCGCTGCATGACAAGGGCAGGAAAAGTAATTTCACTGATTAGCTAGTTTGGTTTCTTTAGCAGAGGTGAGAGTTGGATTCACCCTTTCATCCTCTTCTGTTAGGATATGAATTAGTGCACAGAATCGCTTCAAGTTGTCTTCTGGAGGTTAGTTCTGTAGAGGCAACTGTGACTTTGAGCCACAAAATAAACAATGTAAAGACATTTTTCCACATTTTTTCTAACTAATATATATTTAAAGATTTATTAATTACTTTTTTTAAGTTTTCTACTTGTTTTATTGAAAATATCATTCTTTGATATGCTAATTTTTTTTTCCATGATAGTATACTGTTGTTGCTTTTTATTATTTTATTACCTTTGATTTTATGTTGTTTTTTTGTGTGTTTGTTAAAAATAATGTATTATTATTTGAAATACTGTGTTGATGTTATCATAGTTTCTGAAAGGTTTTGATAGGCTTATATTTTGTTTTCCAGATTTTGTCTGATTTTGTTAATGTTGTGCTGTTAGTTTTGAAATAGCGTTTGTTGTATTTCAATTGTATTCTTTTGCATTTGGTTTTTCCGAAATATCTGGTGTTTAAAAAAATTATTTTTAAACAAACTTTTTATATAAGCTATGTTTTTTATTATTAATATTTATTTTATACCGATGTGTCCTTTGCTTTGTTATTTCGGATTAAACATTGTGTTTATGACTTATGACTGATTTGCTTTTTATTTAGGTTCTTTTACTGTTTTTTACTTTTAGACTTTTAGTCTGATTAACACAATTGTCACACAATGTACGCAATCACATTTTACATACAGAAGCTGATACATGGCGCTAACTTGCGGCAGGTATGTTGCACATGAAGTTCCAGTGACTGCTGTGATGTGGGAAAAGAGTGAACTCTCTGACCTCCGCATCTGTCTGCCCTTCGTCTGACGTCACATCATTGCTGGAGCGCACAGCGCGACGAAGCGCACCCAGCGTTTGCGCCATATGGCCGTGTGTCCTTCCCCGCCGTCCTCCTCCTCAATTCAAAACATTCACGGTACAAAGAAATGTGCCTGAATCGCAACTCTGCGTTTGAAACTGTACCGTGTCCCTTTAAAAACGTCTGACAAAAAGCCCATATGATCCCTGAGCTCCAATCACCAATTCCTTCTGCAAAAGCAGCCTCTGCATTTTTTGTCTGTCTAAACGCTACAGCAGCACAGGGGGGAAAAAGATTGAGGGAGAAGCCAAAAACTGGATAAATGTGACAATTCAACGGTCATTTTCATGGCGAGGGGGAAACTGGAGCGAAAGGAGTTATTCTGGGACTCCTTTGAGCCTCGAAAAGCTGGATCAAAATGGTAGGCTGCAGGGCAGCGCTGCAATTTTCTTTTTGTTTATTTTGTGTCCCTTCTTGATCTCTTGCAAATTTGAAGCTACTTAGCAGGCCGATCAAACTTGCATACTTCTGCCCCATCATGCTTTTTCTCCGCTGGTTGACATACGTATGCTTTGTGCTTTGCATCATTTGCAGTGAAGTTTGTAACTTGCCGACATGGCACAAGTTGGAAATTGAAGCAGCCGAAAGAATGCAGCGGCTACAATAGCTACATTAATGCAAACAAGGAGTTAAATTCTTTGATATCAGGGCGCTCGTACATAGGACTTGGATCGTGACTGGTGCAAATGTGGACAGGATGAGTAAAAGTGAAACTGCCACCTTTTTTTCTCCAAGCGGGTGCAGGTCAAGTTTGTCAGAAAGAGACATGCATGCATACCAAAGAGAATCAGCTCAGGAGAAGAGGTGACCCTATTTTAGTCTTACTAACAGTTGACACTAAGGAGGTGAAATGGTCACAGATGTCAGGTTTTGATTTTACAAGTACTTGCAAATTAACTAAGCAAATTGACTAAGCAAAAACCCCTAAATATTTAATTACATAAGGTCCAGTTTTATTGTACATTTACTACATAAGATTCAGATTTACTCATTAAGATCTGTTATCTCCATGGTAACTAGTTTTTTCAGTCGGTCCATGATGTGTTTATCGCTCCTTCCTCAGCAGATTAGAACACAACTGACAGTCGGATAGTGAGGCAGACTCTCAGGGGTCATTTTAGGATGCCTCATTAGGAAAGCATGTGGAGCTTGATGCAGTGGTGGAGTAATCCCAGCACAGCTCACATCTGGAGGCTTGGGTTAATATCTAGGTCAGGTCAGCAGGGTTAGTCCTGGTGCTCACTGGGTGGCTTCTGGCAGGAGCAAAGAGAGAGAGGACATTTGTTTGTTTTTTGTTTTTTTGTTTTGTTTTTCTTTACTGTTTTTATTGGAAGTACATCAGAGCAAACTGCAGTGAGGTGCAAAGTCTGCACAGTGAACACAATACACCAGCGTTCACAGATAAACAGTCCTCTGCCTGGTGCACATGATAATTCCTGTAGTTATTGTTTTGACATCACAAGATAAGATGCAGCCTGTTTCTTGTTAATCAGTAGTTTCAGGTTTTATCCCACAAAGGTCCCTTTAGGAATTACTGGATGAATTATAGGCCAGACCAGAGCTTGTCTGTACAACTACCACTGCTGTATAAAGTGCACCAGGAAACATGCATAGAGTAAATGCAAAAAGGTGCAGGGCAGGTAAAGAGTTATATTGATGAGACCAAAAAGAAAAAAGAAAAAAAGCTAAACATAAAGAGAGCATAAAAAATCATGAAAAGCACCCAGTTACAAAAACAATTAAAACAAGTTAAATAAAGTAAAAACAAAAAAATTTACTAAGAAGATGGTTAAAAATTACCTGCAAAATGACAGAGACGTGCAAAAAAGACTCAATATGAGGAAAGATTAGATGTAACTACTCGGAGAGGAAAAAAACTGAGCAGGGAAATGAAAATGACAGATCTAGAGTGATCAGTGGTTTTGTCTGGTAGAGGCCTTTTCCCTATATGTCTGTGTCGGAGTGAATCTTCCAGTCAATCCATGCTCTCATTCTGATAATATTTATGTGGTCGATTATGAAATCAGCCTCAGCTCCACACACACTAAACAAGATTGTGTTGTACACTTTTTGGACCCTGTGATTTGTTTAGGTATGGGTCAGCATTGTGAGGGCCTGAGCAGCTTTGTGTCTGTCCTCTCAGGGTGCTGTGAGTTTTACGTAACTGCCTATTCAGGGCATTTCTGCCCACCCTTGACTTTGAGGCTTCACTGTCTCTGGGTGCTGAGCGAGGGATCCGTCCTCAGTCTTTGTGACAAGTGCAGCCATTCCTGAGACCCGGCAACAAACTCCAGCAGACATCGTCGGTCTCTGGTGGGAGGCCGCTTTTCTCTGAAACTACGAGTGTACTGTAGGTGCTGCTAATTTATGCCCCTGAGATTAAGAGCAGTGGACAAGGCCATGCAGACCGCAAGGTCAGACTCACTGGGCTTATGTAAGGTTTCTTTTGTTCTTGTTAGTTCAAATGGTACAAGCTTGATGAATGAAGTTAAGGTGGTTTATGCTCCGTCAGTAAATGTACTTTTTTATTGTTTCTTAACATTATTCTTTCTGTGTGGAAAAGCAGTAACTCCAATTTAACTGTATAACACTTTTTTTAAAAGAGACCAAACACATTTTAAAGCTTCCTAGTCTTTCACTGGTGTTTGAAGACACCCCAAAGTTTGAAGATTGGAGGATCTAAAGAGTTCCGATAGCGAACAGTATAGCTGGAAATCTTGATCAGATAGTCACCAAAACTTTTTTGTTTTGTGTTTAATTCATGAATGCAGAGTAGAGTTTTGTACAGACATGACCTCGTAATTTATTTTATAGATGAGTATATAGATGAGTTTGTATGATTAATCATTTCAGCTTTGACATGGTGATGTTCAGGGGCACAATTGTCTCATGTCTAATACAAAAGGATATTTTTTATTTCCTGTATCTAATGTAGAGAAGTCTAGTTTTCTTTTTTACCTTGAGTCACAGAACAGGAGAGTGGTGGCCTAGTGGTTAGAGGTGGGCTCGGGTCTGGAGAACCAGGGTTCAAGTTCATCGGGCTGGCACCCATGGTAAAAACGCCAATGTGGGTCCTTGAGCAAGGCCTTTAACCCCTGACTGCTCCCACTGCTCCTAGCAACTAGGATGGGTTAAATACAGAGAAAGAATTTCTCCTCTGTGGGGCTAATAAAGGATTATTTAATTTTTAAAAAAAAATTCCCTGGTGAGTGAAGGGGAACCTTTGCAGACTGAACAAGAAATAAAAATACTGCAAAGATTCCCTTTCCGGCCCACCTGGGCCTCCCTTTCCACAGGGAGCGGAACAAGGCGGTTGAGCCCCTCCTCTCTCCAAGTTCCAGTCTGGCTTCTCCCTGTTATTGATCGCTACCTGAGTTTGTGCATCTCTGGCGCCTCCTTCCACCTAGAACAGCGTCCTTCATGTGCTCCCCTTAGCATAACTGAGAGGAAACTGACTCACTCCTGGGGAGCTGAAGAGGGGAGCAGTAATGGTTGTCCATCAGTCAGAGGCACAGAAAGCATTGTCCAGTAATCTGTTAGCTAATTGTGTAGCATTAGAGTTGTTTGTTTGTATTGTGATTTACTTCCCTAGTAAACCACCATGCCTCCTTCTACCAGTGTTGGGAGCAACGCGTTAAAGTAACGATATTACTTTTTTGGGTCACGAAGTAAAGTAGTGCGTTATACATAAAATATTGGTAACGAAATAACTGCGTTACTTGAGCCGTGTTTGCCATGTGTGAAGTTCTCATCTGTTTTAAGTGCTGCTGCCTGCGTGTGTGCTTGTCTGGGCACGTTGCCATAGAGATCGATTTGCGTGACGTAGCTGATTGTGCACCAACTAAGAAGAAAGAAAGATGCAGCTGGAGTCGGAGATACGGGCTTTTGGTCAGTGGCGATATTCGCATTATTTTCAGTTCAGTCCAGTTTCAGTCCATACTTGTGATGAAAGATCCTGCTCGCCGGTCAGCGGAAGGAGTCCTTCAGCAGCCGACTCCTCCTAATCGAGCTAAGATTTTTTTAACATTTCCTGGAGCGCAGCAGCTGGTAACACAGACAGAAATTAACAAGCTAGTTGCAGGTTCATTGTAGGAGACATGCTCCACCTGTCAATTGTTGAATTGCCCAGGTTTAGAAAAATACTAGATAAAATGATTATGAGACACGTGTGTGAATTTCCTCCCACAGACGGCCATGTTGTTCTTGTGGTTTTAAAGCTGTTTTGTTTACAATTTACAGTAAACACTAAGCAGACAGGCAGTGATGATTGTCCATGTCTACACGGTGAATTATTGTTAAGTAAAGTAATAAGTAGTGGCGTTACTTTTCAAATGCAGTAACGAGTAAAGTAATTTCATTACAATTTACATTAGTAATGAGTAACTAGTTACTAATTACTTTTTTAGAGTAACTACCCCAACACTGCCTTCTACCCATGGAGCAGAGTTTTCTACTAAGCTTGTGTGGCAGATGGACTACATATAATCATTTTGTTCTACAGTCTTGTGCTGTGTTGAGATGAACAGATTGTCCTCTCAGAACACTGTTATCCTCGTCATGGAGTCAGTTCCATGGTGGGATAAAGAGACAGAAGCCGCTGGGACAGTATCAGGAAAACTGTGCACACATGTCCCAGGAGAATTGGTGCCTTTTAAAAAAAAAAAATTTATAAAGAATTCTTACTTTCCATGTAAATTCCAACGCTTTAGTATAATGCTATATATCAGAAACTCTCTTAGCTCTGTGAATCTACCTTTTTGGAAGTCCTTCAGATATTATTTCCATTAATCTGACAGCAACTGAACATTCTACTTACTTTTGGTCAGTGGATGTTTCGGGGGACTGCAGCTGTGTGACGTCATTCAGGCGTATTCGTCCACTTCAGTAAAGTATCGTGTGAAAGCAAACCAAATCGATTGAAGGTACAGAATTATTTGGAATTCTCCGCCCAATCCAACCGAGTCCCCTCTACTTTGCTGGTGTGAATGCGGCCTAAAGCTACAGTTTTTTTTTTAAATCCACATGAGGCTCCAAATGTGAGTTAATTAATGACCTGCAATACAGGCTGGCAGAGGAGTCAAACAATTTAAAAGCCAAAAATGGCCAAATGATAAACTTGAGCCTTCAAAACTGTTTTGTCCACCACTGGTGACGATACAGTAGCTACATAATCTGATTTGCACCACATTAACAGATTAGCAGACACGAGTAGGGAAGGATTAATAAGTTATGTGATCTACTGTTTAGAGGAATCGGACAAATTGAGTCAACATATAAGAGACCTGTCTAAACATTCCTGCAAGTTTTCTTTTATTATCAGGTGCAACATGCATAAGCAAGAAGTTTGCTGCTTCAAGTCTTGGGTGGGGGGAGATTTGAACAGTGGCCTTTCTGTGTGGTGTTTGCAAGTTCTCCCTGTGTATGCGTGGGTTCTCTCCGGATGCTCTGGCTTCTACCCACCTTCCAAAGACATGCATGTTAGGTAATTGGTTACTCTAAACCTTCCCCAGGAGTGAGTGTGAGTGGTTGTTTGTCTCTCTATGTTGGCCCTGCAATGGACTGGCGACCTGTTCAGGGTGTATCCTGCCCCTCGCCTGCTAATCTCTGGGATAGGCTCCACCCCCTGCAAACCTGAATTGGACAAAGTGATATAGAAAATGAATGAACATTCATTTCCATATTAACACTTAAACTGGGGCGATAATCTTTCCTACCTTGTTTGCAGCTTGTCCTCTGTTTGACACACACAGCTAATGGCACAAACGCTGACATTCTTCACCTGTAAGTGCAGTAAAACCTTTCGTAAGTAAGAATTCAGCAAAAATCTGAGCCATTTTCCCTCAGTCCAGCTAAATAAAACTCGTTTAGTGCCCAAATGTTTAATTTGAAGAATATCTCCTCTGGGATATTTGTTGTCTTTTTTGACGAACCACATCTTTATTTCTATTTTTAGGCTTTAAAATAAAGTAAACATAAAACTTTTGCGAAAAGAAGATAGACAGACATTTTATGGGATGTAAAAATCTGTGTAAAATGTAAAAAAACAAAACAAACAAAAAACATAGTTTCCAACCTGATGACAAGAACAATGGATTAAAAAATATTATTGGTACTTTTAGTATCATTATGTTGTGGAAATTCAATGCAGTTCCATGAAAAAAAAAAAGAATTATGGAATTGTGGAAGATCCAGAGAGCTACTTGTGGCTCTGGAGTTGCAAGTTGCAGACCCCTGGATAACGTGTTTTTTATATTGCAGATTAAATTTGATCCGATTTGATTAATTTTATCCTGGTAATGTGAAAGTTACCTGATAAATTGTCAGGATGGCTTGATAAGTTCTAGTAAGAAAACTTACTTACACTATCAGTTATTTGCCTGGATGAAGCTTGGTGGAGCATTAATGTAAGAAGTCTAATTTCTGATAGATAGAAGCCTCTAAGGTGATCTCCTGTCTATGAAGGGCTATACTTTAAATTTATTAAAGTATTCATATAGAAAAAGATACAAGATTCATATAATGAAAACAAAAAGTTTAACATGGCCTTATTCAAACTTATTGTGCCGATTTATGACTGGTTGTAGCTTTAGAAAGCCAATTCTACCTTTTTTTCCCCCCCCTTTCGTACTCTCTGACCTTCTCATCAAACACCAGCTGCTTCTACACATAAACACGCACACACAGTATGACCACACCAAAGAGTCCACAGATAAAGAGCTCCTCTCAATCTTATATTAGCACTTTCTCCCTCTGTGTCATGCTATGAAAAGTATAATGAAGACAACATAATTTCACCCTGTGTAAAAGCCCTCAGGTCTGTCTGCACCGTCTCTTCGCTGCACACCAGTTATCCATCGTCTGGAATAGCTTTGTTCTCGCATGGACATCTTCAATCTTCTTTATCACTTATATGGACAAATTTGTTGGTCATTTCAGATTTTGATTTTTGTTTAACTGGAGTCATTTGTATCTTAAAAATGTTTATACAGGCCCCCACCACCACCTTAAACAATTTGAGGTGCTACAGGTATTTGAGCTCACATCCCTGTGTTTACTGATAAATACATGCATTGCAGGCGGGTGTGTGACAGTATTGCGCACAGGCGTGATGGGCGCTGGCTTGGGAACAGTGAGTTATGACTCCAGCAGAGCGGTGGTGTGTGAAGCATTGTAGCCTGTGTGCGAGGAGGAGATGCCAGCACCACGGGCCCCTCTCTTGGCCAGGCTTCCTGACTCAGCGCTTTCTCTCCCAGCTCATTGGTTTAGACACAAACTTCCTGGCAGAGCATCAGCATGGACGCTCTAACCTCACCTCTACCCGTTATGCCTCTATCAATCCTCTCTGCCCTCAGGCAGCTCCTTTGATAATCCCACCGCTCATCATTTCTACATCAGACAACCGCCGATTAAGGTCTGCTTTCAGCATCACTCCTGTTTTCACCAACACACTCGTACACTCTGTCCGTAGCTTCACCAAACCGGCATCCAGTCTGTTCAAAGGCAAGCCAATGAAAGAGTTCTGCAAGTCATGCTGGTAAATGTTGATCTGCTGTATGATGCCAGAATGCTGCTCAAGCTGTGTTTTTATCCTTATTTTTGTTTGTGCTCCCCAATTTCATGCTTGGATAAACGCATATCACTTGTAGATTGGCTTGTCACCTGTGGTTGCATTAACATATAGATGGAAATGTTTTTAAATTTAAGGATGTAAGCTGGCGGATCTCCACCAGGGTGCGGCTGCATTGGCCAAGTCACTAACTACTGGCTCAAGATGGGGAAAAGCCCACATTGGTGTGGGGAGATTTGATGTCTGGGATTACAGCAGCACAAAGGCTGATAATATTGTCTTTATTAATTGCAACCAGCAGTGAATGATGTGTTTAAGAAATTTAAATATTTTACTATGCTGAAGGGAATAGAGTAATTAGCTGAAGTGGGGGTTTTGCTTCTTGAGATATATTGGATGATTATGCTGTAATTGTTACCTTAAATCTTTAGTTTCAAGACACTTCAGGTTGTTGAGCTTAAGTTTAATTTAATAATATATACAGGTATTTAACATGCTTGTTATAAGGCATATTGTTATTGTGATTGATAGCCTTATTGAATTGTTTTAGTTTTTTCATTCTTCCTTATGAATTTTAATGTTTTACACAATTTTTTTGTCCAAATTAGGAAAAACAAAACAACTCTATCTATGCAGGAGGGGGAGTGGCTTATTAGTAGAGCTCTCCGTGCACACAGACTGAAATATTCTGGGTAGTTTTTCAACACAAGTTTACAGACATGCAATCCTTGAAAAAGCTAACAATGCAAGCCTGCGGTGCTGATGCTACGCTAATCAAATGCTGACTCGCTGAAAGTAAACTCGAGTCAACAAGGCCTGACTCTGGTTGACAACAACCAATAAAAAATGCACATGTGACATCACTGGTGCTTTGTCCGCTGGGAGAACCTAGCTTTACTGTTTACATCTACACTGTTTACATCAGGTTTCTCTCTGGTAAACTATGTAAAAGACATGTCTAAATACACTAGAAAGCAACATCCTTACTGTGATAAGTTCACAGGAGTAGTGAAGAGTTGTTAGGATGTAAAAACAGCACTAATGAATAACTTTAGTCATTACAGGCTGCTGAACGACTTCAGGTTTAGGTGAGTTTCCACCTGTTTCAGATTTAGACAACTATGTTTACCTTGTGTTTTGTGTAAGTTTGTACAACTGTCATGAATTTAAAAACTTCTAACCATTAAAGACCTAGGAGTCTACAAACTATCGGCTTCAACTACACCATTGTACTGATAATATAAATATTATTTATATATTTATAGTTGGTCTGTAAATCAAGGATGTTGGATATCTGGTAGCATTTGCACCTTCACCTCCTGGCCACTGTTGTAATTTTAATTTGACTGTTTTTCACTGAGCAGCATTATCATAGTTTCTGATGGTTGATTTTCCTCCAATCTCTATCATATGCACCGCAAGTTTATTGGATTATACAGCCCCAAGCTTAATATCACAACATGTAACTGTCAGCTTTAATACTATTATAATCTGATAAAGATTGCCTTCTCGTGAGTATTAAACTCCTTTTTAATTTGGCATTGCATGTGACTGTCCTGTGTGTGACCTCAGCAGTAAGTCGGCTCTGTTCCGCTGTGGTTTTTATTAATGCTTTATGCCATAGTGCTGTAATGATCAACAGGGGGGTTTGTTATAAGCTTGTCCCTGTTGCTAAACTAGCTAATTTCTGCAAGAGCAAGATGACAGAGTCTGATGACGGGATAATTTGGGTTCCCTTTACCTGACGGTGTCATCCTGCATGCCAGATTTGTTTACTTCCTGTTTACTGTGTCGTGATGAAGGGATCCTTGCTTTCAAATTTTCATGCATGTGCATGGATATGCTCTTTTATCTGCTACTGTAAATTCTTCCACCTCAAGGTCAGTGCCTGTTCTCCTTGCAGATTGGATTTGGACATGAGACGAGTGAGTGCAGCTGCACACAGAGGATGATGTACTCATGACGGGATTGTAAGACTTTGAGCTCTTGGACATTGACATGCAAAAGGTTCCAAGACTGATGGAAAGGGCCATTTTTTGTCTCTTTGGTTGATTGGTGCTTAATTTACCTTTCTTTATATTTTCTTCCATCTAAGACACTTTTCTGTTGCCTTCATGTCTCATGTGGCTGTTTTGTCTTGAATGCTTTTTGCTTGATCTTTTTTGTAATTTTGTGGCCATCATGTGGTATCTCATTGTACCTGTTTTGCTTTTGCCTCTTTGTGGTTGTTGTGATTGTTTTGTCTCTCACTTGCAGCTGTTTGTTGTTTTCTCATTTTAGCTGTTTGTCATCCATAGTTGAGTTGTCTCTTTGTAGTTTCTTGGTCTTTCTTTTTGACTTTAAATCTCATTGCAATCTTTTGATAATTTTTTTTTCTGTCACTTTAAAGCACAGAATGTTAGGTGTAGGGACCACCAGTTTGGCCCATTAAGTATGAGAAAACAGGGACACTTTATCCATGTTGCCCAGAAAGCTAGAATCAGAGTTCACATCTCTGGCTCAGCATCTCAGAGAATAAACCTATTGTGTTGCGTCAGCAGCAAGGGCTGCCCCGGTGAGCGCAGAAGACACAGAGTCAGTATTTACCCTGACTTTTTAATGGCTGATGGTTGGACTCCGTCAGGAATGACATGCCCTTGTCTGTTTCTGTTTGGTTGTGTTTACCTGTGAACTGATCCATTTCCACGTTTCCCGCCATGTAAAAGCTCTGACATTGTAGTGAGAGGAAAACTTACAGCTGCATCCTGGTGATGTAAAGAGAGTTTCAGGCCTGTTAGGCTCTACACTGGACTGCACTGATGATGACTCAGGGATACCATGCATGTGTGTGTGTGTGTAGGGTGGGCAACGTTCTCCTACCATCTCCCTGCCAGTGAGTGAGATGAGGCTTGACACAGTGCCCACTCTCCTACCTCTGGGTGTCAGTCACGTCGAGCCCTATGCTGGGCCCCTCAGCAGGATGCCTCGCTGTGAGGAGAGCTGCTGAGTGTGCTCTTTACTGCGGGTTGAAGTGCTCTGTGGGTGCAAGTGGCATGTCATAAAGCACTGACACCTCCAAGCACCCCAGTGGGTGATGAAGGGGGACAAGAACTCATGGGTTTGCTGATTGTTGAAAGATTATTTGAATTAAGCGTTAAAGTAAGCAGCTTTACCTACTTGGATGAGACTCATCCAATTTTTAATGACCCTAGAAGGTGCACATTAGGTGAAAGGATACACCATGAAATATAATAAAGGTAAGTTTATCAATATCATTCAACTCAATGAAGAATTTAATGCATGAGGACACAGTACAGTCTGTTCTCAGAGAGGAAGCTTTAACCTCCTGCAGTGTTTTCCCTGTGCACCCTCTCCTGTCTGAATACAACCTGTCCCTTTTGCACTGGTGATTTGTCCATGACTGTGCTGTGCTCTGACATTGGCCTTTGCTAATGATTCAGGCAGTTCACCATTCATCAAGCAAACAAGAAAGCCAGGGTAGACGTTTGGCTCATCAATGAAAGTGTAAAGAAAACATAAATGTCATCATTACCTCTATTTGTCATTTTTTATTTTAACACAATAAAATATATTCAAAAGAATTTAACTAATTGAGAGTTGCATGTGCTACCAATGAAGTCTTATTTAGAGAGGCATCAACCTCATTGTAGATATTGGACGAAGGTTGTAGCACATCCAGTCTGTAGAGGAGCTGCACTGTTGTTGGAGACTTTATAGAGTAGTAAATCTATACGAGCTGTCCAGCGTGAAGGTGTGGGAGTGAAGTGGCATTCTTAGCAGTTAAATTAGAAAAAGGGTTTTCATCCCCAGGCTCTGTCTGGCTCAGGTCCACAAGTCAAGACTCTGCCAAAACCATACCATTAGCCTCACCATGGCTGAAGACGGAGAAGACTTAACATTATTCTTTTAATCACTTTGATTAACAAGTTCATTGTGAGTTTGACTTATCCCTCGGTATCTTACCCACACCACAAGATAACAGCTGGTAACTTCGTGTTTGTGATTGATGCAGGCTGTACTCAGGCACTGCTGTGATCCAGAGCTTCATCCATCACAGCTGCATCCAGACTGGATTAGTGGTGAAGTCCTTTTTAATGTTGGAACCTTTGACTTTAATTGAAGATGTGCCATCAGTTTTTTTTCTCTCCCAATGCTTGATTATCTGTATAAAATCCATCATCTTTCTAACTTAGCACCCCATTAAAGCAGTTTAAAATGTTTTGTTTTGTTGGGTTTTTTTTAAAATGGGATTTAAATTTGTATGAACTACTGAGTTTGAAATTTAATTACAGAGCTACTATCAGGATAATTAGCACAACATTTTAATGGAAAATGAAGTTGGGACATTTCATGACAAAGAATCAGAGCAGTTGGTTCAAGTTTGGATCATTTTAAAAGCATCACCTCTTATGATCATAATTTGCTCATCTGGTTTAAATGTTGTTGTATTATATGCAGCACTGAGCAAATTAACAACTCTCGAATTCCATGAAGGGGATATAAATATTATGCAGCAAAGTGAAGAGTCATTTTCTGAGGCTAAAGTGCATCAATCTCAAGAGCTGCCTGGTGAAACTGGCCCACTGAGGCCTCTATAAAGCTGTAGATCCCCTCATATTGTTGTCTTTGGCAGATGATGAAAAGATCTGTGTTTCAAGTGCGGGGCTTTGATTGAAGCCAATTTAAATAACGCGCCTTGTTGGGTGTGTCAGTAATCCCCCCGTGGTGTGTTTGTCACAAGTCAGGCCACATATGAATAATGTATTGGGAGGCATCTGACTGAGAGGCTGGTTAAAGGTGGTGCTACTCTAATGACAGCAAACGAGCTCTCCCCCTGACATTTCACAGGGACGGGGGGGGGGTAGAGAGAGAGAGAGATCTGGGGAGTCAGATTAGTCCTTCAATCCAAAGTGCCCACTCGCTCTCTTCAGTTACAGAATGATGAAAAGTGACAAGGTGGTTTTGTCTTTGATAGATAGTGTGACACATGATTACAGATTAAATAGTTATAAAGCATTTGTGTTTACTGAAAGTCTTCTATCATTCATGAAACATCAGATAAACTCTTAGGGTATCCATTTTTTAAAGGCAAGTTTAGGCAAGGCAGTTTATTTGTATAGCACATTTCATAAGCAAGACAATTCAAAGTGCTTTACATAAAACATAGAAGCATTACAGATGGTGCAAAGAAAGCACTCAGAAGTAGTAAAAGGCAGCAACAAATGGCAAAAAAAATCTAATAAAAATAATATAATAAAATATTATAATAAAATAATAAATTGCATTAAAATTATTAAAAGCAAGATAGGTGAAGAAGTTACTGTGCAGATTTCATGCATGCAAATAAATGTTTTTAACCGGGATTTGAAAATGTCTACATTTGGTGAAAGTCTCCACTGGCAGTTTGTTCCACTTGTTTGCAGCATAGCAGCTAAATGCTGCTTCTCCATGTTTAGTCTGGACTCTGATCTGGACTAG
>JBAMHW010000020.1:12459595-12478197 GCA_037177495.1 Rhadinocentrus ornatus | reverse complement strand
TGGATCTAAGAGCTCTGCTAGGTTTATATTCTCTGAACATATCACAGATGTATTCTGGGCCTAAACCATTCTGGGATCATTCACTGAACGATCAGAAGGGTTTTAAAATCTGTTCTGTGACTAACTGGAAGCCAGTGTAAAGATTTCCAAACTGGTCTGATGTGTTCAGATCTCTTAGTCCTGGTTAAAACTGCAGTAGCAGCGTTCTGGATGAGCTGCAGATGTTTAATGCTCTTTTTAGGAAGACCTGTTAAAAGACCATTACAGTAATACAGCCTACTGGAGACGAATGTATGGATGAGTTTCTCCTGGTCTTTCTGGGAGACTAAACTTTAAATTCAGTTGATGTTTCTGAGTTGGTAAAAAGTTGTCAAACTCACTATAAACAAACTATTACAAACTCTCTGCCCGGTAAAAATGAAGCATCGTCACCAACTGATGACCTACTCTGTCATCAAATACAGTGACAGCAATGATACAATAAATTTGTTGACTTTAGATTTAATTTGACAAAATAAAAGACGTGAACCCTATCTCTGCTTGGATTGAAGCACTAATAAATAAAAACTTCATTTCAACCAGTGTGACTTGTCTGTATTTTATAGTTTACATCAAAGCCATATATTTTTTTAACTAAAATTTTAAACAAAAAAGTAAAATTTTGATACATAAAATCTAAACTTTTAAAATTCGAAAAGGGTTTATGATGAAGTTAAGTACATATCTAGTCCAAAACCCTGTTGTCAAAAATAACTTAAAGCTGAAGTGTGTAAGAATTACTCCCATCTAGTGGTGCACTAATATATTACAAGAAAGCGAGTAGTGCTCTACTAGAGCCTCACAGTTTAAGAGCGTTTTTACAAAATGTGAAGTTCGAGTGTCCCGTCAGGTGATGAAGAACAGAACGATACATAATTATCATTTTTTTTATGCCAATAAGTTACAAGTGTGCTCTCCATGTATTTAGTACCAAGCTACTGCTAATGGCGTATGTTATTGTATGAAATCGTTTTTGTGACTTGCAGACTCAGAGATCATCTGATGAAGGGAGAGAAAGAGGGAGTAAAAGCCGGGCACTGGACTGTCGGCGCTGCTGTAACAGTACTCTGTGTTTAATAACATGTATTTCAGCTGATTTATCCAGGGAGGTGGGTGACGTATTAATAGAAAATAATTATTATCTGAGAGATATTTCTGCGTTAAATGTTGCGGTTCTGGTGATTAAATGACGCCAAGGTCTATTTTGTCTGACTAGAAGAAGGACAACTACCCCATCCCGTTGACAAATCAGCTGAAATAAAATATGAAACATGAGGGAAAGCTCTTGGAAATTACGTCTGAAAGAAGCGCATAGTCGCATGCTGGTATGACTTCTGTGAAGAGTAACAACTGAAAACTGTTGCAACGTAGCGTTTCTACTGCCGGCTAACTAACAAATTAGCCATTTCTGCCGTTTTATATAGCAAGTAACAGTAAATGATCCAACTTAAACAGAAGGATAAAGTAGTTACTGGACCACCTGCCCTATTTCTAACATAACGCCAAAATAAACTTCACTGTTAGATTTCATTGACTCACCTATCCAGCAGAAAGCTGCAACCTCCGTGTTAGCTTTGAAGTCCGTCTCCTCATCAGCTGCCTACATCTGGTAAAAACTCCATCAATGTACTCTCACTCTTATTTTCTCCTGGTTATTATTTCTTTTTCTTTTCTTGGCTTTTTTTTTTTCCTCCGTCTCGCGGGCAAAGAGTATAGATGGTCCTCCATTTCAATGTAAGCTGGCAAGTTGATTGATCCACGATCGTCTTGGCCTGTTTACACCAACCCCGCGCCCTCCCCCCGAAACAGCGGGGATTCGCAGGTAAAACGCACAAGGCTAATAAGTTTGTCCCCTTTCAACAACTGTATTCAAAGATGGAGATACAACATGGCAGCCTCCAGTTGGGTGCACCGCCACCTATGTATTTATAAACAACTTATTCTAAGCTACGAGAACATTTTTATAGGGATGCGACTGTGATTAGACTTTGGTAAAAGACGTATTTGTGAAAGCAATTCTTGATTTTATGCTAACAAAAAAAAAAAAAGCTACACACTGTACCTTAAATTTTGACACGTTCACAGCATTTTATCAGACTAATTAAGCACAATACAAACATAATACACAATGATAATAATACCCTCTCCTAATACATTATAATAAACAATCTACAAATAAAATTATATAATTTTTTAACTAAATAAACATTAACAATCTTCTTAATTAACAGGTTTTTATGTCCTTACGGCAGCTGTTCCATAATTAAAACTCTCTTGTAGAGATACAGTGAAGTTTAGAGTTTGTTCTTACAGCTATTTTTAATATATATATATATTATTTTTTTTTTTATTTTTTATTTTTTTTACTCTACTTTAATTGAAAAAACTTGTTTGGCAATTGATCATTTTTAACTATTGAAAATTTCAGTATTTTCAATTAATTGAAAAGAGTTTGTTGGTTTTGTATAGTTGGATTTAGTGATTATTCTTTTTGCTTTTTTTTTTAAAGAAGAAAATCTAATTGGTTGCCTTATATGTTTCCACACACCTCCACACAATAAGTAATGTAAGGTAGTATGAAGGAACGGTATAAAGTGTACAATGATGACTGATTTAAAAAATCTTTGATTTTATAGAGAATTGAAAGTGATTTAGATATTTTTCAATTGATAGTCTGTTTCTTTCAACTCAATTTTTTATCTTTTTATACACAGAGATTTTATTTAAGATGTTATTTCAATATCTATATTATTAATCACGAGTTCCTTATTAGTGTTGATTGATCTATTACCAGTTGTTAGGTGCGTTATTATATACATCCCTCTCACCCCATACTTTTTAAGTTTTGTTATCAATAAGTCATGTTTTGCTGTATCAAAAGCCTTTTTTATTGTTCGATACAAAGTTATTTAATAGTCATGAGTCTGATGGCAGAGGGGAAGAAGCTGTCCATATGGCGGGAGGTTCAGGTACGAATGTACCGTACCCTCTTTCCTGAGGGGAGAGGGACAAAAAGATCATGTCCAGGTTGAGAAGGGTCAGCTGCGATCCGACCTGCATGTCCCCGGGTCCTGGATACATACAGGTCCTGAAGAGATGGGAGCCTGCAGCCAGTCACCTTCTCAGCGACACGCACAACGCGCTGCAGTTTGTGCTTATTCCTGGCAGTGGCTCCAGCGTACCACACGGTGATGAAGGAGGTGAGGATGGACTCGATGATAGGCGTGAAGAACTGCACCAATATCTTGGCGAGCAGCTTGATTTTCCTCAGCTGCCCCAGGAAGTACATCCTCTGCTGGGCCTTTTTGATGAGGGAGCAGATGGTTGGCTCTCACTTGATGTCCTGGGTGATGGTGGTGCCAAGGAAGCGGAAGGAGTCCACAATGGAGATGGGGCAGCCAGTGAGGACGAGGGGGGACAGTGGGGCTGTGATTCTCCTGAAGTCCATGTTCATCTCCACTGTCCTCTGGGCGTTCAGCTTCAGGTTGTTGTGGCTGCACCAGGACTCCAGCCGGTCCACCTCTTTTCTGTAAACAGGCTCATCATTGTCTGTGATGAGCCCGATGATGATGGTGTCATCTGCAAACTTGATCAGTTTTATAGACTGATGGCTGGAAGGGCAGCAGTTGGTGTACAGGGAGAAGAACAAGGGGGAAAGTACACAGCCCTAAGGGGATCCGGTGCTGATGGTAAGGGTGTCCGAGACAGTCTTCCCCAGCTGAACATGTTGGCTCCGGTCTGTTAGGAAGTCTGTAATCCACCTGCAGAGGGAGTCGGGCAAGTTGAGCAGTGTGCATTCTGTTACGACCCCTTTTGAAGTCTAGGGGTACAGGGTCGGTAACAAAACAATGGACTGGACAAAAACGTGAAAGTCTATAATTTTAATACAAAACGGGTTCAATAAACAAAACAAGGTAATATAAAAATTCAATGCAACAAAGGTGTCCTATACAAGGTTAACGTAAGTCCGGTAAAATAAACAAACAACAATTAGCACTTAACAAAAGGTGTCCTTAATAAAGGTTACAATTAACAATTATCTTACAATTAACTTACTTCAACAAAATCAAAATAACGCCTCCTAACGAGATTGAACTCAAAGATATCTACAAAACCAAAATGCTCAAAACGTCTCCTATTGAGATTAACCAAAATACTATATTAACAAAAACACTACTCAGTATGTGAGAGTGTCTCTTCAATCCAAAAGCCACTAAATATCGGGCAACTACAAAAGGGTTCACAAGGCTTACAAACCACACGGGTCAAACACAACCGGAGCTCACAATCCCAATTGGCAAACTGAGTATATTGTACACAGCCGCCCCAAATGTTTGTAAGTCCTTCCTTTTAAAGACTGGGGGTCCTGTTGATTGGTCGCACGAGCGTAGCCATCATCCAATCCTGTAGATGGCTAAGGAGGTTGGCCCTGATGAAGATGTGTCAGGATGTACTGCGACCAATCTCCCGAGACGAAGAGGGTGGTTCCAGCCAGGAACTGCAGCCAATCCCCATCTGGCGGTTGCATAGCAGAATCTGCATACTCCATACACAGGCCACAGGCCTGGGATATGACACATTCTAAGTATTTATTAGTAGGAAATCAGTCCTCAAAAATACAACAGCAGAGAGGTGAACTGTGAGGAAAGGCATGCGTTAGAGATTTTTAGTTTCATCCAACAAACTGTGGGAAGCATGTTTTATGAACAGTTAGTAAGCAGAGTCATTTTTGTTTGTTAAATTAGTGAGCTTCTTAACTCACATTTACATCATTTAGATCTTAATAAATTGCGTTCACCTCAGAATGCACGGTGGTTTTAATTGTAACGGCTCTTTTAATTTCCTTCCGTTGAATTAAAAGGAATTCTACTTGATAGTTGTGTGTGCAGTTCATTTTAAAATTAAAATAACCCACAAATGTCAAAGTTTTTATTATTTTTTTTTTAATTTTTTTATTAAGTATATTGAAAGGTTCTGATCTTGGAACCTGAAGGATCCCGATCTGCAACAAAATGAGAAATTTTTTTTTATTTATTTGACTTGGCAGTGTTCATGTTATCCTGCAATCAGACATACTAACATATTGGCCTCATCACAAGCCGCTACCTGAAAGTCTTCTTTTGGTTGAAGAATAAAATATTGGTAAGTTCATTTTTGAGAAAAAGCAAACACCATTTTAAATGGCAGACCTTGTGTTACACAGGTATATTTTTTGTTGTTGACAATGACCAACTGCATACTTCTTATTTAGACAAACCATCCATACCAACCATACAGCATCCAGTCCTGTGTGGACAGTGATGCATTGCACTGGAAATCACAGAGCTGAGTGAAACTCTCTGATCTTGACTAGGTAGAATAAGTGGGATCAAGATTTGTGGACGTTTCACATCCTCCAGACTCGAGTCTTTGACTGTATCATCCTATTTGAATCCCAGAAGAAGCAGATCATTATCGCTGTAAGAGCATAACTTCCAGCCTGCAACTTATATTCCATCTGATTAAGGCTGCTGCGTTTTGCCCTTGGGCAATGTTTGCAGCCTTGCACTGAGAGATAACCCGATCTCCATTTCTCTTGCTCAGAGTCCAATTTAGCAGCCCAGAACTATGAATAAATCTAACACTGCATAATTGAATTCTTCAAACAGAACAAACTCTCAAGGTTAGGCCTAAATGCAAATCTATTTTCCAGCCTAAACAATGACAACACATTGTCAATAATTTTAAAGAGAAGGGAAACATGTGCAGCAGAAGGAAAACAGATGGCTTTTATTTTTAATAATTCATAGGACAATTAATAGACAGTGATTTAATTAATTTTCATCCAGAGTCCACAGTTTGTGGCATGAATACCATAACTTTTATCGTCTAAAAACTAAATTTATAAATTATCTTTCCTTTTTTTTTTTTATTATCTGCCCCATAAGAGATGTAGAGATGTGAATATAGTTTTTAAGCTGAATCACTTTTAATGACATGTTTGCCAACAAAAGGAAAAAAAAGGCTGCTATCAATTCATTTCCTTTTCCGCCTTCCAAAGATGTTCAGAATTATAATTTCCATTAATTGTTTGGAGGGTTAGTTTGTATTTATTAAGCATGGTTTCCCTAATTATTTCTCTGGACGTGTTGTGTGCATAATTCTTCATCCTTCTGGGAAAGAGTAGTGAGTGGCTGTGCTGCGAGAGCTGGCTAATAAGGGGGAAATGGCATTGAATACCAATGCTAAGACCAGTCAGTCCTTGCAAAGAGACCAGACACCATGGCTGGTGTGTGTGTGTGTGTGCTTGTGCATGATTGCACATCACCTATGCATGATAGTGTGTCTGTGTGTGTGTGTGTGTGCTCAGTTTGCTGCTCTGTCCTCACTCACATCCTGTCTGGATCGAAACCCTGCCCTTCCTGTGCTAAAATAAACCCACCTTGGGAAGTTGAGGACCTTGCACAGAGCGCTGATTGTTACACATTTTGTTTTTTCACTTGTATCACATACTGCAAGCAGCCCAACACATTGCACTGTTTACTTCGAAACTGATGCAAGAGTATGGGAGACATAGCTTCATCCATTTTCTAACTTCAAAAACTGCTTCACCTTGAGTTTTAAATGATCTCATTAGTGATTGATTTCTAGTTCTGATTTGCTCATATTGATCCCTCAAACTGAGACTATGGCTGTCCAAGGGAGCTTTTGTTAAAACACAAATCCCAACTGCAGCACCCGGAGTCACCAAGATCCGTCGTGGTTTCTTGAGAACTGCAGCATCGTGATTATTTTCAGTTAGCATAATGTGACATATGACTTGTCCATTCTGCCTTTAATCCACAATTTCACCGAATTGAAGTCATGCACTTTGATAACAAGCTTGAGAATAAGTCAAAAATAAACTTTAATAAGTTGGAAGTGTAAACCAGAGGTAAAAGAAAGCATGCATTAGGTGAAATCCTTCAGGACTGAAGTCTGGGAGGTCCTGAGATACTGTTGTGGTTCAGTAAATCCAGTGACTAATGTTCTGTATCAAAAGGCATATTTTCTGTTGGGTTGGGTTGATGTTATTTGTCAGGATTATTTTAGCACACTGGAAAATGACATAATTTCCAGACATAAAAGATGGGGTAAATGTATCAGTTGGGAACTGACCAATTTTAGAATTTCCCCTTAGGTTTGATAAAAGTATTTATTTATTTTATGCCATTTCAGTAGTTTATAACATTGAACAGTCTCTATTTGCAGAAATGCATCGTAATATTCAGAAATAGTATTTGTTTTCCTTCCCTTTAAAATAAACAATTTATGTGTAGAGCTATCCTGTTTACATCTTACCAAACACTGGTTCTTGAAAGGACTTGTACAAGAGTCTTGAGAGCTTTTTCGATATATAAATTCAATGTGGGTTTCTTTTTTTTTTCTTTTTTTTTTGTGCGAAGTTTTCACCGACTTCTTCTAAAAGCCAGGCAGTATTCATTTATAAGCTGTTGTGTGTAGTTGTTGTTTTTGCATTGGTGTGCCATTAAGTTCTTCTTCACACTTATTTGATAGTAATTTTTTATTTTTTTTTCTGTGCTTCTTTCCCTTTCTCTTCCAGCTCATAGTGGAGAAGACCACAGACTTCCCCTCTGCTGAGTTCTCTCTGGTGGAGGATGTTGCTCTGCACTTTACCTGTTTGATGGACAGGCTGAATGAGCAGCGACTCTTCCAGCCGGACCTGTGTGACGTTGACATTATTTTGGTACGTCAGCACAGCACCTTTCCAGCTCATAAGGGTGTGCTGGCAGCCTACAGCCCTTTCTTCCACTCTCTTTTTGCCCAAAGCAAACAGCTGCGGCGTGTGGACCTGTCGCTGGATGCCCTGACCTCTCAGGGGTTGCAGCAGATCCTCAACTTCATTTACACTTCCAAGCTGCTGGTGAGCAGCCGCACTGTCCGCGACGTGCTCAACGCCGCCACGTTACTCCAGATGAGCGACATTGCAGCCTCTTGTCGCGACCTCATCAGCAGCCACTCTCTGAGAACCACCTGTACACATATGGCCAATCAGGAAGGGCTTGGCAGCGGTGACCCAGCTGCTGTAGCGAGGCCTCCCAGCCAGCTGTTCCGGGAGATCAAACAGGAGTTAGAGCTTGGCAGGGTGTACACGAGAGAAAGCAGCAGCCCGTTCTCTGTCAGAGTGGAGGAGAGGGGCAAGACTGCTTCTCTAACAAAGCAGTACTACCAAAAAGAGGAGAGCACAGGAGGCGGGGCTGGCACAGGTGTGGCTAGTTTGCGTAAAGTAGAGGACAATGGGGAAGAGACAAAATCAGCAGACAGCCATGCCTCCTTCAACAGAGACCAGATCATAGTTGAAGTCAACCTTAACAACCAAACCCTTAATGTGTCAAAGGGATCAGAGGGCAAACCTGCCGCTAGTATAGACACAATGTTTGGTCATTGCCATGAAAACCAGCTAGACTCAGAGGATGACGAAGAAAATGAAGGGGAAAATGACAACAATGTTGGAGAAGATCCTGAAGATTTAAAAAGGAGTGACATACTGGGGCAAAGCAGTGAAGAGGAAGATGAGGAGGAGGAGGATGAAGACGAAGAAGAAGAGGAGAACACCCTTAACATTCCAGGCTTGGAGCAGCCTGCCATGATGGATCGACCTCGCCGGGGCACCAGAGCCTTGGCCATGGCGGGTACCACTGCTTCCATGCGACAGACACTTGCAGAGGCCACGCTGGCCAATCAGCGGCAAGGCGGCAAGAGGACGCTGGATGCAGAGGGTCTGGGCCAGAAGGTGAGGCTGGAGGAAAAGCAGCACTTCCCGTGTAAGAAGTGCCCTCGCATCTTTAACAACCGCTGGTACCTGGAAAAACACATGAACGTCACTCATAATCGCATGCAGATCTGCAACAACTGTGGGAAACGGTTCCTGCTGGAGAGCGAGCTGCTGCTGCACCAACAGACAGACTGTGAGAAGAGCATCCAGGTAAGACCCTCCCATCATCTATTTTCTTTTTGGATATGTACAGTTGAAATGATTAAAATCAGTTAAAGTCACTAATTTAATCAACTGTCAATCAGTGATAATCAGCAGTAATACGACTGCCTCTGTGGGTTTCAAGACCATTTGCTGCTTTAATCTTCTGACTCTCACTACCTTTTTGCCACAGTGCATGTTAAAGTCTCCGTTTAAACACAAACCCATTCACACTCAGACTGTATTTTAAAAGCCTGTTCCAAATATTGATCTTTTGAATATATTATACCAAAATAATCCAAGTAACCACCATGCTTGCCTTCTCTTGTGTGTGCCTTTAAGTGTGTAACATGTGGCAAGGCCTTCAAGAAGCTGTGGTCGTTACATGAGCATAACAAGATCGTCCATGGGTACGCCGAGAAGAAGTTCTCCTGTGAGATTTGTGAGAAGAAGTTTTACACCATGGCTCATGTCAGGAAGCACATGGTTGGTGAGTGGCAGTAAAATCAACTATCCTGGTTGGTCACCTTGTTCCCTTGTGTGTTTTAGGCTTCCTCTAACTGATTGTTGTACAGGGTTTGTTTTGGGTGTTGCTTTCCTTTTCCTGTTTTTGGGAGAGATAAGCACCTTGTTTCCCAGATGTTCTTTAACTCTGCTCATGTACATCCATCCAAGAAGGGTTTGCATATAGTGTTTCTTTCTAACTGTAAGGAGAACTTTTTGGAAACTTGAGAGAAAACATTTGTTTATTTGGTTGTTACAAGTCAGTTCAACCAACATCAACTAGTTTTGTTGATTTTTTTATGCTTATTAAATGCTTCCGGTCCAGCTAATGCTTGTTCTGTTCATTGCAGCAGAAATTTCAAGATTTCAGGACGCACAGTTGTTTTTCTTTAGTTTCTTGTCTTACAACGCTATGCTTTGGCTTATATATTATTTATTTCATTTAGAATTTACAGTATTTTTGTAAGAAATATTTAATTGAAAATAGTTTAAGGATCCTTTTAAATTATAACTTTATTGGCATTGTCAGTCAGTTTGTGGGGAAAGTTCTTAAAGCTTGAGGTTCTGCAAGTAAATGCATTTCTTGTGCACCTTGTTAGTCATTCTAGATTAGTTTGCTTCCATAACAGTATTGCAGACAAGTGAAAATAGATATGTCCACATATCCATATGGTCTTTATTTTACAATCTTTGGTAATTTTTTTGCAAATGTGAATACATCATATTAAATTATACCATGTTAACAGCATATAAGATAGAAAAAGTTTATTAATTTAATTTTTAATGTTGACAGGGATCATATTTGTTTGCTTAAATAATCAAATTACACCACTCATCATTAGTAGAACTTAATAGTTACTTTTTCATTGTTTTAAAATCCATTTTTACATATCAAAGGTTTCATTTTAAATTTAATTTTTTTTATTGGAATGTGTTTATGGAAAATAAGCTGCTTATTTTAGCATATGGATTTTTTTTTTCTCATAAAACTTTAAATTTGAATCATCATAAATCCAGCAGTAGGCACTTTGTCATGTAGTGATAAAGTGGCATAATAAAGCTAAAGTGAATGCTCTCTCACTCTGTGTGAGTTATAAGCCAATCATATCTGATCTATGTTGTGGCAGTGGGAGCGACCACATATTCATGTCAATGCATGCAAGTCCCTGTCCTTCAGTGCTGAACAGGCGAACTTTCTAATTTTCCACCCGGCCTCCCACAAAGACAAAGAGTACACTAGCTTTCACATCAATCTGGTTCTCCTGGGATAAAAAGCTCAGACTTCAGTTTCACTTTCAGTTTTGGGTTCCATTTTTTTAGACTGAGGTTATAGATATTTCAGCAATTATATACATATATATATATATATATCTCAATCAGAATACTTTATTAATCCATCCTCTGTAGCAATGACAAACCTGTTTCTATTTTATTAAGATTGATTTGGCAATGAAATTAATACTAATCTTGTGTGTTTGTGTGTGTATATGTGTATGTGAAGCCCATACCAAGGACATGCCATTCACCTGTGAGACGTGTGGGAAATCTTTCAAGCGTAGCATGTCCCTGAAAGTTCACTCTCTACAGCACTCGGGAGAGAAACCCTTCAAGTGTGAGGTTTGAGCTCCGTCTAAACTCTACTGCTCCCCATGTGACTCGCATGAAGTGTTTTAAAAATGCTTATGCTTAGGATCTAAAAATCCAGATGTCAGTCTAAACAATTGAAGAAAATATATTATTAACTAATTACCTGATTGTCTTAACATGTAGGGAGTCCAATTAGTCAGTTAAACTCTGAATTTTGATTTTGAGTTTATTTCTTTCTGTCATCAGTTTCACTAAATGACATATTAGATAAAATAATGTTGAACTGCCCCGGGACCCTAAATTGTAGTATAGAAAATGAATGAATGGAACTAAACTTGACATTTAACATTAGCATAGCTTAGCATAAAAGGTGCTAACTTGTTGCTGTTTTGAGTCTCATCTAATGCTTGATTTCAGAACTGCAGCGAGCGCTTCCAGTACAAATACCAGCTTCGCTCCCACATGAGCATCCACATCGGACACAAGCAGTTCATGTGCCAATGGTGCGGAAAGGACTTCAACATGAAGCAGTACTTCGATGAACACATGAAGACTCACACTGGTCAGTCACTTTTTGTAGCGTTCCCTCATAATTTTAATGGATGTTGCTGCTGAAAACAGTCTTTTATTCTTTTTATTATTCTATTTATTATTGATCATTATTGTAATTATTTATTATTTAATTATTTTTTATTAGTCTTTTATTATTTACTTCAAAACCCAAATAAAACTAAAACAAATCCATTTTCTGACTGTGTTGTATCACAGTAAAAGCTTAAGTTTCTACTTAGTATAGTTACTACTTAAAGTTCAATTTTCAGAGTAGGTACCTCTAAGTGAGGCCTTGTACTTCACATAATAAATTCACAGTGTTACTCTGATAAATATCAGCACATACAGCCATGACAACTACAAGATTTTTAACTTGGCCCTTTAATCCAGTGAGCTAAAATCTGATTCTCCAGGTTAGTTGTGACCCCGCCAAGGGTTCAATATAAAGTCATAAAGATAAGATAAAGTTTAGTCATCCTGTAAAAAATCTGCCTGAGAAATGCAAGTTTGTGAATGTGTTGCTTAGAGCGGGAAAACAAATGGCTGCTGCAGATGGTTAAAATACTGATGAATGCATTGCAAGCAACATTAAACATATTTATTTCAGTTATTAATAAGAAACTATAATAGCTGCTTTTAAATTTCATAAATGTTAAAAACTTATCAATAAGGGGTAGTTTTCATCTCGTGTCCTTTGTTCTGCAGGAGAGAAACCATACATCTGTGAGATCTGTGGGAAGAGCTTCACGAGCCGGCCCAACATGAAGCGCCATCGCCGCACCCACACCGGAGAAAAGCCGTACCCCTGCGAGGTGTGTGGCCAGCGCTTCCGCTTTTCAAACATGCTCAAGGCCCACAGGGAGAAATGCTTCCGTGTCAGCAACCCCATGATAACCAACTGCAGCGACCCCCTTGGCCTCAACCAGCCTTTGGCCTCCCCCGCTGCAGACACTTCCGGTCAAGTCCAGCTGGAAACAGCAACTCCTGCCACGTCCGCAACCACGCCCGCTGCTGCCTCTAGCCCCCACCCCCTCCATGGCACCCAGCTGTCAATCCCCCTGCTGCAATCCATGGGGACGCTGCCTCCTGCATTGCATTTACCCCCACCACCTCCCTTGTTCTCTGCTGGTAGGATGAACTCCAACAACTAACAAATCTCTGTAGCATTGAAAGCACTTTGTTAATTTTGTTTCTTTGTTTTTCTTTGAGCTTTTAAGAGGACTCACTGTGGGAGAGTGATGCACCTCAGTGACATTTACACAAAGGCAAAAGGAAAAAAACAAAACACTCAAAAATCCACCACAAGATGAAATAGTTATTTTTTAATCTGTTGAATACAATAAATAACCTCAGAGTCCAATAGGATGCTCATTTTCACTCTATGAATTCACAACTCTTTCCTAGTTTCATTTTTGAGCTTACTAGACACCACATGTCTCTCCAGATTCTTGCACAACACATAGATTGTAGTATTCTTTACTAAAGGTGAAGAAGAGATTTTACTAAGTTGTCACTCATACAAGAATGAGGATTGCAGTAAAATAATTTTTTTTCTTTTGTTCTATGCCAAGATGTAGCGAATGGTTATGGTGTGACCCAGCAATAACCAAATGCTGATTTGTCTTTGAACATAAACCTGTATATGGCATTGCCAATAACCAAATCCTGTTAGCTCATCTGCTATAGTTAGATAATGTAATTCAGCATTTATAATCAATTCTGCACCTTACATTTAACTCCAGCGATATTTAAAGTGTACTCTATCTGTCTTCAATTTTATAACTGTGATAGTGTGTAACTTGTGGCATGTTGCGTCAGTTTCTAAGGACTTTGGAGAAGTTGTGATGCGTGGAGATTCAGCTGTGCAATGCAGTGTGGTGTTTGATGAGTTGCAAAGCAAAGACTGGAGGTGAGACTCCTCAGATCAGCTGATTACCACTTGAGCTTCCCCAAGTCAGGAGAATTTGTTGACTCTCATCTTTTGCTTACATTAAGCAAGCTCACTCCTCTTCTGCAGATCTGGTCATGAAACAGAATGGCTTTTTTTTTTTTTGTGACTTGTTAGTAAAGCCAAATGCACTCCAACCCACAATATAGTTGTAAGTCTGATGTTATTGGTAATGTTACAGCTTATTTTCTAACTAAACCTAACCAGTGTCATTATTTTGCAGAATATCAAGAGTCTAGACATAAAAGTTCACATAACTGTGCTCACATAGCTGAATAGACTTATTTTATAGAGCTCATCTATGTAGGATGTAACCCACATTGTGAAATGATAAATCCTTATTATATTTCAAAGCCCTAAATCTCTTAAAGAGCATTGACCGTGATTATTTGTGGCACCAATGAGCCTATTACTAAAAGAGCGCTTAACAGTTGTATCACTTTTTGAAGAATTTATTTAATTTTTTTTTTTGCCATGTGTGTTGAAACATTTTTAACAGCTCTGTCAAGTTTGAACATAAAGAATAATAAACAAATAATATATATAAAATCCCTGAAATCTACACTCTACAAGAGTATATCTGGAAAAAATAAGGAAAAAAAAAAAAAAGTGCATATTTGCTTTGTGGCCAAAGGCTGGATAAGATAATTGATGCCTCTCTGAGATCTGCTGATCAATTTTAAAGCTATACTCAAAATGGGCAAACTAGCTTTGTCCAAAGGAATAAATGTCCATCTGCCATTATTTCTAAACTTTTTCAATTATCTTTTCTATCATGTTTGTTGTTCTTTTTTTTTTTTTTTTACAATTTATCTATTTGGTCTGTTGCTGAGATGGCAGTCTATGCAGTTTCCAAGTCCTCCCACTCATTGTTCATGGTCTTAAGCTCCTCTGGGGGCAAACGGAAGTGTTACAAGATAAGCTTAGAAACAAAAACCTCACCAGTGAGACTAAACTAGTTCACCTGTTAGGTTACCAAGAGGCATCCAACTGATTCCTTTCAGGGTGGAGGAGCTCTAAGACCTTTCAAAAGATGCAAATTTTTATGTGACATAACCATTTTCCAACTGCATGTCCTGACAGTACTAGTTTTCCACTGCAGATAGTGGCTGATGCATAGATGCAGTTTTACTCTGTGTTCGCATAAAGTCAGCTGAAACAACTCAAGTAAAGGATGATTATATGTTGTAGAAAACAATATGCAAAAAAGTTGTGATCCAGTAAAACATGAAAAATTCAGTTAACCCAAAACATGCACTGGAAAAGCTACATGTGACAGAGTGGACCTGGTCCACCTGTCAGTTGTCCCTACAACTTTTCCCCAACTCAAAGTGGGCAGCCCATGCTTTTCTGGCCCCATACCTGGATGTCCCCATTCTTTTCCCAGAATCTACACCCCTCTGCAACTTGGCTGCAAGAAGTTATGTCCCCAAACCTTTAATCTTCTTGGCAAAGGGACTTTTTGGGGTCTCCATCAATTTATTTTTTTTGTTATTAAAGGTGATGTTAGATGCAGCTTGGCCAGCTGTTTCCACTAATTACATTAAGTTGAGCTAACCAGCTGCTGTTTGTAGCTGTCCAGTAAACAGATCTGAGTGGCAACAGTCATCTTATTCAGCTTGAAGCGTGAAGCCTCTCTGACATTACAATCACTTTCATATTCTGTAGTACCTGTGTACTATGGTTACGCTCCCACTCACTTAATCTATAGATGGTGTACCTATAGTGTAGCACTATTATATATATACTGTTCAGAGGTATGTTTCTTGACCTTTTTTTCATGTTTACATGGTGAGTTGGGTGAATGTGTCCCCAACATGTGTCTTGACTGGTACTTTAGAAAATTGAAGATTGTGAATGCTTTTGTACTTTTCTTTCTTTCCTTTTTTTTTAAAGCCAACTTAAGCACCTTTATGTAGTCTTATGTCTACCCCAGATACATGTATCTCTTAAACTGCCATGGCTAAATGGTAAGGGCCTCAGCAGACATTATTTAATAATGGTACAGGTTATTTTTCTTAGAAAAATGTGTCAAACACATGTTTTGTATTTTGATTTGCTGCTTTTGTACAGGGTCCAGTCTGAGACTGCCCTTTAAATTCAGTCTAGTTGTTAGATTGCAATGTAACTGAAGTATATTCTGGCCGTGGTTTAATCCAGTTTAGCCTTAGTGGACAGTGAGCCCAAGGGTCAGAAATAAGCTAAGATTTAAACCATTGTAGTTGTTGGAGGAGGTGATAGCCCACATGTTGAAAGTCTGTTAACTAATCTCTATTGACGATAATGTAAGTTAAACAGGTTTGTTTTTCTCAGTAAAATGTGCCGAAGCTAATAAGGACAGTAAAAATATGCCTTTATTCGTAGTATGTAGCACTGTGTCAACAATGCAACAAGGATTGCATAATGTAAACAACAACAAACAAAAAAGGTTTAACCTGGTCATTTTGTAGGAGCTGTCGGTTAAGCACTATTGCTCTCTTGTGGTGATCAAATAAACTGCAATCCTTCACTAAAGTGATAAAAGTTCATCATCACTCATCATGTGACTCTAGTTTCATTAGAAATGCCTATTGTATTTTTTTTTCTTTTAAAAAACAAAGAATTTTTATGATAAAGTTATTGGTTTTTTTTGTTTGTTTGTTTGTTTTTCCTGTCACTGTCCCAGCAGACGATACTGATATACTGTGGTTTTAGTTGTGTGTTTGCCTTATAGATGGAGGGATTTGAATGTTTTTGTGTTATGGGTATTGATAGTAGCTGATGGTAAAGGAGGAGAAATAGTAGTAAATACTAAATACTACTGATTTATGCACTTTGATTTATTTGCAACGCTAGCCAATAAAGGGGACACGCATGCAGATATGAGGTGGATTAAGTTATGAGAGATATGTAATGATTAAAAGTGTCAGTATGTTTCCAGATTTAACGAAAAATATAAGTTTTGCTTTGAGGTGTGTTGGGAAGATACAGACACTGAAATGATTAACAAAATCTAGAAACTATCCTGCCTGTTGTGTGACATTCTGCACACTGTGGATTACAAAACTATGTAATTTAGATTGTGTCTGGGCAATTGGATTGACACTGTCCCACAAGTATTATGTAACTGTAACTAAGAGAAATCAATTCAACATTTTTCCAGTTTGCTAAAAGAAAGAGCTTAATGTGTTATGATATGTTATATATGTTATCTGTCATGCCATTAGAATATAAAAAAAACTGTTGGCTGTTAAATTAAACAATGAGAAATATATTAAATGTAAGAGCACTTACAGACTTCAATTCAGCGGGTGGAGGCTGACGTAGTAGTACTTATTGCAAGCAAATTTTCTGATGCTGTGCCTGTGTGTGAGTAAAAACTGCATTTAGATAATTTCCTGCAATTTTCCCAAATTCATAATAATAATAAAAGTCCTTGGGAGGTCTTCTTCCTTCTGAAATAGCATTTTATCTAAAAGGACATTAAAAGTTTGAAACCTCTAAAGAGTCATTGGTGACATATTTTTATCTTATGGGCATGTGGTAGTGCAACAAGTTATCTAATAACACAACTGAAGCAAAATATGATGGAATCAGTGCATCATTAATTTATGTTTAACAGTCTATGGCATCTTCAATGTTAGCATATTGCAGACAATACGATTAAAATATTCCTCAGATTTCTTATTGTTCCTTACAACACTAATGTTGCCAGTTTAATTGATAAATAATATGACATGAGTATTTATTTGATATTTTCCATTCATTGCTGTCACCAAGCTACAGAGACCCTAAATTCCTGATTAGTGACATTTATCATGTAAAAACAAAAGGATGTTGCAAGCAGAGATTTTGTTATCTTTGTGTGGAAAAAATCATTCTGCAGATAAAAAGAAAAATACATCATCAATGGCATTTTGTGGACCCTGTATGGGGGAATTTGTACAGCATTACAGACTAAAGGGTACAACGAGTAGAAAATTTAGCTGCTGAAGTCTAAAATCCACCCAAGATCTGTGTTTGTATGTTAATCTTTTTTTTTGGATTAATTACTAAACTAGTCTTACCTAAATCCAGCAGCAAAGTTAAAACCCATCCATAACAAAGAAATACTACATTGTTCTATACCAAAAAAATACATACAAAAAACATGCAGACATTTCTTATCTCCCACATGCACTAAATCTTGAGTGGAACAAAATTAATTTAATCAGTCATTTATTTTTTTCAGTGTTTTACAGTTCAGTGGTAGTAAAGCAGATTTTAATAGGGAAACTTTGCACAGTGCACATGAGCCTTATATTATAGGCAGGTAGTTTTTTCAATTAGCCAAATTGTCATTTACTAAGGCTAGCAGCCAAAGGCCTGTATTAATTAGGGAAAGGTGGACATGTCCTTAACACAAAAGTCCAGATACCCCAGTGACTGTTTGCACTGTATTGCACTAAATGGCAAAAATCATTGCATTTCTAAAAGCTTTTCACTTATCCAATTTCCTAATCTGTCCCGCCACATCTCCCTATTTGGCTCGCTTCTTGTTTTAATCCCTCCCACCACAAATGCAACCAGGGGCCTGAGGGCAGATATGAGGACAGTGGAGGCGAGGTAGTGTAATGGATATACATGGATATTGAAGTGATGTCAAACAGAACATGACACAAATACATTCAACAAAGGCTTTGTTGCAGCCTACTGATGTGTTTTATTATTTTGTTAGATAAGCATTAAAGGTGTTTATGACAGAGTGAAGATTTATTTTGAATTCAAAAAATCACTTCGCCTGACCAATGCTAAAAATAGGCCAGCCAAGAGTCTATCATTAGGGCAATGGATCCTTGTGAATACTGTCATATAATCCTCTGATAAGCCTCTTTTTTCCTTGTGTTTCTCTTCTGCATTTTAGGAATTGAGAATTCCTTCAAGATGTTGTGTTGAGATACATTTTTGGGGTCACAGGCAGGAGGATAAGATGAGCAGTCTGTTTAAGGCAGATTGCTCATGATATCAAGCTGGGTCTCTACTGGATTTTTCTTTATA
>JBAMHW010000020.1:12431440-12459557 GCA_037177495.1 Rhadinocentrus ornatus | reverse complement strand
TATATATATATATATATATATATTAGATTTTGTGGCCTTCACTTTTAAGTCTTTGAAAAAAAGTTGTCTTTGAAGTATTGATGAAATACCTGAAGGATACTGGGCAGAAAGTATCAAAGAAATTTAACTTATGGAGCCCTCAAAATGACAAAGCTAAAAGTAATCCGTGATAAAACTGCACGAAGTACAGCATTGATTTATGATGACTTGTTAGTTAATAGCATTTTTGTTTCAAATTGTTTTTATGTGTTTTTTTTTTAAGACCTCTTATATATTACATTAACAAAGAAGCTTTGCTTCTATTGTTTTGATTTTAACCAGTGTCCAGACAAAACAAGATAGGGGGGGAGAAAAACTTTCTGCATTTAAAATAACATTTTTTTTCTTTTCTATGACTGAGTCAAAACAGTAAGGCACTATAAATGTACTTAGTACACTTAATGATTCTTGTTGGTCACAAAACTAAACAACTTTAAGTAGACATTTTTACTATGGTTAATAGAAGACAAACTAGTAACAACAAAATTTTAAGGTTGCCTAAATTCTGTTGTGTTTTGTTTTTAAATAAATTAGCTGACATGTACTATTAGGTGCAGCTAAATTTGTGTGCTAGCTTGTCAGCTAAAATATAGCAAGTGTCATAAAAGTTTGTACTGTGATGGTACAACAGTGTCCAATGGAATATGTGAAAGATTACCGATGTGGTTATAGTTCTGTCACAAAATTATTTGCTTTAATTCTGTGTAAGTAAAAGGCTTTGGGCAAAATGTGTTACCACTGGTGTTTTTGCTAAAGCTATGGCCACACAGTTTTAAATGGTTACATACACTCCAAGCATGTCTCTGCTCTGTTGTCATTTTGTCTTGCACATTTTAGATATTCATTGAACTGGAAATATGTCAGGAAAATGGCCACAGCAAGACAGTGGAGCAGTAAAAGAAAAACATATATTGACAATGGTGAAAAAAAATCTTCCATACAATTTTTTTTTTTTTTCGAATCATTTTTATGTCTGCTTAGAGGATTGTGGAAATATAACATATATTAAAAAATGCTGGCTGTTTTTACATGTGAATGTTTGGTTAGCTGTTTATATTTTTCACCCTTGTTTTTTTTTTTTCCTTCTTTTTTTAAGCAACGACAGAAATGACACCAATGCCATGACTGATTCACAGTACTAACTCCTACAATGCATTTCCCGTTCTACTTCATACTGCCGCTCTGTTAATGAAATCATGATGCATACTGTTATTTGCTGATTCTCTACTTTACAATGTAAACGCTACAGTATGTCTTAGTTAATTCTGCTGTACAAAGCCCATGTGTAGACAGTAGTTGACAGATTCAGCTATATTAAAACTTTAAAAACAGTACAATGACAGTAGTGTCTAGAGGTGCTAATAACATTAGACTGTATTTTCTGTCTTTTATTGTTTTATTGACTAGTGTTTACTGTCTGTAACACAACAGTGTAAGGAAATCATTTCAATAATAAACAAATAGATATATTATTGCAAATGTACATGTGTACTTTGTTTTTCTTTCACTTTTTATCGATATTGTGTTTTATGTGTTGTGCTCTTTAAAGTAAAGTAACGACTTTGCTGCCATCTTCTGGAAATTTTAAGCAGCCTCTTAATATGTCAAAGATTTAATTAATTTTCAGTATTTTTATTTGTTTATTTCAGTGCAAAACTTTTAGTTGACAAATGGTTAAGTTTTATAACATATTTATAAAAAATTCATCACAAAAGAAAACTCTCTATAGTAAGCAATACAAAAATGATAGCATTGTGTAAAATAAATATAAAAGAATGAATCCTGATCTTTGTGATTATAAATTTGTCTAAAAAGTCCCACCAAACAGTGCTATGCTGCAGTTAATTCAAACAGATTTCCATTAAGAAAGAGGAACTGGAAGCAGCATCACATCTTAGTGAGACGTAGGGTGTTCAAACGGACCCCCAATACTGTGGCCGCGGATGCATATTGGATCTCTCTGAGGATCCCAATCCACTTTCCCTCCATTTCATTGTACCTGAAGGGGATAACTGATGTTACATGAGGAAAGGTAACATTTTACTTTGCTAATTTATCATAAACTACCATTGCTGAGAAAAGTACTTGCTGGCAGTTTTTGTTTTAATCTCCAGCTTACAATGTAGATTAATGAAAATTTGACAAGCCTTGCAATTACAATACCTTCAAAAAAGGAATGATGAAAGTAGTAATTTACCTCCAAATATCATTCATCTCTTTGGGAACGATCTCATTGCTGTCCTCTAAAGGCATCATGGCAAAACCTCCGATGCCATAGAGGGATCCAGCCAAGGATACAAGATTTAGAGAGCTACGCTCCTGAGGAAATGGCAGAAAGTCTGACCACCTGAAACATGCAAACACACACACGCACATACAGAGAATGAATTTGGGAAAAACACAATATGTTTACTCTAGAGATTTTGCCTTCATGTTGGATGGCTGAGTATAGCCACCCCAAGTGATCTAAGGAAAACGCTTTTTAAATGTAGGTGCCAATGTATTCTAAAACTCTTATAACCCCTGAAGAAAATATAAATAACATTTCCTTTTGTTAAACACTGAGTTTGACTAAATGTATATAGTAAAATACCAGAGTAAAACATTGGACGGTGTACAGTATATATTAATGTCTGAGCCTTTTTTCATGTAGATTGAACTTACTTGTTGGTTGCAATGTCGTACACCTCCATGGAGTCTGTCAGGCCGTTGTCAGTCACGCCTGCAGCCACGTATATTTTGCCATTATGAACAGTGGCTCCGAATAAGGAGCGTGCAGTCTCCATGGGAGCAAGCTCCTTCCATTCAAATCTCTTGGCATCATATGCACACATCTTCTTCAGACAGCTCCTTTTTAACAAAAGTAACAACACGATAATGTCAGAGGTTCCTAATTCCCTTACAGTCACTTGAAAATTCTTTTTAGTCCATTTATCCTCATCTTTTTTAGATATACAAGCATATACTTACTTGTTTTCTCCTTTTCCTCCAATCACATACACAACATCATTGTGCGATACTGTTGCATGTCCATAGACAGGGTAAAGAATAGAGTCTGACTCACCCCATTTAAAGGATCTGTGAAAAACAAAACACATAAACAAGTAAAATAATCAAACATGCATCCTGAGCAGTTCTTTTTTTTTTGTTTGTTTGTTTTTGTTTTTACTTTTTATTCTGTCTTATTGAGAAGGGATGCACAGACAGCTGATCCAAACCCGATTTTGTTTTTTAATGACATGGAAACATTCAAGTATTCATTTTTTTTGTATTTCAGCCATTCAACACGTTCTTTATGTGAGCACAAACTCATTCAAGGAAGTGTGTCCAAAATCCTTAATGATAAGAATTTTAGCCAGCTCAATGACTTTTCAGTGCTAACTGGGCTGAGTTTTTTTCTGAGTAATATATATATATATATATATATTCATATATATACATTTATATACATAGATAACATAATAATATATATACATTAGATAAACATGCAGCCATTCACTGATGTTAACCTAATTGCTGATAGACTAATTGCAGTCAAGACGCTGATATTTATGTTAGGCCGGTATATCTGTGCATTCCCTACTTTTAACTCTTTACTCACTGTCTGTCATAGACCAAAACTGAATCCAGGGTGCACTCCTGCTCTTTCAGCTCCTTCCCCCCCAACACAAAGATGGAGTTTTCGGCCTCGGCCAGACCAAACAAGAAGCGGGGAGACGGGAGGGGAGGCATCCCAAGCCAGTCAGCGCTGACAGGGTCATACTAAGTCACAGGATTCAAACATTTGTGAATAAGTTATAGTCATGTAGAAAGTCATGATAATCATCCACTCTTAGTCAGGTTTTGATATTGGGGTGACTACAAACTCAGGCAGTATTCATTTGATAACTTAACCATAATGCAGAATCGGTGTGTGGAAAACTAAGTACCCCTCATGATTTCTTTTTTCAGGCAAACTTTAGACTTCAGACTGACAATCAACATACTTTTACATTATTTATAGATTGTTCATCTAATTTAGGGCCGATCTGAGATTTTCTCTCTATTACAGTATTCTTTTTCCTGTCTGTGAAAACTTTGTCAGAAGCTTTTTTTACCTGTAGGAAGTAGGAGCACAGTGGATCCTCCTTGTTCTGTTCATCAAAGAATAATCCTCCAGCCACAAAGACTTGGTTTTCCTTGGTGACCAAACTGGCATGGTTCTTGGGTATCTGTGTGGAGAGCGAGGCTACAAAGCAGTCATTCCCTGAAGGGTCGTAGGCCACGGCACCAGTATCACTCACCATCAGTATTACGTCTCTGACAAACATCCCAAATCTCAGATTATCATTGAGAATGCTTGGGAGAAGACTTTCTTCTTCCTCGTTTTCATTTTCTCCTTCTTTTTCAGCTCCACCATCCTCCTTCTTGCTTTTGCCTTTTCTAACCTCGGGCATTTTCCCAGCACGAGCATCCCTGACCAGCTGGAGTTTCTGCTGCAGCTCAGGATTGGATGAAATCAGTTTGTGTTTCTCTACTTTTTCCTTCAGATAATCATCAGTGACAAGACGTAATCGAACACAATCCAGCAAACCTGGAAGTTCTTTCTCTCTGTTCTCAGTGTCCTGGAAAACCCAATTCATCAAAGCCTCAAACACTGTCTCCTCTGTCTCTACATTCAGACTGTCATTTGTTAAAATGGCTGCCAACTCATTAGGAAGGAGCTGAAGGAAGTCCTCATCTTTGGAGATAAGCTGGAAGCGCTCACAAGCGTAGTTTCGGGCAGAGACGGCCAACCTGGGGCAGTCTAGCATCAAACCGAGCCTGAAGATAGCCAGGCAGTTGCTGAGGCTTAGGCGTTTTTGTAGAAAAGACACACAAACGGTGAAAATAGAGGGAATTTGGTACATATTAGCAACAGCAAAGATGTCCTGGACATTCTGCTCTGTCACATTAATTTTGGAGGTGTACAGGTACTTCAGTACCAGCCCCATCACACCAGGCTCTACGTTCTCCAGGACAATTTCTCTCTTCTTGCTTTCCTCCAGATCAGACAGAAAGATGGAGCGAAAATATGAGCTGCAGGCGCACAGCACCAGACGGTGGCAGGGGAACTCCTTGTCTTTGATCTTCAGCACACAGTCAACCAGCTTGTCATTCTCCAACAGGTCATGCAGACCGTCCTGGAGCAGAGTCTGCTGGTACAACCTGGGCTCATCCATTGGGTTTATAGGCGCAGCCATTGTTCCTTGGAGAAGGAAGTTTAAAGAGCCTTTAAGGGGCTGCAGATCGTCTCTATAGCAGAGTAGTTAGTGTCTAGCCTGGAAAATGGATTTAGATGCAGTCAGTCTGCGCACCAGCTGAATCCTGGGACAGCCCACTTCCTCAGCTGTCCTGACCCTTCAACTAAGCTCCAACTGGGAGGTTATTTATAGACTAGGTGCTTGGTGTGAAGCTATGGGCTTTATTCTGGAACATGAAATGCAATATCTCCCTCTCTGCGCCCCCTTACCACCGCCAACCCCATCCACTCCCCAGGACAATCCCCTCAACTCTGAAATAGCTGACACATGGCTTCATCGGAAACATGTCCATGAGTCATAGGCCCTCAGTGACATCTTAGCCACATGGTCAGTTTGTCATATTTTATATTATAAATTACACCAGGCTAAGGAACACACATCGTCTCTGAAGCCTGATGTCACATGACCAGTAATTCAAAGCTTTATTACAGTAACTCATGATTAGCAAAGCAGTGAAGATTTTATCCACATGTAATATTAATCAATTTATGATAGAACAGACCAATATAAGAACAATATAAGATTATTCCTGTTTAAAGGAAATCTCCAGCATTATTAATTATTAAGGCAGTGGTTCCCAGGCTTTTTACTTGACCATTACCTGGTCAAGCCTAAGGGCAAGCCTAGGGACATGCTTCATCATATTGTCTTGATAATGTTTTTTTTTTTTTTTTTTTTTTTTTTTTTGTAGTTTAAATGTCTGTTGTTAATTCATCATCCTTTGCCCATTGGTACTTTCACAAATTTCTCTATATTTTGCTAACAGTGCAGAAACTACAAGGTTTGTTTAGCCTAGTGGTGCATTGCTCCACATTGCTCCCGGATTCAGGATACTTGATTTTTATAAATCTCCATATGTATCAGAAAATAATATTGCACATTTACTCCATTAAATTAATCCATGAACCGTAAGTATGAGTTACCCTACAAATAATATAACAAAACATAGGAAAACCATAGGGAAAATTCAATATGTTTTATTGTCAGGTGACAAGATATTAACAACTGTTTACATGCTGTTTACAGCAGCATGTTTCCTCTACTTTATTGCAGGAAAGATAACTTCATGATGTAGTAATAATATTAGCAGTATACTTGTGGGAGGCCAGAACAAAAATAAAAGTAAGAAAAAAAATCAAAACCAATCTACTTTGTTTATTCATGCACAGAATGATAAATGTATAGAATCCTAATCTACATGCACAGTTTGTTATTACATAAGAGCAACAGGAATTGCAATAAACATCGCCTTCTATAATGAATAAGAACATTCACTGATGGATAAAGGAGTGCAGCAGTTTGGCACCGGTGCTTTGTTTAACCTCTTCATAATCAGAAGTACTCAATAGAGTCCTTGTAGCTCTTGGAGTACTGCACATTAGTCAGCACAAGCACTTCTCCATAACATGGGAGTTTTTGCCAAACATGGAGGTGAATATGATCTTCTCCACCCACATGGACCTTTAAAAGTACAAACCAATTTAGTAAGGGTCCTTACGTGCACGCTATATTTTTGTTAATTAGCTGCAAGGACAAAATGCTACTTAAACACTGCTGATTTCTTTCTTCTCTAATTCTGTCATTTAGGTGTTTTTTGTTCAGGTTTGTTAACCTCAAAGAAGATATTTTGCTAAAACATTAATTAAAATCATCAAAGTGCAGCAGAAAAAATGATAACCGTTTATAAATCATACTTTGGTTTGATGGTACTACTGTGTATGTAAGTATGTGTTTTAAAAGTATAGTTTTAGCTAACAAACTTTAATCAAAAGTTCAACTGCTGTCCCACAAGATGCTCACTGGTTTCACAACAGGGATTTGGCCCTTGTGCAATTGGTCAAACACGGGGCTGATGGGTCAAAACCAGCTAAATCACGATAAACGAAAAACTTTAAGTGTTCACAAAAATAATGATGAAACAAACATTTATGTTGTATTTCTATTTTACACAAGTTACATAATTCTGTGGCAAAATACAAAGATTGAGCATCAATGTTTTAGCCTGAAACTGTGACCTTTGCGTGACAAGAGTGAATCAATTTTTTTAATGCCAATTTTGTTATATTCAGTGTAGAATGTGATGTTGGTTTGGATTTAAAGTCTCAAAAGAAAAACAATAGCAAAGCGTAAATAAAAGTAAGCAACAGCTTAATCCTGTAATTATAAACCCTGACTTCTCATAACTACCAGAAGATACGTGTGATTGATTCTAAGCCATGTCAAACCAATTATTACCTTGATGAAGAAGTTGGTCCCAGCCACTTGGTGCCACTACTCTCGGCAGTAAAAACATCATATGTCGTCCCTAAATTTTCTTCTACAAGACGCTTCGCCTGAGTGACAGTAAACATTTAAATGTTTAAATAACATAATAAAAAACATTAATAAAAAATTTGAGTTAGTTCATAAATAAAATACAGATATTACATTAAAAAATAAGACAAACCAATATTTCTGAATTATAATTGAAAGAATTAAATTTCTTAAACTAAAAGAACATAGTACTCAGGAACCTGCATTAAACCAGTAAAATATTAAAAACATTATTATTAATAACACTATCATCATCGTCATCATCATCCTGATTTGTAATGTAATGTAATAATATGATTGTGATAATGATTTCTGATAGGCTGCCATAATCATTTGATATGAAAGACATGGAGACACTGGAGGTGTTTTTTTTTTTGTTTTTTGTTTTTTTGCAGGTAATTTATTGCCTAAAACTCTCAGAAGTAAAAACAAACTGCATGCTTTGTATCAGGAAAGTGTTGCTGTGTCATTTAAAAAAGGTACTGAATCCAGTATACTTACTGGCAGATGATGAAGTATTGATTTCTGAGTATCAATACGCCCATCCCTATACAGAAAGAAAAAAAATACAATCTATTGGTGGAACTGATATGATTAAAATGATGAAAGTTTTGTAAAATAAAATTAAGAATCTTTTGTTAAACAAACAGATCATTCTTAGGATCGTGTGTATTTCATACAGAGTGCAACACCCATGACCACTTTAGGTACAACGTGCTAGTACCTGGTTGGACCATTTTTGCCTTTTTTAAACCATAGATTCAACAAGGTGTTGGAAACATTTCTCAGAGATTTTGGTCCATATTGATATGATAGCATCACACGTTTCTGCAGATTTGTTGGCTGCATCCATGATGAGAATCTTCTGTTCCAATCCAAAGTTGCTTTGTTGGATTGAGATCTGGTGTCATGTTCAACACACCTGTCTGAAATGATTTGAGCTTCGTGACATGGTTCGATCTTGCAGGAAGTAACCATCAGAAGATGGGTACACTATGGTCATAAAGCAACAATTTTCAGGTTGGTCTTGGTGTTTAAATGCTAAATACTCAATTGGTGCAAAAGAAAATTTTCTCACAAGATTACATCGTCAGTACCTTGCACCAATGATACAAGGCAGGAGGAATCAACGCTATCATGTTGCATATGGTCCGACTCTACCACCTGAACGTCACAGCTGAAAAAGAGACTTATCAGACCGAGCAATGTTTTTCCAATCCTGTGTTGTCCAGTTTTGGCTGTTTGAATTGTAGCCTCAGTTTCCTATGCTTAGCTGACAGTGTGGCATTTTGCTACTGTTGCCCACCTGCTTTATGAGTCAATGTGTAATGTGTAGTTATTTTTTTCATTTTTCTATCATCTCAAACCAGTCTGCCCCTCTGACATCAACGAGGCATTTTGGTCCAGACAACTTCCAGATCGTTTTCTTTTTTTTGCACTCCATTTTCTGTATACTCTAGAGACTGTTGTGTATGAAAATCCAAGTAGATCAACAGTTTCTGAAATACTCAAACCAGCCGACAACAATGTTAATTACAGGCTAATCAGAGGATTATATGACAGTGACTTATATCAACCTTTCTTCCACAGTCTGATGCTCAGGTTAAACAGTAGAAAGGCATCTTGACCATTTCCACATGATTGGCTGATTAGCTATTTATGCTAACAAACAATTGAACATCACTTAGGTGTATGTAGTCAAGAGATTGTTGAGTGTAAATCACACACACACACACACACACATATATATATATATATATATGCAAAAACAAACGTACTTAAATTTTTTTAATCTTAGTTTATTTTATTCTGCACTCCACAGTTCCTCTGACCAATTAACTGAATCCAGCGGTAAAGAGCCTGTTACATTTCATCTTAAAGAGCCATTGCACACCATTTATGAAAGCAAAAATTACAAATAGTGATGACATAATGACAAACTCACAACATCAAAACAGTAGTCTTGGGTGACTTTGTCCATATTTTATTTGTCCTTGGTTTGTCCTTGTAAAGGCTTGATTGGTTTTAGCAGAAACAAAATACTTTTCATAAAAAAAAATGCCTCCACTTTCTTTAAAGGCAAACAGTGAAAACACTGATAATCTTCATTTTTTAAAATACTTTTGTTGCTGTGTTTAGGTCAGTCCAGGCAGGGATTCACCACAGCTGTGACTGTAAGTCACAGAAATTTGGTGACAAACAGCTGATGGTAACATGAAATAAATCTCTCACAGCCATCACTCTCTGACTCGTGTGATGTAAAAAGTCTTACTCAAATTCAAACGTCAAAAACTCTTCATAAAGACAGAAATGATGATGCAATTTTTTAAAAATTTTTTTGCATAACAGTGATACGTATCTGGGATGTCACACTGTTATTTCATTGTAAATTACTTTTATTAGCTCCAGGACATCATACAGGTATATCGTATTTTGAATCATTTTCACTAGGATACAAATTATCCTATTTCGAAATTCTGTAGGATTTATATACAGCATGAGGTTTGATGCATCCAATGTAAATTCATATTTAAAAACTAATTAGGCTACACTCACAAGTAGACTGCCTTTCTTTGTTTTGTTTTTTTGTTTAAACCAATATCAATTTCTACTCTGCTTTTTCTTTACTGGGGTCTGCAGCTGCCTGAGCAGCAATCGGTGCAGCTGCAGGAGTGGGTGGGCTGGGGGCAGCGTTTGGAGGTGGGGCAGGAGGAAGTGGATCAGGGTCATCAATAAGGGCCTGTCTCCTTTCTCGCTCCTTGATCACTTGAATCAGACAATAGGTGACAAACGTGACGATGATGGTGGTTATTGGGAAACCTGGGGAGGTCATTTTTTGTTAATTTACTGTAATATTGGTAAGAAATGAAACTTTATCCATAAATAAAGACAGAAATCACCTTTTAGAAGCAACCGTTTGGCAACCAACTTGGCAAAGTCGAAACTATTCAAGGCTATGATGTTAAACATCACAATACACCAGAAGTTGAAGGTGTTGAAGATGGCTCTGATGCGACGGGACGTTGCTTCTGACATTGCCACCTGAAAATGAAACTTTAATAATACATTCTTCACAATGTTATTACTGAAACTTAAATTCAACCTTCGTTAACAAACCTCAAAAGATGAAAATGGTTCCATGGAGAAGAATTTAGCAGTCCAAAGCTCAAAGTTGAGACCAAAACAGTTAAAGAAAGCCCACACCAGGACCACCTCACAAGGCCCCAACCAAAGGATGGTCACACCGAAGGTGCAAAGTGTCGCCACCAGCTCCTCCAGCACATTCTCATGTTTTCCACCCAAGCGATCATACACATACCTGTGGACGGAGAGCCCATCAGAACCTCTACACCTGGCGTGATTAATAAGACATGAAGGTGTCGATCTTCTAGAGTAACTCACTTGCACAGCCAGTCGTTGATCCCTCGGTCAAAATGCCTACAAACGAGCAGGCGTAATATTACTGAATTACAACATGTCATTAGCAAGCTGAAAGTGTTGAGCTGTGAAAACTGGACTCACGTTTCAGCAAACACGTAGAGCATCGTGATGCATTTTGGTGGTTTAGGTGGATCCAGGTGATCCAGCCTGGACACTGTGTTGATGACTCCAAACATGACAGCTGCTTTTACCCAGTCATACATCAAGCTAAAGTAAGCCAGACCCACTGGAAACAACACAGGAGCATAAATTCTGCTGCAGTAAACATGATCTCCTAACAACAGCTTCCATCTGAGAGGTGGCACCTACCTAGAGCCCAGTCAGAGAGGTGCTTCAGTAACTTCATGTCAGTGGGAATGGTGAGGATGTACATGAAGTGGAAGAGGACATCCACTAGAATGATGACTCCAAAGTGGATCAGGCCCTGCAGGCTGATATTCCACATTTCCCATTCCTTCCTGGTCAGGTCAGACTTGTTGGCCTGCAGAGGGCAGCAAACACATGTCACAAGTACAAAGAGACCTGCAACCTCAACTGAGCAGCAACATCTTATGCATCTACTGAATATTGGAGTTGATGGTGATGTATAGATGTCTGTAATCTGCACAGAGAGCTAAGTCAATCCTTTACATTAGAGGATATAAGGTAATCCTTAAACAATGTTTTTCGTTTGATTTATTCACGTGTATCATAAATGATCTTACTGAGCCACAATGGAAAGAAAGAGTACTATAAACTTTAAAAATAATTTAAAAACACCCAGGAAAAATAGATCACCATGGTATGAAAGCTTGAAACACAGTTAATCTTGTTTTCTACAATTACTGAATAATATTTAGCTAAAGCAGGGAAAAATATATTTACAGGTTTTGCAAGGTAACCACTGGATCAGAGGGAAACCATTCTTTATTTTAAGATGTCAAATGATCCACATGCAAAAACTGTTCAAAGATGGCCAGTTATCTCTGAACTCTTGGATAACTTATAGCCAATCTACACGGTTTATAAAAATTCAGGCTAACTTACTTGAACATAAAATTTATCAAAGGTCATGATGGGTCCAAAGTAAAAGAAAGGGAGGTAGAAGTTGTACTTGAGCAGCTCAAGGATGCTGTAATTCCCATCTTTTCTTTCACAGTTTTCCAGAGCAAAGCTCATGCAGCGCATGATTGTGAACCCACAACCTCCATAGAAGAGAACATGGCGCAGCTCAAAATCCCCCTCCACAAAACCTGCCTGTGTGGAGGAGAAACGTTAAGGCGCGGGATTAAAGCATATCAGCTGTACTGAAATGACTCCATGAGAGTCAGTAGTTTTACCTGCCAGGACACGAATGGTTCGCACTTGAATGTAGCGAGGGTAGTAAGACCAGTAACGAAGCAGAGCCAGCGGATTTTCACCAAGGAGATACTATAGAGCAGGATGCAGTGGGACAGAATGAGGGTGACGTAGGTCCAGCCCATGCTGGTCCACACAGCCAGTAGACCATATACCATGTACACCAAGGACCTGTACTGTGGGAGATAAACAAATCACACACAAAGGCTATTATTTCCTAATTTTTGCAACAAAATATAAACTTTATGTTCCCTAAATCTATCTGGTACCATTTATTTATGTGCCACTTATTATTTAACATTATTTAGAACTATTTTACACATATATGATGGAAGCATTGCTTAATGCAAAAAAGACATGAATAAACCACAAACAACCTGATTCTTTCTTCCAGCTAGTTTCATAGAGACTTAATGTTCTGCTTAGTTAAATATTTTTTAATGCATTACAGCAGCATGATGAAAATAGGCAGTCAGTTGAAGCACCTGTGGAGCCAGCATGGAGCAGATTTTGGCAAACAACACGTGACCTGAAAGAGCAAACAGGATGTGCACTCTGAATGTGGAAAACCACATCATCCACTCAAAATCAGCCGTGTCCTGTGGAACAATGTGGAAACAATACAAATAAGACACGTTTTTACATGAATTAGAAACGTCTCAAGGAGTTTTACACACACTACCTTACCATTTTTCTTCCAAAGTATCCCAGCTTCACACTGTCTCTGAATGTCTTCCTGTTTGCATTGGCTGGATACAAGACAGTAAGAAGAAATTAAAAATAAATTAAAAAAAATTTTGTTATATGATTGCACATATGATTTTATCTCATCCGAAAATGCAAATGTGAAACTTTTGTTACAGTGAAACAAATGCAGTCCCAGCACAGGGCCTTTTTTCTTCCTGTGTTCTGTGGTATTAATACTGACACCTGATCTCTTCAGCATGGTCTGCATAGCTCCAACTCTTCACCCTCACACAGTGACACTGCCCTATATGTAAGCTGCACATTGTGTTGTCCATCTGTATGTAACTGCCGTACAGGAGGCACAAGATATTCTGGATCACAAGTAAACTGCACTTTTTTGGTAATAGACAGGATATTTTAAGATGCATTTGCTCTAAATTCTCCTCCGAAGACTTGAAACAGAGTTGGAACTTTTTAAAAAGGCTTAACAGTGTAGTTTTTATCCAGTTGCAACAATACCAAGTGTATTTCCATTGTATCTTCTGGATTTAACTGATAGGGTGGTAATTGCATGTTTAAGAATACTAATTATCCTTTAAACATAAAATTGAGACACTTTTTCTTTGAGCTAGATGTGTCATATTTTCTAGTGTCAGCTCCTCAAATGTAAGAGCAAGGAGAGAAAGTGTAGTACCAAGAAGAAATACCTTATAACCATGTGAAACATGTAGATTGGCCTGCAAATGAAGTGGAAACCACATGTTTGATGGTAACACATGAAACGTGGGAGAGTTTCTGGCTCTAATATAGTAATGTGACACAATAAGTTTGGATTTTTGTTCAGGCTCCCAAATGCCAATAAATGTCATAGTCTAAGAAAAAATGCCCAACTGTTGATTAGAATTGTCCTCATATTGTCAATATGTAAATATGCATGTCTCCCCCTTCCTCACATAAAGAAGCTGTGAATGTGTATGATGGGGTCAGATTTAGTTTAACAGGCATGATACCTTATGCTCTTTCTTGTATGTGCATTTGTGTGTGTTTTCCCTCATACTCACAACTAGACACCTCAAAGATCCAGCTAGCTGCCCAGAACATGGCCAGACACAATATGGTGTTGTAGAAGTAGATCTCATATCTGGGAAGAGCAGCTTTGATCCCCATGGTGATGCAGACAGGAAACAAGAGCTCTGGAGGCTGCTGAACACAAATCACAATCACTTCAGAAATAACACTACATGGCTCTACAGGATTTCTCTGTCTTGCCTCTGATTAAAAAACTTGTGCAAGTCTTCTGCCCCACTCTCAACTCAACCTGATAATTTACTTTGAGCTCAAATTCTCTCCCTTTGGAGGACGGAGGACACATTATGGCTCTCAGCCAACGTACAGTCATGAGCCAGCAGCTGTAAGCTTAAAAATAAAAATGCAACAATGAGAGACATCTCTTCGATCACTATGATGTTACTGAAATAGACTTCTGAATGAGTTCTTTATTTAGCCCTCCTCCATGTATGAATTTGAAATGTCACAAGATTTAGGGAACACGGTAAGAAAGGAGAGTTTGCTTCCTGGCACATGAAGAATTTTCCCTGCTGCAGTACTGTAAACTTTTACTCTACAACATTTCAGAGGGACATCCAGCAGATTTTTAAACCCTTAGAAAAGGGTTTGCAATTATAGAAACAATAGCACATATAATGTTTGTCAGTGGAAGATGTTTTCATGTGCTTATAATGGTTTATGATGCATCTTTTCTTCTAATATTCTGTATAATTTTACACATGTAAGGCCATTTTAGTTGTGCAGGATTTTCATTTACATTACTAACGTGAAGCAGATCTGCATGATGAAAATTTAGTGCTTATGCCTCAAACGAACAATGAGCAGATTTATTGGATTCATTAATTTTGAACCAATCAGAGCAAAGCAAGCTTTGATGCGAGAGTCTTTAAAGAGACAGGAGTTAAAATGAAGCATTTCAGCAGAAGGTGACAAGAAATGCATTTGTACTGAATAATATATAAAAAGGTGTCTGCTTTGTATTCTTTAAATATCTTCAAGTAGACATCACAATTAAAATCAGCTAACTGTTCGTGTGCATCATAATGACAGTTTAATATATATTTGATTCTCTGTAAGGTATTTATTCAATAACATGCACACAGCATTTTAAAAAAGTTGATTTATTCAAATATCTCCATTTCTAAATCACATGCACCATCTACCCTGTTATAAAACTGCAACATTAGCATTGAAAGGTAATTGCTTGTATTTATTTAACCTTCTCAACTTTGTTTAGTAGTATGAACTTTTACTACATTTGGATTTTTATTTTAAACACGATATATTTCAGGAGTAAAATAAAAACTGAATACATTTAGATTCACCACTTATTGACACTGTGTTGGCAAACTTTAACTTCCTCTCCTTAATGTGTCAAATACTGGCAGCTATACTTGATTGCAACCACAATCTGTCACATATTCTGGATTTTTACATCTCTAAAATAAAAAGGTACTTTATGTAGTCCTAATTATTCTGGTGTTTGACTGACTTATTTGACACATTTTCCATTTATCAAGGAGAGCAGTGGAGGACAGATGAGATGCGAACAAAGTATAAAAAATCAACAGAGTGCAGCTGCCTTTTACTTGTAAACAAACAACAAACAGTAACACAGGAGGCTTGATGTTGCTTTGTAACACTAAATTTAAAAATAAAGATTTTCATGTTTTAACAAAGAGTGAAACAAAGTCTCTTAAAAGCTGTCCCTGTTTCCCCTCACAATGCCTGGGTGAGACACATGCTTTGTAAATGCCACACGGTCATGCACTCAGTTTGTCCTCAGCACCTGTTGTGATACTGACCTTGAACGCAGCAGTTGCGAACCTGAAGAGGTTGTTCAACAAACCTTTTCAGTTTGTTCAAAAGGAGGGGAAAACAAGAATTAAAACATCACATATGTAAAAAAAAATGGAGTAAACATAAACTTTTGCATGTGCTGTGCTTCCACAGAACGCAGGGTGGGCTGCAGGTCCCTCTGACTCCCTGAGAGGGAGCTGCCGCCTGTTAAAGGTGACATGATGTATTTATACTTTGACCACTGACACAGAGGGGGTGGAACAGGAGGCCTGCTAAAACAGTATAATAGGCTTTAAGTCAGACAATATTAGAAGTCTATTATAGTCTCTGAGCATTAGATGACATTTCCAACTTTACTTTACTAAATGATGCAATTATGGTTAACCTGCTGCATGTAAACCACCTCACGAATGCAAAAGAGCAAGCCCCAAAAAATTAAACCTTCATTTAACATAGACTTCCCTATAAATCTAAACTGTAATGTATTTTTATATTTGCATGTCTGTTAATAGCTCTTATGAATCTGTTGAGAGACATTGCATCAAGTCAGGTGTGTTTTTGGCATAGACCTAATAAAGCTATGTATGTACTCTACTGCATCACTTTATGAGGCACATTTAAAAGTTTCTGTAATTATTTTAACATTTTAACATTGCCTTATGTCTTTTATTATATTGTTATTTTCCATTTTCCTGGTTGCCAGATCTGTTTTAGGAAGGTCTTAGCCTGTTGCAATTCTTAGCTGTAGCCGTACACGTCTCAAATCCTGCAACGAATCATGAGCATGTAAAACAACAAGTGGTGTTGACGAGTGACAGACCTGATAGATATATATCTGGAAAGCTCAGTGGTGTCAATACTGCTGCAAAAACAGAGCAACTGGCCCTATACTAGGACACAGTTATACAGTATATGTGGGTAGATGTACATGGAAAAATTATCCTGTTTTAATAAAGAAAAAAGTTCAATCAGTAGCCTAATAAACTATTTTTATTTAAGGAAATTAGGGATTCCCAAAACACGTTGTACAGCAAAAGCATCCGTACATTTTTAAACATTTTGATAAAATGTTCCCAGGGTATGAGAGTTCCACTCTGGTTTTCTTTCTGGAGATTTCTTGTCCTCCACTGATGTAGAGATGGTTCTCCACTGCAGCCCAACTCTAGCTACCAATCACCAGATTGATACCTGGATGGGCTTTGACCTGGAATGTGCTACTGTCTTGTGTCTACTCTGTATTAATGTTGACACCACTGTAATTAAGACAGGATCTCTTTCTTAAAACTCAATCATGACTCAAAAAATATTAACACCATATTGAAGGTAATATGGTTATGAATAATAATGATAGAACTAACAGTCATGGATGTACAACTTTTTATTTATAGTTGCTGGCATGTGATGGTGTAGTGTGATTACCTGTGTTGTTTTTTCTGTTGTTTCATCTTTAATATTAATTGCATTTGACTATTAATATTACACACTAAACGGTTGAGCATTAGCAAATGACTCATATACTCATCCTCAGAAAGCATCAGGTTGCATATAAACTAGGATATTGATCACGTAACAGTTGACTTCAACCCACCTGGACCTCGATTGTCAGTTGTAACGTCTCTAGCCAGCTAATTTATTTAGTCTCCTGGAAGCTTGTACAAGTTCTTAGCAATGCATCGTACAAGTTGTTTGCATGTTGTGTTATGATGTGATGATATGTGATGATGTGTTTCTCTTGAAGGACTGAAGACCATCAGCAGGCTCTGATTTGGACACCCACCATCTTTCCCTTTCCTCATAGTTGTTATCGCTGATTCTGCTCCCCTAGTCGATCCCATGCTAACCTTCAGAACTTGTTACAGGTCCTGAGAGTGGTGTCTCAGCTGCAAAAGTTTAATCTGTAAATTACAGATAATGCTTAGCAACAATAACACAGAGTGTAGCAATAATTTTTCAGATTGACTATAGCGAGAACACCCAAAGCTCCACTGAGGCAGCTGGGAATGCCAGTAGCCCTGTGACAAACACCAACAACACCAAGATGCATGTGAATCTCTTATGGAACAAATAAAGTAATTGGCTTTCATTCTTGAGGTAAATAGTCTCCAATAAAGAGAGTGATACAATCTGAGTCCATTCTGGTCAATTTTATCTGAAATACAGAGCTCCATGGGCTGTTTATGGGTACTACTGAAACTCTAGATTTTTTTTATTAAATAGATTTGACAAAAAGCTTTTGTTTACATAAAAAACAATTAACAAGAGAAGTAGTTACAATTTGTGCTTTAGTAAAATAAAATATTTGCTAAAGTAAAGCTTTTCTGTAATACAAAAAAGTAATTCAATAATTCAGTCATTTTATTTCATAGATGCAGACATATTTGTGTACTGCTGTAAATTGAGCTTAGGACACCTAAAAAGTACAGTATGTGAGAATTACTGGCATCTACTGGTACAGATGAGCTTAGTAATCACCTCAAATGCCAAGTTGTGAATGGACGTTGGCTGTCAGTGACCAAAATTCTTACAGACAAAAATATGGTTTTATCTGCAAATGTATCTAGTTGCCTCAGTTACAGCAATGTGACACTAAATGTGGCACTACAGGTAACTACTTCAAAAGTTTGTACATGTGTATGGTCTTCTATGTGCCTTTTAAGGCGTACTTATCCCAAACAGTGCTCTAGTACCTATCAAACAAAGCTGGTAGTGTAGTGGAAAAGCACTAAGAGTTCTCACTCATACACGGAGTTGTTTGTCTATTCAGAGACACCATAGTTAAAATGGTGGCACAAATATGGCAGCTGTCATGTTTGTGGACCCACAGCAAGTAAATGGCTTATTCTAAGAAAATAAAAACACAAGTTATTTTTGTAAAGTGATTAAATACAAACAGTTTGTAATGATATATTGAATTTTAAGTCACTGACCTTTGATTTTGTTACATTCTGCACCTTTAAAACCATTAAGAGACAGTAAAGTTTATAGAGTTTGTAGTGTTAGTTTATACACTTGAAATTTAATTTATAAATAAAAGAAAACTTTCTATTGCCACTTAAAATGTAAAGAAAATGTTTTTCTTTATGTTCTGAAGCGTTCTTACTGCTCAGCACACCCCTTTCTGCTGGATGAAACACATGTGCCAAATGACTTCAGATGCCAAAGGAAGGCTAGATTACACTGGAAACAATCTCTTCCACTGTGGCAGCAGAAAACAGAGACTCTTGTTTTCCTCACAAGACCAACACAGCGTTCTGCTCTCCTGCTTCACAGCAGGTCTGATACTACATCTTTCCATAAAGAGTTTTAGAGCAACTTTATTGTTATTACAAGGAATTCTGTATTAATAACAACTAATTGTTTCTATTGGAATATGTAATTTTTTTTTCTTTATGGCCTTTTCTGTTCAATTGATGCTCCTGCTGAATGCCACACCATCTCCTAACTGATGTCTTGGTTTTTTTAATCTTTTTTATGAACTGTCCTTTTAAAATGTAAGCATGTAAGATTTAATTCATATCTATTTTAGATTATTTCCTTTGAATGTAGTGACTTAAAGAGAAACATGTTTAAAATTTAGTTTTGATGCCACAAGTGTCTGCTATTTTCACCATTTTTACATCAATCTGAAGATTTTTAACACTCAGCTATCTTCCACTGAATTGTGGTTTATATTTTTCATTTTGCTCAGAAGAAAAACACCTAGTTTGCTCATGTTATTTTTGTAAATGGCAAACATGGACAAACTCACCTGTTACCTGTCATTCCACCTTCAAGGAGCAGGTACCTTTAATATCCTGACACTTGGAATATTGCCCTCCTCTGCTGTGTGTATATTTGCTTCAAGCTCCTCTCAGACAAAAGAACAAGGAGGGGTATTTTTGGATTACTGTATCACCCAACAAGCCTAAATCAAAAGTTACTTCACCAAAAAATCTCATTTAGAAGAGCCAGATTTGCATACATGGTAGTTCTGCAGTCCTTATAAACAGCAGCATATTACATGCACTTGATGTGCAAATCAACCTCACAGAGGAACAAAAACCAAAGTACCAAGTTAGGGCCCCTCTGCTCCTTATTTGTGCACATAATTATATTATTCTATTTTGCATAGAAACACAGTAATGTGGTTACTTGATTAAACACAAATGCATTTAAGGAGCGAGTACCATGTGATGCAACTCAACTAGATTCTGAGACTGAGTGCAAAAACCTTTTTGAGGCACTTAAATTAAAGGTCAAGTTCTCAAGACTGTGTGTAGGACAAATTAAATCTAATCAGGCTGACGGTTGTGCAAAGATCTTGCAGCATGTCTCCAAACCCAGATGAAGTTAATATTTAATTTATCCACTGCAGCCTCCACATAGAAAACCAAGAGCACAGTGGCGACACCTAGTGGTTAAAACGTCAGCTAAGAATACCAGGGTATTAGCCAATAGCAAAAGCAGCCAATATTAAATATATATATAGTATATAAAATTCTCAGAACAAAATTGACAGTTTTATATTTTAAGTCCATTTTCATTTTAATGCTTAAGTTTATCAAAGAAAGAAAGGAAAAAAACTTGAGCTTTAGTCTGTTGTGACTTGATAATCTTGCGTTTAGTGAAGAGTTTCTCAGCCTGAAGCTTCACAGAAATAATACCAGTTGTGTGCTTGTTTCCAGTAAGTGCTGGCTGCTTTTATTGAAACTGTTAAATATCTCAAATCAATCCATCTGAAAACTGCACCAGATGGAAGCCTCTGTCCACTTGCAACCCAATTATATTTTCTCCCTTTTAAAACATATTGAAATTGCCATAAATGGATACAATGCTACGCATCAAAGAAGTCCTGTACGAGCTTCTCCACAATTCAGATACGATAAATTACATGGCGTTGTAGTGACTGCAGTGGTGTAGAGCACAGTGAGAACTCTGTGCACCACTGTGACTCATCACAACATGGCTGCAGGGTTCTTCCCAGTGGTGCATGTGCATGGAGTTTGTCGATTTTTATGCAGCTGTTTGCAGACAAAGTGAGCTTTATTCTTCAGCTGTATCCTTCTTGCTGGTTTCCTGCCCTTCAAAGATGGGGTACTTGCTCTCCACTTCTGCCCAGGTCAATGTACCATTGGCCAGATCCCGAACAATCTCGGGCAGCTCACTGACCTGAGGAAGCAGATAAAAGGTGGTGTTAAGGTTGAAATTAATGGTCTGTGGAACAGTAAGCCAAGTTTTTATTTGATAGTTATGTAAAGGTGAGGATATCCGAGTTTAAAGGTCCCATAGGGGGAGTATCCACTACCGGGGATAGTGGTTATTTCCCTAGTGAGGTCACCAAGGGAAAGATCTCAGACTCACCCATTTGAGCACACACTCGCTAAAAAGTGGAGCAAGCAAGTGAGAGAGGAGACAGAATTTTCTCATTTTTGACCCTCATACATGGGCTATGAGGACACATATGACTGTTAGAAAATCTTTAGAAAGTGAATCTTGCATAATATGGGACCTTTAAGGGAATCAAATGCAAGATTAGAGACTCAACTGACCTCTCATAACATTGATCTGCTTGAGTGTCAATCCTGGATATAGACCAAATAAAATTATGCCTTTCCAGGGTTTACGTTCAGAAACAGTACAGAGGCTCCCCATGAGGTTTTGATGTATGATCCACTATCAACGTGCAGGCCAATGACGTTTTTAAACAAAAATAATAAAATAAATAACTTTTCACCTCTACAGATGATATGCAGCACTGACAGCAGTAGTACTGTTTTTACAATCTATCATGGCATCACTCAGAGATAATGTCACACTGTAGTTAGAAGAATGAAACATGAGTTGAATGCAACTCTAGTAGTCAGGAACGTGTAGGCAGCATAACAGGAAAAAAACAGGGGCATTTGTACAAATGTAAAAGAAAATAGCATCCGCTATCAGTGTTAAAAGAAAAGTGCATTCCCAAATATATATATATATTTATTTTATGGCACCAGTGGTCCCATTTTCCCACCTTTATCATTTTGTGTGAGTTGCAGTATTGCAAACACTGGAAGTGGAGATGTATTCCTCCTGTTAACAGTATAACTATAATAGTACTGGATGGCAACTAGCTTGTGGAAGTAGAGCCAGTAAAATGTGAATGAACAAGTAAAACTGTAAAAAAAATAAAATTAAAATAAAGAAGAAGAAGAAAATGCAAAATGGAAACAGAAATAGTAAATTAATTTATTTTTTTAATCCATTCTAAGCTGGTTCCTATCAGTTGCTTTTACCAAATGAGGCAAAGCAGATGTTTTAAAAACTTTATATCACACAGTTTGTTGTGGCGTTTACCTCAAATCTGTTTCAATTCTGAAAGCTTTTCAGCACCCACGCTGCCCAACACTTGTCTTTAAACAGTAAAAAATTGAACTAGAGTGTCATGAGATTGCTGCTGTACCTCAGCTCTGATTTGCCTCATGGAGTCCCGGTCCCTCAGTGTGGCCGTGTGAGGAGTCTTGTTAACTGTATCAAAGTCGATGGTGATGCCAAACGCCACGCCAATCTCATCGGTCCTGGCGTAGCGCCTTCCAATGGATCCCGAGGAGTCATCCACCTTATGAGACACGCCATTTTTGGTCATCGCTTCAGCTAAAGAAAGAAAGAAAAAAAAAAAAAGAGTAGCTAACTGCACTGCAATATGACGAGTATAACGACAAAAAATAGAAAGATGTAAAAACTTACATAATTCCCTCACAAAGGGCATGAATTCCTGATTTTGGCTCAGAGGTAGGACGGAGCATTTGTATGGAGCTACAGTAGCAGGGAAGCTAAAATACTGTCACCAAAAAAAGGAAATCAGGCAGCTGTCAAAAAGGTACAATAGAGACTAGCAGGATTGAGTGATATTAACTTCTGACTTCATTAGAATAATACAGTTAAAAGTTACTGCAAATAACATTCATATTAAAAACGGCCATGAAAGATCCAATATTATACAGAGGCACAAACATGACTAAATAAATCATGCTTAGCTTAAGTGTCCTGTTTTATATTAAGTAGCATGCCTACACTTACCGTTCTTTGTTCGTCACCTTTTCTGACTTGGAATGTGTGCTCAAATATGGTGTACATGATCCTACCAATGCCAAAAGATGGCTCTATTACATTGGGAACAACTTCCTCCACTATGGGGAAAAAGAAGCAGAAGTAGTTAGAAAAAAGTGGACACAGTCAAATAATCTGCGTCCTGTCCCTCATGAATCCATCTCACCGTGCAGAGTCTTCTGAAACCGCTTCACACTGACCATGTCCTTTGTGAGTTTGAATGTCTTTCCCTCTGTCTCGATGGTGAACTCTCTGTTGATGGGAAATGACACACATGCCACTCTTGAAATGGCAAAGCCACAAATTATTACCAGGAGCTCCATATTGCCCATTAGGACTCACCCAGTTTCATTAAGCAGTTGCTCCTGCTCTGTAATGAAGCATTCATCACACACAGAAAGATACTCCATGGCTATCTTAGCATCCTTCTTATATGCCTTCCCAATAGCTCCCTTGTTGGCCTCAAACTGGACGACATTTACATTTTTGTGTGGATAAGTAAAGGAGAAACAACGTCATCATTGACATGAAGTCAGTGTTTTCTTTGCAGAACTAAATGTTGCTGTATTTGAAGGATATAGGTTCTTTAAGAGGCTTCTCTGCAACGAGGGGGACCTTCGTGGCTCGTGCGTGGCATTTCAGATCGTAACAAGACCGATCAGCGCAGCCCACTATTTCAATCCAGCCCTGCAAGGGATAAACGTCATCTGTAAGTAATGGTATGAGGACAGCCTGATAAGAAGTAAAGAAATGCTGCAGCTAAACTTACGTAGGAGGTTTTGGTTTCTGCATCCCAGCAGTCACAGGCGTAATGAGCCATCTCGTTGTCCATGTGCTGTCGGAAACGCAGCTTGTCTTTGGCAACACCAACTTTAGTAAGGTAGAGGTAGATCCTCCCGATGAAATATCCCAGGACGGAGTTATTGATCACTCCCTGAATGGGAAAAGAGAAACTTCAGATTGTTTTCACAATTTTGCCCTCCTGCTTCATTGTCTGGGATGGCTTACCTGCTCCACAGCCTCCCCCAGTCTCATGAGCTGCGCAGACTGGCCACTGGTCTGGGCTTTGGAGGAGTACAACGTGATGTCCAGATCAGCTACACTGGAAAATTTAGGATGGACTTTCTCATTCGGGTCCACGAAGTGCTCAATCTCAGCCATGGTGAACTCCCTACCAGGAAAAATGGAGAATATGCATTTCAGTCTCATTTCTCTAATCTATTTAAAGCACATGTTAAAAAACTGTTGGTGAGCCAGACGATTTCTCACCTAACCCGAATGAGTCCAGAGCGAGGAGAGATTTCATTCCTGAAAGAGTTTCCGATCTGAGCAGCAGCGAATGGTAATTTTCCCTGGTTAAACTCCAGAAGACGTTTAAAGTTGAGGAAGATTCCCTGAGCAGTTTCAGGCCTCAAATAGCTGCAAGTTCAGATAAAAAAAAAAAAAATCTGTGAAAATCTGAAAATAAAAAGAAAATAAAAACCAAAATAATGTGCGTTACGTTTGTACCCTGGCATATTTCCCCCAGGTCCAATGGATGTCTGAAACATCAGGTTGAAGGAGATGGGAGGCGTGAGCTCGTTTCCTGTGATGGGTGACTTGACATTGTATTTCACAAAGAGGTCGGTCAGCTCTTGTTGGGTGTAGTTGTCCAACTAAAAATCATTATAAATATAAATAAATAATCAGTGCAGTGATATTAAACTTGGGCAAAATCATCTTAATACAACACAATCCCTGAAAGATGATTTCATCTTAGTTAAAACTGACCTGAGTGATGATATTCTCCATCTCAGCCTTCTTCTCTGCTGTGCACTTCTTATCAGACATCAACTTCTGGAGATGAGCTGCAGGACAAAAAAAAAATTATGAAAACAATTCATAACAGCTGTAAAAATAACAACAACAACAATAATAATAATGCGAGTTTAATATAAAGACATTGTCATTTATAACTAATAAAACCAATGATCAAGAAAAGGCATGTATATCCCACTAAATGTCATATACACACACACAAAAAAAACAACAACATATTTTAGTCACTTAACATATTTATGCTTTTTTTCCCCCAAACATCTGGTGTACTATACTTAAACTCTTAAGGACTGACAGGTCCCATATAACCACAGGCTTTTGGTAAAGTTCCCATCGGTGATCATTGCTGCTGTATTGCTATGAAAGCCCTGTGTGATTTCTGCAGGTCCAGCCACTTCTACTCTGCCTCAGGCACAACAATGATACTCAGAAAAAAGCCCACAGCGCAGCTTTGTACAGTGTCCAACCCTGCTGTGTGCTGTGAGTCCCATGAACAGTTCAGATTCAAAAATAACAAAAAAGCTCTCTGGTGGATTTTTAGGATAATTAATATTAGAGCTGGGCAATATATCAAGATTTTTAAATATATCGAGACTTTATCAGACGCAATATAGGAGGGGGGAATATCGTTTATATCGAGATAGCTTGTTTTGAGTAAAAATCCTCTTTTCTTTTGCATTTTCCACAGATGAATTTTTGTTATGGTCATTGAAAAGTATTTTTCATTTATTTTGTTTAAGGAGCATTTAATTTAATATAAAGCTACTTTAATTTCAGTCAGCTGTTTTAATGCACATGTGCTACTGATCCTTAATAAAAGTGTATTTAGCATAGAAGGCTGTAAATTAGAACGGTCTCTTTGGTTACTTGACAAAAAAAATATATATCAGATATACATCGTATCTCGTTATTCAGGTAAAAAATATCGAGATATAACATTTGTTCATATCGCCCAGCCCTAATTAATATTTAGTTCACACAGTAGTTTTAATTTTAAGAGCACTTACCTTTGAGGAGGTGATCAGCCCTGAAGCATTCACCATTCTTGGCATCTTTTACCATGTAGTCTGCAAATTTTTCCACGTGTCCTGATGTCCTGGATGAGTCAATAATGCAGAATCAAGCTCATGAATAAAAAGCAAAACAAAAAAACAACTAATACTGATGCAATTTGACAACTGTATCTGCAACCGGGCTATGGAGCGCTGCTATGGTTGCAGCTTCCATGCATAAAATCGCAGAAATCAATATGCGCCATTTGATAAAAACCCACAGTTCAGCACTTTGGAGCTGACTCCAGGAACCACAAGGCGCATTCTTAAATCAAACCATTAATTAAATAAGCAAAAACAAGAAAAAATAATGATGCAGACTATTTCAAAACGGAAAATAATTAACCTGATTAATCACAGTGCACCTACTTGAGAACGGGTTCAGGGGTTAGCATGGTGCAGTCGATCTCTAGGATCTGCTCTTCCTGGATGAAGTGCTGCCTCCAGGCCTGCAGAATGTTGTTCTTCAGGGCACAGCCCACAGGGCCGAAGTCATACAGGCCGCTCACACCTGAGGAGCATTACTGCGTGGTAAGAGAATGCTTTGAGACAGCACTGTGTTGGTCAAAGAACCAACAAAAGCCTCATTTACACTGTTAGCCAAGCGAAATGTTACCTCCGTAAATGGCAAAGGCCTGGTCATAGAAAAATCGTCTCTTGAGGGTGTCCTCCATCTTGCTTCTGTCAACAATGTCATCTTTAGGTTGTAGTGCCAGTTCCTGCAATTTTTAAAGCACATAATAAAAGCTGCAAGGCAAAACACAGAGCTGAGTTTGCTCAGTTTTGTTTATTTGACCATTTAAATTTCCACAGGCAATACTATGAGTTACAGCCTCAAGGGTCCACTTACTTGCTTTCTTATAGCAAACAGAGATGGCTCAGTCGTTATTTGATCTATGTTTGGAACTTCACTGACATAATATACGTTGGTCTTATGTAACTCCTATGTCTGCAGATTGTGCAATGTGGTTAACAACTTGAAGGATGACAAAAGTACTTTAAGGAAATTGGTGCATATAGTTTTCCTGCATGGTGGATTGAAAACACACTATATATTAAAGAAAATGCACAAATATTTGAAGCACAGCCAGTTGTTTTTCATGTCATGTTGTGCTTCTAATGACAAGACCTGGTAGAGAATCTGTAAACATGTTGATTCACTGAGCAGAGTGCATTCAGAACAAAAAAATAAATAAATTAACACGTTGAACTTGACTGGTTTACCTTGGTTTCCAGAGCTTTCTTTCTTGCTTTCAGTTCAGCCACAGCTTTTGTAACATCTACATCTGGAGCTCCTTCCTGTTTCATTTGTCGCACCAGGTCCCCCTAAACCAGAGGTGGTTTGAGATTTTCACAAAGAAAACCACTGCTCATGCTACAAGTACAAGTCGGCTCGATTCTAGTCGTGTTTTGTATTGTTTTGTTGGCAGCACAGACTTGGAATTATTTCCAAAACCCCACCCTGCCCCTACATGTCTGCAATAGCAGGAGAAGCTCTGAAACGTGGCAAAGGAAGCAGACATGACAGTCAGCTAGCAGCTAGCTAGCAATAAGCGCCTGTTCTCATTCATTGTCAGGTTGTCAGCAACTGGTAAACCTAGCATGTTAGCTTGGCCAAATATAAGGCCGGATTGTTACCGATACTACACGAACAAAATATTTAAATCAAGTTAACTCACTCAGTTTTTTTACCATTAAAGACATATTAATAACTCTGTGCAACCTGTTCTTTGACAGCAAGCCTCAAAGGGGCGAGAATCTCCTCAATGTTGCCGTCCATGGTTTGTCCTTCTACCAGCTGCAGCCACAAGCTCTTCTTCTTCTTCTTCTTATACAAGCAGACCGACGTTGAAAACGGTCTTTTTCTGGGCGGGTAGCGAAACGACTGCCGAGCAAAGCAGACCGTGGACACCGGGCACAAGTGGAAAATCTCGGCGTTGGTCCTCAGCAGTGCTGATGATGCGCTGCGGAGAAGCATGGGCCGCCGTAATGCGAGCTCAAGAGAATGATGAAATCTCTAGAAACAAGTAAACACTGCTTCAGCTCCGGGTCAGCACTTTCGTTACGCGTCTCGTTCATTTGGTGACGTATCGGTAGGTAAATAAAATAAAATAAAATAAAACAAAAGTTTGTCTAATCTATCTATCTATCTATCTATCTATCTATCTATCTATCTATCTATCTATCTATCTATCTATCTATCTATCTATC
>JBAMHW010000020.1:12387892-12431340 GCA_037177495.1 Rhadinocentrus ornatus | reverse complement strand
GTGTGTGTGTGTGTGTGTGTGTGTGTGTGTGTGTGTGTGTGTGTGTGTGTGTGTGTGTGTGTGTGTGTGTGTGTTTGACTGTGATTGTTAATAAATACAGCACTGTGAGGATTACTGGAACAAAATACCCAGATCATGAACTATGTTACATAATCTGTCCAAAACGATCCACATCACATTTCAGACCTGTGTAGTCAACCTCTTTGTAGTTTAGATCCTTTCCACAAGGTGGCAACAGACGTAAACAATTTGATGTTTTTGTTTACACAAAGTTTTTGGAATAACCTATCACACCAAGGATATATCATTTTTAGTTTAGTAACAGTAACCCTAATGCTTGAGAGCAGTTAATTAAAACGTTGTCCTCAAAAAGAGCTTTATCATGTCATTGTTTTAGTGCAGTCAACCTCAAAGTCCCAGCAATTTGTAGATCCAGGGTTATAGAAATCCATACAGAGAGACTATTATGCAATTCCAATTCCTTACTGAAGTACACCCACACTCATAAAACAATCACAGACCCTGCAGGGCTGTGCTGCTCAGAGTTTTCCCCAGAATCAGAGAGCAACAATGTTTGATGTCCAAGATCAAAAAGTGTGGTTTTATATTTGCTCAGTCATGTATAGGTGTATCGTTACCCTTCTGTCACTCTTGTGTTTGCACCCTGCAGCTGTTATTTTGTAGTTTGTAACTTGAGCCCTATGATGAACTATGTGTTTTTCTCAGCATCAGCCTCACACTGCAACCATTCAACAACTGCACAACATTTATTCTCAGCTGACTATGGTTGGCAGCTACCTTGTTTGTTTTTTGTGCGTGTGTTTTTTTGTTTTGTTTTTTGTTAGGAAAGTTAATGTTTTTAATAAACAGTGAATGCACTTTTTCTGTTACTTTATCAGTGTAAACGCTGAAATAATATCGCATCCATATACAAAGTTAAATTATTTACTTAGTAAAGGTTCATTTATATATTTCAAGAGGTGCTGTTGAACTTCCAGGTTGTGCTTATTGTAGTTACTTTTATATTTGAGTTTGTCTCTATATGTATGAACTATTTTTATGTTGTGTTGAAAGTTGTGGATAAGAATAACATTTGGTAATCGGATTATTGTGCTTCAATATCTACAGTATTGTGGTTTACGTTCAATCCCGTGAAATCTTTCAATTTTTCCCCGAAATGGTCAATGACTAATTCTAGCCACTAGAGAGCACTAAAAACAAGTTATGAACATATAATTGACATATTTTGTGCTCACGCTTGTATGGCAAATTTGTGTGTAGCTACCTTAGCTACACAGTCTAAACATGCTGATCATAGTTGTAGTTTATGTACTGCTGCTCCTCTGGTATTAGTGTGTGTTTCAGTTTTACTGCTGGACAGAGGAGAAAGGAGGCTGGTATGAAACTGGTGATCCAGAAAGGGAAACAGTTTGCTGATGGGTGATATAAAAGCTTCTCTACACTAAAAACAGTGTAATTTACAGGGTAATTTAAATCTAAGGTTAAATCTTTCAGAAAAAGTGTCAGATATGAGTGCAGGTTTCTAACCTGACTATTATTATTAGTTATAAACCTTCCTAAAGGGTTATGGCTGTGAGGATTGTACTGGTGATCTTTAAATCATTTCTTGGCAATCGTCTGGTTATGTTTACTCATAACAACAATAAACCCATATCGTTTACTTTTTTCAATGCACATGCACTGGTCATTGCATTGTGCAAGAAATCAACCGGTTCTCTGCTATATTTTCTGTAAAGCCCTGCTTCTGTTTCACTTTTTTTCCTCCTACTTTGATGTCTTATTTAAGTGCATATTTAAGTATGCACAGATAGTTAAAGGCAGGCCCTGTGTCATCAGATTTCAAGTGGCCATTCAGTCTTGATCAACACAGTAACCTGAGACTGATTGTCAGGTTCTTAGAGGAGACTGTGATTTTGCAAAGTGGCTGTGAGACCTGTGCAGTGGTGTCAGTTAAACACATATGTTATTGTAGGCATTAGGACATAGGCACTGACCCACACTGAGAGCATCATGTAAGCAAAGCGATTGCATACTAATCATGAGACGCATCAATAGATAATAGTCTACACTGACTGCTGTTTTTCTCCTGTCCATATGTAATCAGACACTTGTTTCTCAGGTGGGGTCCTTTAGGGCCATGTGAGCCGAGACCCTATTAAGAAGACAGCTGATGTGAGGGGGGGGGACAGAAGCTTAAACACGTAACTGCTGGCAATGAACCAGAAAACCACTTTAGCTCCTCTGTTGTTTTTCTATGGTCCACTGAGGTGGAAGCTGCACAAATCATGTTTGTTTTGCAGTGAACGCAGGATGAAGGTCTCTGGTGCACACGTGGATATCAGGTCAAGGGATGGGTATGGATGGCATGATGTAAACAATATGAGATCGATCATATAAACCATTTTCCTAAAAAGTGTGCAGTTATTAGTAAGTCATTCAGATTGGGTAGAAAATAATTTAAAACAGACATGATTCTAGTGTAGATTTTACACCATGAATGCTTTTTAAAGGTGCTGCTGGCATCAAATTGAGCATACATCTTTCAAAAGACACACTTACTCTTTTTAAATATTTACCATGTTCCTTTGTTTTATTTTCTCTTGAATATAAGGTTTGATATTTGCAAACCACTTCACAAAGTTTATTCACATTTTAAAAAGATAACTTTATGGGTTAAGTTCATACATTGTAAAGGTTGACTTATTCACTGAAAACTTTTGCTTGCAGAATTATTTGTTTTGTAACCTTGCAATGGAAAGTTGAATCATGCAAATTTACAAGGCAGAAATGTTCCAAAAACATGCTTTGGGAATTTCTTCCCTCTGTAATAACAAACATGTCAGCATATTTCACTTCTTGCTGCATAGATGTTCTTTTTTTTCCACTGTGCCTTTTGTGCTGTGCAATCATATTTAACACAAAATGTAAAGGGCAAGTACTTTTAAATAAAATGTCATATTCAGTTAACCTTATTTAAAGTGCAGTCATAAAACATAAATCTCAACTTTGCACATACATGCAGCAGGGAAGTCATTCTAATAATCATGAAGAAATAGATTTAGCCACTTCTGTTCCCCTTCTCTTCATAAATTTAGCTTCCCAGACTTTATTTAGACTTTACTGGTTTTGTGTGAACCATAGAGCTACTGTATGACTAATGGCGAGTCAAGCTGCTGATGTTGAGACTCCCTTATGAAAAAGTTTTTTTTAAATATTCAGTGCGCATGAGTTTGATTGGATTTTAATTGTCATTTGACACATCTTCAGAGCATGCTTTTATGGCTTTTATGCTTTTAAATTCTCTTTTAACTTAAACACTTTACACAGGTAGATTTATTAGCTTGTTTTACATGTACAGTATTCATTTAGTAAACATAGCACAAAAAGTAAGGACATTTGTGTTTAATCAATTATCTCTCCCCTTGAATAATTACAGTTTCTGTTGTTTTATACATCATTGAAAAGCCTGATGGGTCACCTTTACAACAAGGTATAACTTGTAAGAATCATGCTTCTGCATAATGAGCAACACAAATATGTAGGTAGTCACAGATGTATGACTGGGACCTGATTGGCATCTAACTGATGGACAGACATATTAGAATGAGATTCTGGAGCCATTGGCGATCATATATCTCCAGAAGATAGGATCTCTTCATCCTCCAGGATGACAACGCCCCTACTTACAGAGCCAGGATAATCACAGGGTATCTCCTGAAACTGGGAATGGAGAGGATAACCTGCAGTGAATTGCAAGTTTCAACAGGTAATTTTCTGTGAATAAAATTCCTTGTAAGACACATGTTTTAAAATCATCCATTGCGAGTTATACTAGTGAAATCGATGTTGACAGCATGGATTTAGAGGACCTTTTTTGGATGATAATCTGCAAAAATGCAGAAAAATGTTCATTATTTGTGAACTGTTTTGAGTCCTTAGTGTAAAAGAGTGTAGTAATTTCCCTCGGATTTCTCAACATGAGAAAGCAGGGGTAAAGAGGGTGGTGGGCGGATAGGAGCTCGTTTTTCAGCATGGGTTGGAAAGGATAATAGTGTAGAAGGCGCGTTGCTGTAGTGCGCCCCTGCATGCCCGTGGCAGGAGGACACACGGTCGCCATCTCTGGGTAAACACTGTAACCGTATCACGTAGTTGATATCGTAGTGTGTGGATTGAAGCTGGAGCGTACAGTGGCAGCAGCAGCAGAAGGCGGGGGCTCTGCTGCCTGCAGCGGCCACAGCGGGCGCACACGTCTTCAGCGCAGGACTGACGCTTTTGTTTGCTTCTTGCTCATCGGACTGTCACTTCTGTTTGCCGCTTCTCCACACTGACATTTCCTTATATATCTGAGCTCCGCTGGATGGAACTGCCTGCTCTGAATAAAATGAGATTTTAATGGTGCACGCAGCGGACGCTGTAGCAGCCTGTGCACAGCCAGGGGACTGTAGCGCGCTTGGTAATGCTCGGCAAGGAATAAAACGTTGTTGCCGAAGGTGCGTAACATCTCGTTTCCATGGACAACACGTCCATAATAACACAGGTTGCAAATCCGAAAGAGGAGGAGAGCATTTCTTCAGGTCAAGATAAAGGTAAGGTTCACAAAAAGATGACAAATAACACACACGACTGGCATTTCAATTGGGATTTTGGTTGAATGTTTATGTTTTTGCGCCGCTTGCTGCCTCCTGCCAATCTGCAGCCTTCAGTGCAGAGCGGATCCTGCAAAAACAGAATCGATGTAAAACCTCCATTGTTCAGCAGAAGCAGGGAAACATGAGCGCCTCGGCTAGTCTGACAAAACACTTCAATAAGGTTAGAGTAGACTATAACTTTATTATTGCTTCATTTTGTGGCCAAACAATAGCATATTTTACATTTTGTTACTTATAACGTGTTGTTACCTCAGCTGTGCAGTGAGCAGGATTTACTACAGGGGGCGGGTACTCAACTCCTTTTCCCTCGCACTGCCAAGAACCCCTGAATGTAAAATACCTCGTACAATAAAACAAACACCGATCAGTGGGAAACACGCGTTTAAACAAGCTTTAAAAAAATAAATATATAAAATTAAATAAAAATAATAATAAAGAGGCCATATTGGTCAAATTGGAGTCCCGCCATCAGGGTTGCAGACGGTGTATTTTGCACATAATGTCCTTTGCAGAACAACGATAGGCTAAATGTTATCTATCTGCATTAAAAATGTGTTTGTATCAGCATCACCATCTTCCAGTGCAACAGACCATTATGTGTGACAGTGTTTGTGGCGCTCACCTCCAGTTAAGTGTAAAGTGTTTGAAAACAACAGCTCAACAGCTGCCCTGCAAATGATAGAGACTCAACTAATTCAATTTTTTTTTTGTGATGTTTTGTGCTATTTGCTCACCATGACATGTAATACGAATCTTGTCATTTACACCTTGTGGGCTTCACGTTAGTCCCTGCAGCCTCTCTAGTAGCCTACTATATACTGTAGCCTACCGTTTCAGTTCAAATTTGCATTTATTATTTTCTTTACTGAACACAAAAAGCACATATGCTCTAAAATTACCCCCATCAGCACCCATCCCACTGAGTTTCAGGGTGCTGGGAGGCGAGAGAGACCACAGCTTCCTGCTACACCCAATGCTCTGTTGGAGAAAAGGTCACCTTCCTGCATCACCCAGCTCTGAGCAGCTCTGACATAAAGAACATGAACCACTCTGAGTCACTGCCCTTGCTTGCTTCTTGGCTTGCTTGCTTTCAATAAGCAAATTTAAACTAAACGTAATTAATCAACAGATACAAAGCTTTGATATATCTTTGATATTGAACAGCTCAGCTGTGATCACTAACGTTTTTACTCCATCAGGGCTCCCTGTCCTCCTGTGGTCCCGCTATATTTCATCATAAACAATAAAAGCAAACTTGTATCAATAGTGTCTCCCAGCAGAGACTGATATCGTCTAGGAAATGTGTTTGAAGACAATTTAAACTGTCGCATCTTTATCTTTTGGCACATTTTAATCTGTTGTGTAGAATTCCCACACTTTCTTGTTTGCAGCCTCCCGCTCGCCTCGAACAGCAAATCCCAGATGACATGTGGAATCTGACAATTAATCTGGCAGGATGAAAACCAGGGTCAGCTGCTAACCAGAGATGACACAACACACACGCACACACAAAATCACAAGGGAGCTTCCAGAACGGAGTCCCTGCCCTTCACTCCCAGGCTCTGTCAAAGCAGACAGCAAACAGCACTTGTGCAGCAGAGTTACTCTTTGACCTGCTTGCACTGAAGCCACAAATGGACACACACACACACACACACACTTACATGTTGAATATTTCAGAGCATAGCCAGGCTATTTTTAGACTCCTATCAGTTTCATTCCAAGCAGAGATGCAGTAATTCATTAGATCCTAAAGTGTTTTGGACATGTGGTCAGGTGCAGATGATATCTTTAGCATTATTATATGGAGTGTGTTAAATGAGGTGAGGGTGTGCACCATAAAGTCGAAGGTTTCTGTCATCACGCTGAGAACAGTGCGAAGTCCATGCTTTTTTTCTTGTGAAGTTAACCTTGAATGAAACACACCCAGGCTATTCTTTTTTTGAATAATAAATATAATTTTTTTTGTTTTGTTTTTTTGTCTCTGATAAATAAATAAAAAATTCACATATTTTCCAAGCTCAAGTTTCTTCTCTACAAAATTAAACTCAGCTTTTTAATTTGGTATTCATGTTATTTTTCAGGGTCTGATGAAATAAGATGTAATTTCTATCGTAGGCTAGCCGCCCAGCCTTGGCCTCGCCTCTGAAATTTCCTCTAGACTTTGCTTTGAAAGCTTCATAGCAAAGGCAGGTGTCGATGGACGAGTTGTTTACCTTATTCAGATTACATCAAATCCGAGTTCATCTCTTCACTCCTGCAAACTTAAGTGATGGTGAGAACTCAGGCCAACTATGATCACACACACACACACACACAGTAATGGAGTCATAGCTATGGGGTCTTCTCACTGGAATCTGGTCCAATGTCACATGAGAGTAAAACTTCATCTGCATTTTCACACTACTGTGTATATTTGTTTAATTTACAAGTCCTTGCAGTACTCTGCTTAAAAAAAAAAACACTTTCTTGGAAAAGTGTGCACTTGTCTCTCTGAGTCTGAGTAGCATGCATTTTCTTCACTGTTTCTTGACTATGACTGTCTTGTGGGTCCTCAAGATGCAGCTCAGGGCTGCAAAAAGGTTGTTAAAATGCTAATTGGTACTCCTCACCAAGCTCATTAACTTTCACACTTTCAAACCCCTCAGGGTTTAAGGTGCTCCTTCTGTCCTGCAACCGGTGGATAAGACGAAATGTGTAATTCGAGAGGTAACACAAACAAGGAGAAGCAGCAGATGCTCGGATTTGTGTGTTCTGGTGGTGTATTAAAATATTATTCCCTCCAAGTCTTGGTTAGAAATTATTTGTATTCCCAAAAGTGAAAAAATACTGAAGCTGTAATTATATATTTATCTGGATAAAAGCCCGTGATTTTATGCACACTTGGTTTTTGAGGTTATTCCTGGAACATGCTGCTGCACATTAATAAAGTGTTTATGAAGTGAAGACCACACCTGCGGGGAGTGAGCAGCACAGCTTTTGAAGGGAGCTACTGTAAGCTCTTGCTGTCCTGGGGTCTCTGGCACAACCTGCCACTCTCCTCTGTACAGCACTGCTGTACGGGCTCAAGTGTTGAGTGGTTTCTTGAGAAGCGCTTTAAACTGCTGTGTGTGTACAGTGGACTCGATATTCAGTACAGCATTCTGACTGGGAGGAAAAAGAGAAACTCCAGACTAGAGACCCCGAGGTGCAGGTCCTTATTACGAATTTATGAGCCTATGTCAGCCAGAGCTGCTCAGAAAAACTGATTATTTGCACCTTTGGGGAAAAGTTTGAGGGTTAGATGTTTCCCAACACATCTTCATTACTTCAGCCCAAGATGGGGCAGCTCATTGGGAACAGTTGAAAGTTTTTTCTTCAAGCCAAGGCTCCTTGACTAAAAAAGCTTGTTAACTGTGTACGTGGGATCTTCCCATCACTCAGTGTGTGAAGTGGATTAACATGCCTGAAGCGGGACACGTGGTATTGTATAAATTTGTTTTCACATTTATTCACTCCAGCAACAAGAAGCAATGAAATGTTTTTAAATATATTGCTGGGAGTTCTTGTGTGACACTTCAGCCACAGTAAGCTTATTTTAAAATACACTTATGGAAATTTATGGATATTTATATTTAATGGAAACCCCTTGAGATGCAACATCTCGTTTTCAAGGGGGTCCAAAATACAAAAGAAACACCACTCAATGCAAACAGGGACATGACCAAGATATCGTATACAAACAAGCAGACATAATACAATACAAACAAATAAACAGACAAAAAGAAGAACAACTTAAGAACAAATTGCTCACCCATCCCACAATTGTCAAGTTATAGGAGTAATTAAAGAAAAATAAACAATAATAATAATAATAATAAATAAAGAAAAATATAAAATAAAATAAAACCGACAAGGATTAATAACAGTAAAATAAGTTACCCATAAATTAAAAGCATGTGCAGGTTGTTTGAAGATAAACAAATAGGGAAGATTTAAATCACTGAGAGGCCCTTGATCAGTTCAGTTAGGTCAGTTTTGTGGGAACACTTGGTTTTTATTTTCACTTATTTTTTACTTTATTTAACTATTTAGCTTCAGTCTTGCAAGGCTAAGCTAACTCCCTCCTGTTCATGTATCCACGCAAACATTTTTTCACTAAAAAATGTATTCTGAGTAAAATGTTAAAGAAAATATACATATTTTATTCCCAGTAGAACAAAAAGAACATAAGAGATGTTGAAGCTGATACATTTAACAATTTAATGCAAATATTGGCTTGTTGTGAATTTGATGGCAGCAACACATCTAAAAGAAGTTAGATAAGGGTGATGTTTACCATTGTGTAGCATCCCCTCTTCTTTGAACTATTGCCTGTAAATGTCTGGAAAGTGAGACCAGTTGCTGGAGTTTTAGGAGACGAATGTCCCTTTTCTGTCTTGTGAAGGATTCAAGCTGCTCAACAGGTCTGGGTCTTCGTTGCAAAATTAGTTTGTTTTACTATGCTCCCGATGTTTGCTGTTGGTGAAGGTCTGGACTGCAGGCAGGCCGGTCGTATGGATGTGATGAAGTATGTGGTTTAGCATTGTCTTGCTCGTATGTGCAAGACATAGTCTGGATGGGAGCAGATGTTGCTCTAAATCTTCTACGTACTTTTCAGCATTTATGGTGTCTTTACAGATGTGGAAATTGTCCACAAGGTACTTATACAACCCCATACCATCAGAGATGCAGGTTTTTTAACTGTCCACTAATAACAAGGTGGATGGTCTTTCTCTTTAGTCTCCAGGACACAGTGTCCATGGTTTTCATTGTCAAGTTTGGATTCATCTGACCACACAACAGTTTTCCGCTTTGCTGAGACCATTTTAAATTAGCTTTATTTCAGAGAAGACAGCAGTTTTTCTGGATCGCACATGGCTTTTACTTTGCATGACAGAGCTTTAACCTGCATTTATGTATTTCACTATGTTTACAGACAGTGATTTCTGAAACCTTGACCTTTGGCCTTGTCTCCAGTGCACAGAGATTCCTCCTGATTCTCTGTATCTTTTGATGATATTATACACTGTAGATGGTGGAATCTTCAAAGTCTGCAATTTTGCGTTGAGGGACATTTTATTAAGTTGTTCCACATTTTTTAGGGGTATTTTGTCACAGACAGTCTTAGAGGCTCTGCCTCTTCGAATTGCTCCTTTTATACCCAGTCATGTTACTGACCTGTTGCCAGTTGACCTGATTAGTTGGCATATGCTCCTCAGGTTTGTGACATTTACTTTTTCCAGTCTTTTCTCATCCCTGTTCCAATGTGTTGTTTGCACCAAATTCAAATCAAGCTAGTATTTTCTATGAAATGGTAAAATGTCTCAGTTTCAGCATCTGATATGTTGTTTATGTTCCATTGGCAATAAAATATGGATTCATGAGATTTGCCAATCATTGCATTCTGTTTTTATTTACATTTTATGAAACATCCTAACTTTTTTGGAACTGGGTTTGTAAATATTTCCCCTGTGTAATACAAGAGGCTACTTCCTATTATATCAAGCTCATGTCAGGATTATTAAGAGTTGTTTTTTTTCCTTTCTCTTTTTGAGTTTTACCCTGATAACATAATATGAAAATACTTAAATACTCAAATATGATGAAGTGCTGTGATAGCAGGCATATTTTTCCCAAAGCCAATTAGTGTAAAGTAATCTCATGTGGCACATAAAGCATTAGGAGGATTTATGTCAGATTTTAATATCTGCTCAGAGTAAATATTCAAGTTGAAGTCAGATAATAATTACGAGGCAGCCTGTACATCTTTGGATTTCAGACACAGCAAAGGGAGATGCAAATATACTGCAACCCATCCTTTGAAAGACCACAGGGGAAAAGTGTGGGCTGTGAAGACTTAAATTGTCACTCGTCAGAATGGAGTCAGGGATTCACATTCTCCTGTTTAGAATTCCCAGACTAGCTTCTAGTTTAGAGTTTGGTTTTCATATCTTTTTACTTCTTCATAGGTCTCGTCCCACTGATGTGTTGTGTATTTACAGAGCACAAGAAGCCACAGAAAATATGCAAGTACTACTAAAGAAATGCACTTTTAAACTAAAATGTTACTGTAAATAATGGCGATGATATTGAAATACTTTCTTATTGTTTACAACTTTAGCTCATTCGTCTGTATTTTAGAACTTCACTGATTCTACAAACTACTGGAAACACGTAAATGAGGCGTAATGACATTATAAAATCATGATGTCAATATGAGCATCCTCAGTCAGAGGTTTTTCAGTTCTGCTGTCATTATGTAAGGTTACCCACTGCTGTAGCCTTAGGTAATGACTCTTTGTAATTATTATTTTTCCCTTATCTTCGTTTACTTAATTCCAGTTTAGTTATTAAAAAAAAAAAAATAATAATAGAATTTCTTATCAATAATTTATACTGTGTCAACACTATCTCCCTTTTGGGAACAAGATAATAAGATTCTTCCACAAACTTCAGTTCACTAAACATGGCCACAGTCTTTTTAATGTGACTGTATAGCATTCCTGGATCATCTGTGGTGAGCACATGATAGACAACGGCACTTTCTTCAAATGTCTTTGTAACTCTCAACTGGTTGGCTTGATGATTCTTGTGGTGTTTTTCTGTAGTTATTTCTACAGCGTATAACAGTACGCTGTTTGTCTTTTTGAACAACATGTGTTAAAACCTTCATTAAGCAGCTGATTTAGGGTTAATGTGAAAAGTCATAAATATACGTTATTGCAAAAAAGCCTCATATTGCTGTTCCTGATCTTTGTCTTGAGCTCAGTCCTTGTCTTTAACATTATCTTTCACATGCATGCTGTTTTTTTGAGTACATGTCTAAGTAAAAAGTTCTTTTTGCTCATAAATATTTGTATTATCATATTTCTTGATGCTGTTTCTTAAGTAAGCAGTTAAGCCACATGATGACATGTTCCTGTTTCTGTTCCTGTCCTGAACAGGAGTTTCATTCCTGTTTTACAAGATTTTTAGTTGGTGTTATTGATTGGGTCATGGTTATTTTAGAGCTTGTTTTGTCTTAAACAATTTCCTATATCTTCTTTTTAAGTCAAATATTAACGTGTCCTCACGGACATAAAAAATTCAACCTTTCTTAGCATACAGTGAAGTTTGCCCTGTTAGTCTGTCCTTCTGCACAGCAAGCTTTGGGCCTCTTTTCATGTCGGTGTGCTTTGGACATGTTGTTTGATGGGCCTGTTGGGAAGCTGTATGTTTGAATGTGGTCTCAAGTGTTGCTCACATGCTATGATTTCTTATTTTGGAGCAAAAGCTGTTTCAAAATGTCCAATGTGGACTTTGAAGAGATGTTACTGTATTAAATTTAATTCTAAAAGGATACTTAATCCAATCATTTCCAACAGTGTAGACTGCAGTTAGTTATTTTCAATTCATCAGACTTCAGACTTCCTCTAATTAACACGTCTGATGCGTGCTTGTCATACCTCAGTTTGAATGCTTGGTATTGTTGGGTAACATCAAGCTCTCTTTGCTACAGCCTGCATTCTGCTGCTCCAAAGGCCGTTGCCAACAAGCTGATTAATTCAGCATTCATTCAGTCAAACGGACATAGTCAACACAGATCAATACAGTCATAGAAAGACAGAGGTCAAGAGAGAAAGGGGCAGGGTCGATGTGTGTGTGTGTGTGTGTGTGTGTGTGTGCAAGTGAGACCTTTTGGGTTGTAGGCAGATATTCAGCCTGGTTCTGACAGGAGGATGGCCTTTCTGCATGTTTTGCCCTCTTCTTCCTGGCATTCATCATCAGTAATTGGCTATCTAAAAAGGAGATCAGGTTTTGTTCAGAATGATTTTCTGTCACCCGTCCTGAAACATGCCGCAACTCAGTTTGTGAGATAATTGACAGAAAAGCAAGAAGGGTTTATACATTTTTAAAGAGATGAGCTGAGAATAAGCAGATAGACACGTACACAAGCTGTAAGAAATACAAAGAGAGATTCTTCTCATCCTCCAGAGGTAAAGGTGACTGCTGTTTAACTGTAAATCTCAGGGGCCCTTAGTAGCACATGCTTTGTGTGGAAATGAAGAGATGAATGCCTCTCAAAGAGCAAAGGCATGGGAAACCGTAACTGTGATACATGAGTAGGACACACACAAGCTCACACCAACACATGCAGATAGATGACCTACTTGTTTACCTTCTTTTAATTCATAACAAGCAGCATTTTAATGTGTATAAATGTGATTTACTGCAAGAGATGCCGCTCGATGTTGCAGTGCCAGCCACGAGTGTTTTACTGTTTAACACAATTATAAGGAGCCTGCCACAGATTTGAGTTCATGGTAGTTTACTTATGATGGAAAACTGCTCTATAATTGTTGTAACAATACAATCTAAAATATAATAAAATATATAATATAATCAATCTAAAATATTTTCTGGTGAATCTCAGACTTTTGTAGTTTGCTGTCTAAACTTGGGTAGACTTTTTGCATTCTTGTTGTTCTTGTCCATTCTTGTGCCTCCAGGTTGGGAAACAAGGGTGAGCTGAGGTGAGCTGATTTGGATCAAATCAACTAAATAAATCAAGTCAGTAGCTGTAAAGGAAACTGATAAAACATTCAGTGCTTTAGGGCTAGACTCTCAGCTTCAGAGGTAAACCCAGGATGGATTGCCAGGGCTTCCATAGAAAGACAGAAAACCCACTTCTCCACACATTTCCGTAAAATTTCTGTCATCTTACTGGATCAGTTTCAGGACTGTTATTACAGCTGCATGGACAGCAAAACGTACTCTGCCTTAAGCCTGAAGACATATGTTTATGTAGAATATACATTCTTCTACTGTTTGTTCTCAATCAAATTACTTGCAAGGAGGATTTCGTGTCAGTCCGTAAGTTTCTGGCTTCAAGAACACAGTTGTGGAAGCGAAGATTAAAAGATATATATATGATAAAGTGCAGCCGCCTCAGAGAACGTGAGCCGTGATGCTGCCTGTTGCACAACGCTTGCACAACTCTTGATCTTCCTCATTATTTCTCCCTGAGCTCTCAGAGGGTTTATTTCCACTCTTTTGTTGTCTCCTTCAGAGTGTTAGAGAGGCAGCAGCCCTCATCCTCCAGGGGCTGCAGGCGGACTGGCTCTGCCACCACCCCTCCTACGCTGCTGTACAGCTGGGACAGGAAAACGGGGGTAAACCCACCCACGTCTGTGTCATTTCACAGAAGCAGCAGGAAGAATTAGTACCTTGCATGACTTGTGTCCTAACTAAATGATTTATGTGTTCAAATCACTGCAAACCATGTTGTTCAAATGGGTTATTGAGTAATGTCCCTTACATAAGGTGGTGTAGGATGCATATATATAAATCCTCTCAGATAAGAAGGGAAATAAAGCTAGAAGGGCAGCTGAGGGTCAGTCAGTGTGACAGAAAGGCATCTGAACTGAGTGTGCCTCCACACACTGTAATTTTCAGCCTCGGCTGTCTGTGTGGGGAAATAAGGAGGCTTTATGGGAGTTAATTTTATCATATTGTGCTATTATTGTCTTGATGGCCTCCCACATATCCCACCATGGATTTTGGCACTCTGAGCACACACTGAGTGACACATGCAACTGTACATCCGAGCTCATTCAACCATCCCAACTCAGCTGACTGATTTTAAGTGTGTGTTTGTGTGCATGTGTAAGTGCATTGGGGAGCAGATTCTCATTGGAATAAATATTGTTTTGGAAGCTGATCTGTTGATCTAAAACAAATTATTATGTTTTTAATTAGAAATGACATATGTTCTTAGGGGATCCTGATGAAGTTCTTCAACAATATTTATACAAATAATATTTTTAGCTGTGTTGATTTGAATGTTTCAACCTTGAATGAGTAAACTGGCTCATGATTAACTGTGTTAACTTTAATAAGTCATTAGGAGATTATTGTATGCTGAAATAAGTTGCAATCTTCCATTCTTAGCACTGCAGTTGGAGGCTGTGCATTGCTGCAGGGATTCTTTCCACTGTGTTATTTGCCTCTGAATGTTGTCAAGCTCAGGACATTAGATCCCAAGCTGCAGGCAAACTGGGAATAACCTGCCAGGGAATTTGTGTATTTGTGTATGAGAAACCTGTTCTTCATTTTGGCTGCTAGTGAAAAAGTATTTTATCTCACATGTTGTTACATAAGGCCTAGACAGCTGCTTCCACACCCCACTCTTAAAAATCTCAGCAAAGGGAGGTAGATCACATATTCTGTGAAAATGTGTCCACTGCCAGAGGAAATAAAAGGGTTTTAGCATGCCATTTTCTGTTGCAGGTGTCTCTTGCCTTGAAGTCTGTTTGCCACTATCTTTTTTTCTTCTTTTGGCTACACAGCAAGATAGCACAAATATCCCCCCTGAGTTGTTCTATCGAAAGGTAAAGTACCTGGCTGCTCAATCCAAAACCAACCTGTTTTCCATTTGAATTATTAAAGATCCACATTCACATGGACTGTTCTCAGATTTACCTTCTCACCCCCCAGGAACTGTAAACTTTGCCTACCCGGATGGTCAACTAAGTACAAATAAAGAACAGTTTAGTCTGTTCCATAAGCAATAATACATAATTTCCAAAGAATAATCCTACTTCTGTTTTAAACTCTATTCTTATTAATGTTGTCCAACATGAAGTATTAAGTAATTGATAGTTATGGCAGCATATCTTCAGAACTTTTTAATGTGTTTTCTTTCATGATTGTATGACTGTTGGTACTGGTGCCATAATGTTTTTAGATTAAACAAAATTAATCAGTTTATTTATAAAGAATTTTGTTGTTAATTATTTTAATGACAACAGATGGCTTCCCACCGAACTGGCAACACACCTATTTTCAGGTCAGAGAATATTAAATATAAAGACATGCACTGGCCTGAAGAGATTTCATGCTGGAAGTATGTTAAGTAAAGTTCTTTGGTTTGCTAGCACACATATTTGGAAAGGCCTTTTGTGTTGAGATGCTTATTTAACAGAGATAATCTTAGTAGCAAAAATAAAATAAAAATAAGGTAACACATAACAGCCTGCATATTTTTGTGCCTTTAAAGCTACAGTAGAGGAGGCCACCTCGAAACTCTGAGGCTTAGCTGCGGATCATATTCCGTCTCAGTGCCTGGCATTATTCCATGCTGTGGGTCACGGGGTGATTATCTCTTCCTGTCAGGAATGCTGAGAATTTCCTGTGCTTTTCTCCCTCTTCCGGCCTTGTTAGTGGTTGTGCATGAGCATGCGACAGAGACTTTGATTGACTAGCCAGCTTTCAGTTGCTGTTACCCAAAGTCCAACATGAGCACTGACAACCTCAAGGCAATTTTCACAGCTCTGAGATCAAGCGAAGCTGCTGAATGAAGTTTATTCAGGGAGTAGATAATGTGCACCTGTTCTGAAGATCTCTACCTCTGGGGAGCTTTTTGTTGGATAAGGCCGCTTTTATGCATCCCCCTTTAAATGTTAGTGGAAGTGTCTGGTAAAAAGAGGCCCACAGACTATAAAGCTATTCATTTGACTGATTGTTTCAGTGCTTTATTTCTCCAACTTAACTTGTTGATGTGTTAGTCTCACTAGGCTTCTTTGATCTAAATGGCAAATGCTGCACTTTAACCTCAAAGCTGATAACAGCTGCATTACTATGCAGTGTGAGCTGACTTTAGATGTATTCCTGATCAGGGACTCTGGAAATAAAAACTCCATTGTGTTTTAGTTTGCAAAATATAATGTTTGTTGATTACTGTACACAGCTGGAAATGTATGTGTGTGTGTGTGTGTGTGTGTGTGTGTTTGCATGTGTGCTCAGTCTATGGCAACAGCCAAATTTCAGCTATATTATTTGTGTCTAAGAGAGAAAGGAAAGCTCTGTTTGTGTAGGGTGGTGGTGCAGGAGGGGGTGGAGTAAGAATCAGACCCAAGTATAGGCTGTCTCACCACAGTAACTCTCCCCACCCATTCTACGCCCTTCTGTCTCCCCCTCTCCACCTCCCTCTCTTGCACTCCCACCTGCTTTGTCGGGATAGAGGATCGAGGAAGCAGACCAGAGCGGGAAAATGTCTCAAAATGGAGGAACGAAGAATGAAACCAAGACATTAGAGACTAAGTTTTTGGAAAATTGGAGCTGATGCTGGAAACCCAAGTGAATCCTAAGACTTTAGAAAAATTTAAATAATTTTAAATCTGGTTTTAATCTACAGTTTTACTAAAGTTTTTAAAGGCTATTTTTAGTTTAGAGTTTTGACACATCCAATTTTACTTGGATGCATTTAAGATCCAAAAATGGAAACCCTCTAGAGTGATAGCTGAGTTTGAATTTAAATTAAAGCAAAGCAAAATTGTGAATCATTATTGATGAGAATGCTAGAATAACTTTGGTTAGTCAATATAAGGATCAATTTGTGTGATTTGATACACAAATGTCAGAAAATTTGGTGAAGTTGGGCTTATACTTTCAAGGTCTTGGCCACTCAAAACCTATCTTTAAGTTATATAAATACAAGAGATTTACTAGCTTCAAAAGTCATCTTTATAAATGTTATAAAGCTAAAAAAATGAAGGGCAGAGATTTAAACTACAGTTTGCAGCATTTAGGGAAATCTGTTGGCAGAAATGTATGACAATTTATACAAGGTTTGTCACTAGTGAGGTGTTTACACATGTCTGTTCTAAAGGGGCTAATTTCTGCCAATTGTCCTAAAAACTAAGATTAAATCGTATAAAAAAGGAAGATGAAACACACAGATATGGAAGCCAGTCACTGCAAAACTAGCAGAAATCAGCACAGTGCAGGTTTTCATCAGTTTTTTTAATTAACTGGCCCTTTAGATTAAACTTATAAATACTGCGCCACAACTTAAAGTCAGTCATATGTTTTAAATTAATAATAAATAATATTATCCCTACATATTTATAGATATGTCTGTATGTGTGACTATTGACCTTTAATACTTTAAATTAGTGTATTTTAATTAATTAGAAGAGGTGTCTTTGTGTTTTGTCCTTTAAAGCTATTATTTGTACTTGAGAATGAATTCAGCTTCATAGTAACAAAAAGAAATACAAACTACAAACTCATAGCCATTATATTTTCATCCGCTTTACGTAGCAGCAGTGAGGGAATCATGTCAATTTGGACAAGAATTTGTAGCAAGGCAAGCAAGTAAGTTATAGCCTTGCTTTTTCAGCCATAAAGCTGTGTATTTGTAGTGAAGAGCTGCTTCTCTGGAACATTGATAAGGACAGAAGAAGAGCCACAGCGAGTTTGGACAACAAAGGACAGAGAGAAGAAAGAAGAAAAACTGCCCACAGCCTGTCAGATCCAGTTGGAGTAACCCGAGGATCGTTCCAGGCTTCAAACTGAAGGCTCTCAAAGCAGGAGCAGGCTGCAAACAGCAAAGCATGCATGGCTAACTTTGCTGCCTGTGACACACAGCTCTATGAGCATATTAATGAGACGGCTGCAAACACGGACACTCTGTGATGGCAGCTACGAGGAATGAAAATGACGATTCTAGGTCTGTGGACACTTCAAAGTCCTAAATAGATTTTGGGTTTCCATCATAGAAATGACTTTTAAAGCAATTGAGACGGCAAAATTGGTTTCAGAAAAACCTCATAATTATTGCACTGAGTGAATACAATAAATAAAAAGCTGCCCACGTTTTCATTTTTACAATTTCATCCTAACAAACAAAAATAATCTGAAAATTAAATTCTGAGATAGAACAATTTAATAAGCCTGCAGAGCATGTAATCCTGTTTCTGTCAGAGTTAAAGTGGGCCATATAGTGAAGGCGGAATGATGTAACCAGGGACTTACATGTGTATGTTGTTTTCTCTCTGGAGCTTTGCAGCACTCAGCTACTGATCAGTTTCTCTTGCCAAGCAGAAGTCTCATTCTTGTCAGATTACAGAAATTATTTTACATCCTATCTAGGTAAAATGTGCTTTATGCTGAATGCTTATAGCAATTTTCTGGCTCAATACAGAATCTTTTTCATAAAGGTATGAATTTAATAGGAGAAAAAACTTAGATTGTGTATATCTTGCCTCTCTATTTTTTTTCCTTTAAATTAATTTACTATGCTACCCAAGGGTCCTCTGATAATAGCTATTTTTGTCCCTGTGCTTCATTTTGCATGAACTGATGCCTCACCTCTTGGTACAACAATTACAATAATGCAATGAAGCATGTGAGGCATAGTTTGCAACATCATTGTTATGCACACATAGAAGAGGTTACCCTGACAAATCACATTTTCACATAGTGATTTAACAGTCCTTTTTTATGGACAATATGAAGATCAGACAAGATATTTGTATATTTCTATGGTAAAACACAGTTTTGTAGTTAAAGTTAAATTGGGGTGTTAACTCCAAGTACCAAATTTGGGTTTGATAGATCAAAGTGTTGGTGAGCTATGACCTCATCTGTATGGCAGCTTTGGTGTAGATTATGAATGGGTTTGATCGCTGGATGTTAATATAAAGCAAAGATCTATGGTATTATGTTTCATGTCAAATTTGTTGCTTTGTTCTGGTAAAATCCATATATCTTGACTTCAGCATCCACTGACAACACCTTCTGTGCCGCTTATTTGGTGATATTTACATTTACAAGGATCACTAAGAGAAAAAGAGTCACCACAATGTCTGATGTTATCTCATACAATTTAGAGCCTCCATGAAGATGACAACGGGCATGTGCACCACATGAGAGAATGAATGTGTGGCATAAGAGCATGCCAAAAGTATATTTTTTTTAAATCTCACATTGAGTTTGAAACAAACAAAATACATATTTCACCTTCATGAGGCCTCTCAAATCTAACGGTGCTACTTTTGATTTTACTTGAGTACTTTGATCCACTTGTTGAGCTAGTCAAAGATGGAAACATTGGGGAAACAGTTATCGTCAACAACATGCTTGTAATTAGCTAGCTTGTTTGCTAGCAAAATCTGCTTACCAGCATCTAAAGCTCATTAATAAATCATTTGTAAAAGTAGTCTATTTTATAGTGGATCAAAGTGCTCTAAAACTGTATTTCCACATATTCAGCTAGAACTGGAAACTAACTTGATATCTAAATATGATTTTGGTATCAGTCTGCTTTGCACCACTTTTCTATATCGGTATTTTAATTCTAACAGAATATTCTCCATGTATCATATTTCTTCTCAAGTAAAAATCTGAATAACACTGCTGGCTGACATGTAGAGGAATCTTTATAACAGTGCTGTTTCTTCTTTTTGTGTGTGTGTGTGTGTGGTTATCTTTTTCAGTTTCCCAGTCAAACTGCAGCTTAAAGAAGCAAAGGAGTCGGAGCATTTTCAGCCCCTTCTTTTGCTGCTTCCGCAACTACAATGACTACCATGTGGAGCCACCACCCGCCAATAACAAGACACTTTCTTTACCCTCTCCACCAGAGGAAAATGGCAGTTCTCCCAAGGTACAGCAAATTTTTCTCTGTCGTGGTTGGCGAGGGTCCAAATTGCATACCATTTACATCCAGAAGATCAAACAGACCTTGGGGGAATTAGTTAATATTTTATGACAGGAATTTTAGTTTGACTGGAGAGTGCCAGTTAAGAGTAGAATTAGTTTGTTTTTTTGTTACAGAGAGTCTTTTCCTGCAGAGAGCTGAGGCTGAGGCGCTGTGCTGCCTCACTGAGCGCCCTCCACAAATTTTTCCAGCTGCTTCAAACCCGTTGAACCCAGAGGTTGTTTACCATGTAGTGCTTGAAAATACGGGCTCGCTTCCCATCTTGCATTCTTCAATATCTGCCTACGCACACATCCGCGCACAAAATACACAGAGCCCTGAGCAGGCTGCTAAGACACACACTCTGATTCTTTCTGGGCCACAACAGTGCAGATGTCTTACCATGACAACACATGTACGGACACAAACATGCACTCAAATTGCTGCTTCTCTAATCCCTATAAAGTGAACCTTGTGTATCACCAGTATGATGGATTGCCTGGCACATACACCTCCCCCTCTCCTCGTACACACTCTGACCAGTATAGTGGGGATGTGTGAAGTGAACATTCTGGCTAGGGAAAAGGCGCCAAACCCCAAAGCTCCTCTACAGACATAGTGTTCTGCTGCCAAGACAGGTACACAGGGCTAAAAATGGAGCAGAGTCATAAAACATTTCCACTCCTGTTTACCTGTAAATGTCTCATTCAGGAGAGGAATCTGTGGCCTTTTACAGACACTATACATGTGGTCACCCCTCACCGCCCTCCAGAGCTCTCCTTAACAAATGAGTTCAAACATAGCGGAGCAAACCTTGCCATAAAAAGCCTTGTTATAGTGCAAGACTGAATTTTTAAACTAAATCTTTGCCTGTGGTCACTCGCAGCAGTGCACTGTTGCTAGATTTCTGGCCAGCTGTATTTATTACTATGACAGCTCTGTTTATTTCTAAGTTGTTGTGACGTTCTCCCACCATGTGTACTATATGTCCCATTTCTCTGTCCCTCCCATTTGTTGATTATAATATTGACGTTGTTGATTTTGTCCTTTTTACTGTTTTTTCTTTTGCATCTTTTTTTAAATTTTATTTTCATTTACCACCCTGTCTTTCTCAATCTCTATCTCTTTTTCCTCTATCTGTTTATTTTCTCCAGTGTGACCAGGCCCAGTTTATCCTTATACCCAGTGTATGTATTATTATTATTTTTAGTTTTCTTCAGCTCACTCCATTACTGTAACCTTCTCCCTTTGCTTGCTGTGCTTCATCATTCTAGCTGCATGTGGCTGTTGACACAAAGGTGATTTTTCTTTCCTGGCAGATGAAATGTAGCTCACTCTCCGGTTGATGCTTTCTTTTGTTCTGTATATTTTCCATTTATACAACTAATAAAAAGAAGTAATTCAGATCCATTTACTAACACATGCTTTATTTGTGGCTTTGTCTGCTTGTCCATTTCTCAATCTACAGTTTGGATTACCAAATGGTTCACCAACCTTATGAAAACTTGATTAAATTAGCTACTTTTGTAGAGTAATTACACTGTGATTATACTCTTGGTGGTCAGCTGTTAGCCCATTAGAAGAGGGTTTGTTTCAGTAATTTGCACATTATCTGATGTTCACCAGAACCTTGGACTTATCTGATCCCTGCTGTGTTTGTGCTGAAACTGCAATTCATTTAGCTATTTTGGAATTTATTTGATGCCTGTGGTTTACTGTAATTTAGAATATTCACGCTCACAGCATCCCACATCGCAGCCAAGCTTTAAACTACACCACCCAGCAGACTCCTCACTCTACTAGCAGGAAATGCATATGGAGATGAGGTTTGCTTTTTGTGTTGCTGGTAGGATTCTGAGTAGTGACTTAAATAACTTAAGCTCCTGAGTCAGCATCACTCATTGCTGTAACAGTGTTAAAATTAACATAATTTATTAGAAGTACCAGCAAGCATTGCTGAAACATTGGTTATCTTAATGCAAAAGTATCAAAACGCTACCATTGTAATTATATTTGTTCCTTCCTGTCTAGCATTCAAAGGAAGAATTTAAATAATAAAATGTTGAGAATGATGGCAGGTATTATTATTCTATATGCTAAGATGAATAACTGATACAAGATTTGAAAGTGTAAATTAATAATAATACAAATACTAATAATTGCAGTTATTAATTTCTTGACCAGTTTGAAAAATTATTTGAGATGAATTATTTAATTTTTCCAACTATTTCTGTAAATGTTTCAAACCCAGAGAAACATATAAAGTTTATTTACAGTTGGGATGTTTTTTATTTGGATTTCTTGTAATTTGCGCCACTTTACCGCTAATGCTTGCTAACTAGCCACCAATCTAATGCACAGCTTCATTTACATGCATAAAGGTTTTTAATGAAATCATGGGAACCACTGAACAGCATTGATTACCAGACAAATTGACCACGTAACTTTAGTTACAGTAGCTGTTTGATTAAAAATGACAATTAGCTTGACACTGGGTGAGTGATGTTACATAATCTTACTTTCATAAGAATGAAACCTAGCATCCATATACATAACTAACTGTAAAATAGTTTTTTCTGTAACCACATGTGGCAGAGGCAGTGATGGTGAATACAACAGCTCCCATGATCCCATTCTGCTTCACTATGTTATCAGACTATTTTTCTGGTTAAGTGTGAGAAATCACATTAAAATACATTTTCTGGTATATTATTAAAAGGTGATCTTCAGTATAGACCCTTTAAAAAGCTTTACATCTCTATCAGGATTTATATTTTCACTTGAGGTCTACATGGTATATGGGAACGTTGTTGCTATGAACCACTGATACATCTATTTTCACTTTTACACTTAAAGAACAGATGTTTATTTGATCTTTCTGCTCTCCAATGCTCAGATATTAACTATTTCCTGGCAGAAAATTTAGTGTGCTGTGGTCAGTTTTAAGAGCGCCACCTGGATGTAGCTGTTAAAGGACGTTCATATTAACTTCTTGCAGCAGCCTGGTGAAAATGTCAAGGTCCCTGCCAGTCTTTCTTTCTTTGCTTAACCTGCATGAGTAAATCACATCCATCACAGCCTGAGAGAGCATCATTCAGTGTCCTTGCTCAAAGAAAATTTTTCCTGTGATCAGCATGCAGGCCTGTGATAAATACAGCCAGCTTGGGAAACATGCTTAAACACAGATACATGCAGGAAATGCCTAGCATACCGAGCAGCAACTCATTAGTGGGTTGGTATGTAAGATTGACAAGAGTCCTTGTTCCTCACCTCTGTATAGACTTGTGTGTTCGTGCATGCATGGACGTATGCATTGATGTGAGGGAGGTGTGACCGTGTGCCCCCTGTGGCCGGACCATCTGCCCGGTGCCTGTGTGTAACCCCAGGCCTGCTATGCAGAGGACATGAGCATTTCTCCTTTCTCCCTGACCCTGAAGGCAGCACAGTCACAGACCTCAATCGGCATAAAAGAAAACAAAGATTAGCAGCAGGTATTACGACCATGCCAAATGCGATCAAATTAGGATCTAAATTAGGATGAAGAGAAGTTTTCTGAAAACTTAAAATTTGACTCATCAGTCTACAAGACAAGTAGACTTAAACAAATGATATGCATTAAGGATTTAGGAAAATGTGTTATGTAATAATGTATCTTATGTTATAATATGTTTAAGGCGTTTTCTTAATATAAACAGGGAAAATAACAGATAAGCTCCTATATCAGTTAATTAATCAGTCTCAGCAGCACAGTCAAACCTCCACAGATGCTAAACACTAAAGTTGTTAAATGAACCTTACACCCAAAACACCAAAGTGATTATCTCCAACACTCTAACTGGCCTACAATCTCACCCTCAGTATGAGTGCACGTGAATGTTGTTTACAGGCTGGTAGTGCTTCTATATATACATTATATACTGTTGTAAAATGTCTGTGTGTGTTATTTTTGCAGCCTCCAGCTAAGTTCCTTCTGCCAGAGGTCAGTATAGCAGACTACAACAAGAACTGTGTGGTGATCGACCTGGATGAAACGCTTGTACATAGCTCCTTTAAGGTACAGTACATTACATTTCCAATTAAACAAACAGTAAGGTATCAGATGAGTCATGCAGTTATTGTTTCGGCGCTTGCAGAAATAAACCCTGAAAGCACCGTATATTGTACCAGTGAGCTCTGTTGGCATCACCTAAGTGCACACAATTACAAGAATGTATGTCTTTCTTTCATGGATTCTTTCATGGATAAACATCAGTTAAAATAGTAAAAGAAAGTAGATTTAATTCTATATTGTAACAAAGTGTTCTCATGGCAACTAATACATCTTTGTCACCTGTGCATCATAATTTCATCCTCATTTTACTTTCTTTTGGCATCCCTACAGCTGTGACCACCACATTCTGATATTTCAAATGAATTCTTATGTAAATGATTGCTAAAGCTGGTCTATAGATGTGTTTTTACATGTTTATATCCATGTAACTCTGCGTATCACATGTTCTGTGTAGCTCTTGCGTCCCTCTTCATATGTAAATAAGACGTGTTACCTTAAAGGGTTTAACATGAACGAGGAACTCCAGCCTGAACACAACTGACTTTGGATGTTTAATGACAGATTAAGCATTTTGTCATGTGGAATAGATAATAAAATCTGCCACGCAGTGTTTGTTCACTATGACAATCAAATCATTTCATACCTCAGAAGCAAAATTATCATTAAATTCTCCTGCAGGTAGATTTTAATATTTCAGCCAATTATTATCACACACTTAAAAGCTGCGAAGAAATTGTTTAAACTCTTTAAACATTTCAAACATGTACTTTATTAAATGTCCTTGGTAAGCATTGCTTTAATTGGTTAATGTAAGGCTTCATTGCTGATTGCATGGTACAACTTATCATAAATCCATGATGTGTTTTCCCAATGAGCCTTTTATGCAAGATCAAACTGACAAATATGATTAATAGATGTGCTTTGTGCAGTATTGGTCAAATGTGGACACCCCAATCCATTTCTTTCAACTGAATAATCCAAAATATTTATAGAACCTGATCTAATGGCACTGCACTGTTGTTGTTAATGTCTCTTGTTCTCACTACTGACGCACCTGGCCTACCTAGTGACCCACTTCAGTGTCGCTCTGCTTCAGCCCCAGCTGATCTTATTATGCCTGGTTGTAGAGTAACAGTGCTGGAGTGCTTTTGTCCTCAGGAAAAGTGAAGCTAGCTGAAATGAGAAAACCAAAGAGGTGTGCAACAAAACAGCTCAAGGTGAAGTATTTTTTGTGTTGTAGTTTTATTTAACAGGGGAGAGGAACTTTTAAAATCAAAATACAAGCAAAGACAAAACATTCAAGACCTTTTTATGTTACTTATAATTCAATTCTTCATTTGCTGTGGAAAAACAAAAGAGAGAAAATGTGTACACACCCATCGTGATCACATGGCAGCAGCGCATGGCCACACACTCACTCACATGTGCTCACCCACACGCTACAGTGTACTGTTGCTGTGAATGGTTGCAGGATAAAATTCTCAGAAATCGTGGATTTGTTCAAAGAGTCTAAAGGGCTTTTTACCCTCCCTGTCCAAACAAGTCAGAAACTCTGACAGGAGCTCTTTTTCTCTTTTTCCTTTTAATGAAACCCACACACGGCACACACATAGACTATCAAAATTAATTTATTTCAGAGATTATAACACAGCACGGAATGGATTCTGGCAATGCAATAAATGAAAATCAGTTGGGAGAGGAAGACGAGGCGACAGAAAACCACTCATTCCTCATGCAGTGTTTTCAGTTCCATTCAGAGCCCTTGCAGGATTTCCTCTAAATTTCCTGCTTGAAGGTGATAAAGACTTAAAATATCATGCACTTTCTTTCTAAAACATTGTAACTGGACAATAAGTGCAGAAAAGCAACCAACAGGGGACACAGATGATGCACAGATGGACATAGACTTAAAAAAAAAAAAATCATTACATAACACATCACATACTCTGTGTTTTATTCCGTTTGTGATAGATGACAAGATTATTCCTGCGCCTGCTCTGGGATTCAATGCAGTGTGTGTTAGATATGTTAAAGTAGCTGAAAGGATTGGCAATACACCGTATGATATTGTACATTTATGTCACTTATTGTACGCTTTAAAGAAAAAGGCCAAAACATGTGTAACATAAACCTAAAAATCATTTGTGATTAACATGATGCCAAGATGATGGGCATTAACAGGCTGCAGTAACAGCTTTCAATCCTCTAGGACTGTTTTCCACAGTATATTGCTTTTGTTAGGCGAATGGAGCTCTAAATGTAAGACTCACAGTATATAAAAGAAACAAAGAGAAGTTTTAAAGTTTGTACACTTAAAGGATTTCAAATTATGATTAGCAGATTATTTGTTATGTACAATCCAGTGTAAGGTAAAATGTCAAGTTATTCATTTTATTTCAGTTGTTTTTTCTTGTATTAAACATGCCATATTTAATAGCATTGATTGACAACTCCAAGAAATTAGCACCTGTTATATGTTGTTACCAGCTGCATTCTTTAGCAGTCCAATGAGATTACATAGCAGAAGTAGATTAAGCCAATATTGCTTAATGATTAAGTAGAGGTATGCAGTGCATAGATGTTATTCAGACAGTGGATCAGAGCCAGGGTGTGATCAGAAGGGGAAACAACTCCAGATAAGTTCCCTCCGAGAACCCTGTTGAGGTTGATGCTTGTTCTTCAGAGAGCTGTTAGAAACACTCTCTCTTCTAAACATTTACTTATTTTAGATGCACATTTCTCCCTCACATGCGTTCCCTTCTCATGTCCATCCATTTCTATACCTCATATACACACACAGTCGCTGATCCATGACAGGGCTATGAGCAGCTGTTGTATGTTCAGTCCTCAGATGATGGAGTGATTCAGCAGAAGAGCAATAATCAGAGAAGCAGAGAAAAGTCTGTTTCTGCATCTCATCTTCCATCTGTGTGCTATCTTTTCCTTTTCTTTGTGAGTTATATAGTCTAAATTTTTCAGTTTACTATCTGTCAGTATTTTGATTGTTATTATTTTAATCCATGTTGGACAAATTCAGCCTATATGTCCTCCGGAATGATCATTAGTCAAACCTGATTATTATTATTTTTTAGAGAAGAACCTCCATCTGTCTTTAGGCTTTGGTTTTAAACGTGGTCACTGAAATCTGGCAACAGATAAAGAAACAGATCATCTCTTGGCATTCACACTGGTCATATTTGACTCATAGTTATACATTTTTAGACATAAAGTTAACACGTGGAAGGTCAAAAAACTGTGCTGAACATTCCTACAGCAAACACCCCCTCTGCTGGATGGCATGAACTGTACTTTCTATCTGGAGTTTCCTGTGCCTGAAGGCAAGTTGAACTAAAGTGTACATTTACCTTCCTGTTTGGCTCTTATATGCAATCTTTGGTAATATTATAGAATAATAGACCCACATTTGACTTAGTTAAAACCATAATGGTTATTTTTATGTAGTACAATACAAGAATTATTGAACAATACTTTTTTTTCAATAAGGTTTATGAATTACTACATAGAGTCTTTAAACTTCAACTGGTTAAAACTAGCATCTAGTCTATGCTAAAGCTATGGGTTTTATCATTCATCATTTTAATTAAGACCACAATTTATTTATATATATATATACAAAAAACTAGTAATATTTAGTTCTTACATGAACCAAATCTACAGTATAAACTTTACTAGTTAAAGTTAGCATTTAGCTTATGCTAGGGATAATGAAGGACCTATTAATAATTTTAGTTAAAACAATTTTTTTATGCTTATATAGGATATATTAGATAATAAGCAAAAATGTTGTGATAAAATACCACATAGACCTGTAGACCCCAGCTGGTTTAATCTGGCAGCTGGCTCATGCTAAAGCTAATGTCTAGCCATTCTGACAATTTCCTTTTAGTTGGAAATTTTCTGATTTCGGATTTTCTAATATATTTGTTATCAAATTTGTTACATCCACTTAATTAAGGCAGTAGCTAGAAATAATTATACATTTTGAAAGTTAAAAAAAGCAACTCTATAACAAGTCAGCTAGCTTGGATGCTCTTTAAATTCTTTAGATGCAGATTACTTCTGATTATTTTTCATTTATTTGTTTATTTTTGGCAATTAGCTATTTGTTTTACATTCAGGCAGGGAGTATTTCATCTTAAAAGGAAAAAAAACTTTACTATTCATACTGTATTGCTGTTTACATTTTGACAACGCACTCTTAAAAGTTTAAACCATTTTATGTCTACTTTAGCACTGCTGGGACCTCAGTACGGTAGAATTGTGCTGTAAAATGTGAAAGAAGAGATAAATCAGGCTTACCTGGATTGTTTGAATTCAAACAGTTGAATTATAGTTTAAAATGGTCCTTATAAATATTTCATTTCATTCAAATTATCCTAGTGGCTGATAGCCAACCTCTTACACCATGTCTTTGTGTTTCTGAAAAACGTACAGAAACATTTTTTTTCTGTCACCTACTTTTCTTTCTCTCCTTATTTAAAGTGACACCCCTGTGCCTCCTACCTAATCCTCTCATCCTCTCTTTTATGCCTTCCACTCATCTTCCACCCACACCCCTCCATCATCTATCTTCCTCTACCTCTTGCACCTCTCCTCGTTTCTTGCTTTTAAAAATGACACAAGTCATGCAGAGAAAATGGTAGCACGTCTCCTGTTCAACTTCCTGGCTGTCAGCTTCCTCAGCTCTTAAATTCTCCCTGGAGTCGTACTAGTGGTTTTTATTTAACACTAAAATGCAGAGCGCGGGAGCAGAGGGAGCTACATTATGCTTAAAGCCGTCATTGTTTGCCTTACAGTTCTATTTTACATGTAATTCTTTTCTTCTTCTTCTTCTTTCTTTTTTAAACAAAATGTGGGTGTCTGCCTGGGCTGTTTTCTGGTCAGATTGTGCTGTTTTTTAATATTAAAATGTTAAAACTTTTGTTTGTTTCTTGTCTTCCTGCAGCCCATCAACAATGCAGACTTTATCGTTCCAGTGGAGATTGATGGCACAGTTCATCAGGTAACATTGCACTGATATGAAGGACTTCCAGAAGTGGGCTTGAATATAATAATAATTAATGTTTTAATTAATAAAGGCTCACATGAGAATTCTTGGCTCTCTATTTATTAGTCCCTGTTATCGCACAGCTACTGTGCATAAAAGTGGAACCACTTGAGCTACCAAGTGTTTTTTTGTTTTATTCCTTGTGTCCTTGCTTATTGTGATGATAAATGGGCTGTGACGTGACTGTGTCACCACAAATATGACAAAGCATGTAGAAGACAGTTGAGTGTACAGGAGAAGGAAGCAGAAATCTTTATGTGACAGGAAATTTAAAACCAGAAACATTTAAAAATGTTGTACTGCACTGAAGATTTATTTAGGCATCCTAACTGAAGAAGAAGATGCCACATTGTAGCTGCAACCCGGTTCAAGTAATCCAGGATAGGCTTTCTGCATCTGCTTTGGCCTATGCTTGATTACTTGCACTTGGGGGCAGTGACTAACAGCAAGATCAACTGAGGACGGCGAAGAACAGCAGAGCACTGTCAACTGATGTGTGCTGTAGATATATAACTGAGAGCAAGATGGTTTGTTACAAAGAACCTATGGGCTTATCCTGGGAGGCAGCTGGATTTCGCAAGATTTGTGGGAGCATGAAGAGGAGAGAATCCATCTTTCTGAGCTCCAAGTCATTTGTTTGTGGGCCAGTTGTTTCAGACCAGTCAGCATCCTACACTGGCTGCTACAGGCGGGTTTTAGATTCAGTAATAATCAACAATGGTGACTGAAGGAGGTTAGTGCAGATCATCAGTTATAGCAGAACTGAAGGATCTTTTTCATCAAAGAAGAATAAACACTCTCTCCTGTAGCAAGAATTTAATTTTACTAATTAGTTCCTATCTGTTGATTTGATTAATTAACAAGCCCATTATAAATGTTGATGGACAGGTGCTTTATCCAATACAGGTATTTTTGAAAGTAACCTTTTTTCCCCCTGAAACTTTACAATGACAAGATTCCAGATGGACTGTTTGACAAACCATCTGCCATGTCTGGTTACCATCTGGGAAGTTGTCAAAAATGTTTGATACTTGGCGATTCACCACTTGGATGTAATATCAGTATTTTGTTCTTTATCATACAGAATTCAACATAATATTTGGTATTTACATTTTAACCAATAACATAAGATGTTTTTAAATGTTACACACAAGCAGACTTTTAGTAAATTACCTTAAATTCAAATAGCCTAATTCAAATAAAATCATTAAGTAAACGATCTAAAGGAAAGTAGTTCCTTGTGTTGTTCCTTAGACAGGTTTTTGGTTCTAAATAAATGTATGTAGGTGTCATGCCAGTTACAAAATTAAAAATATGTTTTAATTTCTGTCTTTGTTTCAGGTGTATGTGTTGAAGAGGCCTCATGTGGATGAATTCCTCCAAAAGATGGGGGAGTTGTTTGAATGTGTCCTCTTTACAGCCAGCTTAGCCAAGGTTGGTTCTCAGCTTTTAACAAATACTCTGCAATGCCAGTCACAGTAAAAGCTTTGCTATTGTCAGCCTGTTTTTCTTTTTTCTGTCATTTCAGTATGCTGACCCTGTGGCAGACCTGCTGGACCGATGGGGGGTGTTTCGCGCCCGGCTCTTCAGGGAATCCTGTGTTTTCCACAGAGGAAACTATGTCAAAGACCTCAGCCAACTGGGCCGAAAGCTCAGTAAAGTCATCATTATAGACAACTCTCCTGCCTCCTACATCTTCCACCCTGAAAATGCAGTAAGTTATCACCTCCATCAATCTGGGCTTCTGACACTCATTTGCCTTTTCATATTTTGCATTACATTCCAAGATAGGCAAGGGCATGCTGGGTTCAGTTTGAAAGCATATGTTCATACTGGAGGAAAGTTGGAAGATGGAGCTGCTATTTAAACGATGGCTATTTTGACCATTGCTAAAGAAAAGAAAAAAAAAGATCGAAACACGGTCAAAATTCACAGAAATAATAGAAATTAGTTACTTCTGAAGTTAATGATGGTGTAAATTTGTTCATATGCATCAACACTTTTAATCTCCAGTGTTGGTTTTGCAGCCCAAAGCAGTGCTCTGTAATTTATAAGATGTCTCTCCTCTGCAGAAAAGTTGGTCGGTGAAGCTGCTGCCACTCTTCTTTCTTTGATTCATTTCTCTCCATTAATTATTTACACAAAACTCACACCCTGCAACACTTCAGAATTCCTTTTCAGCTTTTTTTCCTCCCCTCTCTCACCCTTAAATCAAATCCACTTTCTTCTTCTCCATAGGTCCCGGTGCAGTCCTGGTTTGATGACATGACAGACACCGAGCTGCTGGATTTGATCCCTATTTTTGAGGGTCTCAGTAAAGAGGAGGACGTTTATAGTCTTTTGCAAAGCCTGAGGAACAGGTAGCAGATGACAGCTCCAGCTGACCATACCTCCCTCAGCCCTGCTGAACAGAAGCCTCACCTCTCTGCCTCAGCCCTGCTGCCCAGCACTCATCTACCAACCAGCTCGGCTACCAGTCTGAGGGTTTCTGGCTAGTGATCTGGTTATAATCTAGTATGGTAGTACTGTATAGATTCTTACTATCTTTGGATTTGTGGACTCTTTGTACAGGACTGCTACTTGCAAAAGACAACATTACTATATGTATATACGTTGTGTTTCTAAGACATACATAAAGTAATTTTTCTATCAAAGAGAGGTGGTTTTATTATTCTATCAAGATTCTATCAAGTAATATTTTAGTTACCAAAAACAATCAAATACACATAAGTTTTGTTTGTTATATATATTTTTTTTATTTGTTTATTTGTTTTCCAGGAATGGGTGACCTTTAATTTAATGTTGTTAAGTAGTGCTATGCAGGCTGTTGTTTCTCTTCTTTTGTTTTTTTAGTTCAAACAACTGTGATTTACCTTCTCTTACAGAATGAAGTGCCTTCATTACTGTGCTGTTTATTGTGTTAGGTTATGAGGTGCACATTTGTATGCTGCCTATATACTCAGATCTCCAATAGGAAAATAGCAAGTCCTTGAAATTTATTTTAAAAAATAGCTTAGTAGAATCTGGACGATTTTATAACTTTGAGTTAAGTAGCATTGAATTGTTAAATTTACCAAAGACTTTTACAATTCAATGTGTTTTGTGGCTGAATTGCATCATTTGATCCTCGACAGTGACTGTAAATTGATTACCCTTGAAGATACTAAATTCCTTTGTGATGACATCACTGTCCATCAATAAATGTTAAACTTTTATGGAAAGTAGGAAAATTTTTAAAAGGCTAGCTTAAATAAGATGAGAGTCTATTTATTGGGGAAAAGGGTGTTGGGTGCATTGTAAAAAATGCTGTTGAAATCGTACTGTACAACATGATTAAAGATGCAAGTTTGCACACTGACAGCGTGTTATCACAGTCTGATGACTTTCACAAAACTCTTTAGCTGCTGTAATAATCAGTTGTGCATTCAGATTGAGTAAAATGGTCATGTGTTATGCGAAAGCAGCTGCTTGTAGTGACAAATTTCCCTCAGTAACAAAGCAGCACTGTGTATATGTGTGTATCTCATGTTCATTGCAAACATCAGAATGTGATACAAGTCGGGGTTATGTTAGTCATGTAGTATTTTGGGGTTAAATTATAAATTAGCCCATCATAATAAACAATAATCCATATCTTAAAATGAAGGTTTGGTTAATACACACCAGCTATAAATCTGGTGAAAGTATATAACGGTGGTAAAGTGCAACACGCTGTGATTCTTATATTTTTATAACGTAAACCTCAGTGCTTCAACACCACCTTCCAACACACAGCAACAACACAGATTTTCTTTTTTACTTTTTTTGTAGCTTTCAAGCTGTATGCCACCCCCTCCTTGTCCCCTTTAAATCACCCACTGCTTCCTCAAAGAGTCAAAATTCAACAGCAGTGAATGATGTGAACAAAGATTGGCTTTGTGTCTGATTTAGTGACATTTAGACAGAAAAAAACATTTCCAAAGTCCAGCTATTTCTTGAGAACTGCTTTTACTAGATGTCTATTTTCTATTACACAAGTAATTGAATAAACATCAATGTTTCACTAATCTATGATTGATATACAAGTTAATGCTTATAAATAAATATCAATTCCATGTTTTGCACATGTCTCTTTACAGCATTAAATTGCATGCAAAATGACCAGGGCAAAGGTCATAGCAGGGTGTAAAATTACTTGTGATAAGATGTGACTTGGCTTTATGTTGTATTTATAGACAGTTATATAATAAAAGTCTGCAAGACCCTAATCTGCCAGCCCCTTAGTGCAAAGTGCATCTCTGAGTTAATATAACAAGTGGGTGTGTTGGTAGCATTTCCATCATTCATCAATCTGGATTCTGGCCCAAATCAAACCTCAACTCTGTTCAGAGCAGTACGGGTATAATGTGGAGGGATGGATATCTAAAAGTTCAAAACCATTCAGGGACTAGTTTTCATGCAATAGCAATAAAGACGTTAATATAAACATACCAGCTTCCTTCGGGACATTATTAGATGCCTTGTTTAGGTAATGAAAAGGCCAGAAAAAGTTAATCTGTCATATAATTTTGTACAATGATGTTTAAATGAAAAATGGTGAAACAAATAAAATTTAAATATTCACAATCCCACTTAAATTGGCAAAATGCATCTGTTGATCATGAAGTTATGTCTAAGAAAGAAAAGAGCACATCGGATAGTAATAGAGTTTTGTTTGCTTTCAGTAATGTTTCCAGATTTGGTCCATCTGTTATATAATTCAAGCAATGACTTAGTCAAGCAGCGCAAATACATTTTACATATTTTGAGAAACAGCTGAGGCACATTATCATGATTTTGTTTTCACTAAACTCTACAAGATTCTGCTGAGCTGTGCTTTCGGCTGGGTTAAGTGATCTGATGGTGCATTAATTACATGATCATAAAGTGGTTAATGTGCAACCCAATGGAGCTTAGCTCGATGTGGACTTTTAGCTTCCGCTTTCGTAGCAGCCGCTTTAACTGCAGCAGGGATTAGGCATTACAGAGCTTGTTGTTCCAGCCTGCAGAATTTGTTTCACTTTTTACCTTTACCCTACACCTGTCCCTTCAAGTGATATGTTTGGACCGAAGTTCACTGCATTGCTCATGTGATATTATTTTTACAATGGAGTCCAGGACTGAATGGAAAAATGGAGGGCCATGGTTGAAGGTAAGAAAAACTTGAAACGTCTTAAACTGAAGCTCTTGGTTTGCAAGGAAACTGGGTTAGTAATGTAAGAGTGTTTTCTTCAGATTCCCTGCCAGATCTACACTATACCACATAAGACAATGACAAGTGTAATAGATGTATCCATGAACAGAAAACCTCAGCAGGGAGCCTGATCTATGATTCATATAGTCAACTACAATAAAATAACTTGACAGATTCTTTGCATACTTGGAAACTGTTATGGATACCAGCAGATTTATGAAGTGCATAAAATAGCTTTGGCTTCTCAAGTATTCAAGATGACTACCTTCATGAATTCATGAGTTCTTCAAATTCTAACATATAAAATCTGACACATTCCCGAATCTCATGATTATCCTTAGTTGTAAAAGTGACCAACCCACATTTGTATCTTATGCATCATTTCAATGTATCAAGTCATTGTTTTTTCCAAGATTAACATCCATGTTTCCTTTCTATTACTCCAAAAACTGTGCAAATCACTTTGGATTAAGTGTGTTAATAAATCCTTACATTTAGCAAATATGTGTAAACACAGGCTGCCAACATGTTTTCCACCAGGACATCAAAGCAAAGAGCTAAAACCTACAATGATGTTAATCACTCTTTCTAACAAAACAACTCTGATTAATTTCCAACACCACTCAGAGCTACATTAGTCCCAGTTCTCCACCTGCTAGTTTCAGCAGTTTGAAATGAATAAAGATGTACCACCCTTATTATGCCGCTCAGGGCTGCGGGCAAACATAAAACCAGCTCCAGAACAGTACTTAAAGCACAAGCAGGACTTTAAGTGATGATGGCGTCCATCTCATTTGGGAAACTGTGAATGGCTTTCTATAATTATTTACACTTGGCAAGTTTCTCTTTATTTATGTCAGAATCTCTGCATCAATGTCGCATCTGGGAGGTGGTAAAAGGAAGTAGATCTAAAGCTGTGGTATTGTAAATATCATGACAGGAAATTGCAGGTGTGTCCAAACCTGGGTGTGGAGACAAATACATCCAGTCCTTTCTGCCTCACGCACTCCAGGTTGGACAAAGCTTGAGAGGCTGTCAGTCCATGGTCAATACATATCTTTAACATAAATTCACCAATATATTTTCAAAACTTGTAGGAGACTTCCAGGTCTTCACTACATCAGACACAACACAAGGTAAGAACGATAATTTTACATTATTTTCCCTCTCTAAAAATTTTTTTATTTGCTACTCGGCAATCAAGAAAGGAATGACACCAACGATAAATATTATTGGGATGCATTTAGCGTGTAGTTTTGAAAAAGATAATTGTGTATGCTAAGTAAAATGATACTTGACAGGAAACCAGTCTTACCTGTTTTAGTAATGGATGTAAAACTTCTGCACTTTTCATATGTTATTTGTCAAGTTTTCAATTACTTTGAATGGGATCAGATTGCAGTGCACAATGAATGTTTACATGAGGGAGGAGCAACTTAAATGACTTCATAAGATCAAATAAATTAGATAAAATAGAGGGCAGAGAGACAGAAAGACCTTATGAGCCTTTTTACATTTGAGGGAACTATGACTGACTAGAAAAGATTTAACTGAACTGATTTACTATAAAAATATCAGCTTTTCATCAAATCATTCTTTTAACATTTCACATGAAATTGCTTTAATGTTAGTTTCGTCTTAGTGATAAAGCTAGCCAAGATACTCTTATATTACTACATATTAGGACAGTGACATTTTAACTTTTCATGGCTTTGCAAGGAACAGGAAAAAAGCATAATATATATTCCATTTCTTTTGGAAACAGACATGGTGTTGAATATAAATGTCTGGTGTATTATCCCTGTGTTAGCTTAATGCCCCACCTGTCAGCAGGTCACAGATTAAATACATACGGAAAGAACTGCAATGAGCAAACACAGCCTGGCTTTTGAATAGTACTCCTGGACCTATATTACATTGCACAAAATAATTCCAGTCATTGCCTCCTAACTCTTCTCCATCCAACGCATAAAAAGCAAAACGCACAAGTATTTTGCAACATCACCCCGAGCCGGGATGCGCCTCCTCTTTATCTGATTAACTGGGCAGAGCCCTGATAATATTAATGAAGAGCAGAGTACAACTGACCTGATCCATCATCAATCACTGTCCAGTCAGATACACCCACAGCAAAGATTAGATGCAGTATGCAGTACATGAGCCATGAATCACAGCTCTAAACCTTCCAGCTGTTTGACAGTAGCTTAATATCAAACATGAATCCTGTATTTACATTCATCATGTGTTACAAGCAGCGTAACATCCCACTGAGCCTGTTTTCATTTAGGGTGTCAATGCTATGCCTGTATTCTTGGCTCCATGTTTGCTTATTGGTGCAGTTGTTTCTAAAGTCAGTCAAGAGGCAGTCTAACCACCTCGGATTGCAAGTATGTTGCTATGGCGGCAGACTGAAACTCATTAGAGGGAATAGAGGTGCCCTGCTGTCAGATATCCAATCTTTTGAAATGGTTAACTTGAGATCTAAGAGACATCTGTTTCTAGTGAAAAGAGAGAACAAGGAAGTTTAATGGAAGACTAAGAAAGAGGAGGTTTGAAAATAAAAATGGCTTCTTTTTGAGTACTTTAGAGTAGTTATAACGCAGTATATACTGTATTTTCTAAAAAGATGTCAAGGTTCTCACATGCAATTCACAGCCAAAAGGAAAGACTAAAAAAGATTACATTCACATACACGCCTGAAAATGGTATCTGATGTAGGATGAGTGAAGTCCTCTGGACTGGGCTTTGTTTCTTGAAGATGTTTAATCCTAGAGCTACTTTAGTGCGAATGGAGATAGAAAATAAATTATAATTTCTTCAATGCATTAATGATTCAAGCAAGATTTCCTTTTACATCTGACCTTAATAAGAAATCATGAAAACTTTAAATCAGAGAAGCGACTAGTAGAAGATGGGGTCTTTGTCCAAACCGTGTTTTATCAATAGAAATAGAAAAAAAAGCATTTGTTAATGACATTGCAATGTCATTTACGCTGCCCAGTCACTGCTAACAAATTCTGACATCGCTAGTTATGGCACAACAAGTCAGCTACTTTTTTCTGATATCACTAGCTTTTTTTTAAACTTTTTTTACAGAAATGCTTTTAAATGCAACACTATATTACTCAGTTTTACTTTTTCTCTTTATTGGAGTTTGAAAACTGACACAATTGAGCTTAATCTACCCATCTCAGCTTCAACCCAGCTAACATTTTAGCATAAATCATCTACAGACCTTGACCCACTGACACTGGTTTTAAAAAGCAGAACTTCTCATATTTTCACAATTTGTACTTATTTGCAGTTTAACTACCTAGTCCCAGGTCTGTAATTACCTTTTGAACTACCTCAATTCTTCTTTTTTTGTGCAGTTAAAATAAATTTATATTTCTTCATTTAATGTTTCTTACTCATTTCTTATTGTAGGCTATTTCCCTTTAAATGCTTGTAGACCATTCGGTATCGGAGTTTTTAAAAAAAAACAGCATTAATTTACGCACCACATAAACAGTTTATGATCGGTGAACACGTTTGCAGCATTTAGCAGTTTTGCTGGGGGGGTTGTAGTGTCAAATTATATATTCCCTGTTACCATGGCATTTCATAGCTTAAATTTTTTCCCCTTGTAATTTTCTTTGTTTTGCTCAATTTATTAAACTTTATAGCTGCATTGAATTTATTACCTTACCTTCAACTGATATAAATATACATGCAGGAGACAAACTTTTTTCTGTGTGTGTGTATTTTAGTTAAGTAAAATGATGAACCATGACACCCCTGCGGCTTTTAAAAATATCAGTCAAAAGCCAGGCCTGCAGATATGGACCATCAATGTGAGTAAGCTCTTGCATTCCACCTTATTTTGTACATTATTGGTTACTTTGTTGCGCTTTACATAAGATTTCACTAGCTGAAATCTTTCTTCTGTTTTGTGGTTTTCTTCATTTAGAAAATGCAAATGGCGGCTGTGCCAGCTAAGACCTTTGGTAACTTCTTTGAAGGAGACTGCTACATTGTTCTAAATGTGGGTATTAAACTGGATGCTTTCCAGAAAGGCTATTGAAATTCAGCACTGATAAGGCATGCATGCATGCAAGTTTAAAGATCTGTATTTCTTTATGATCTGATGACTTTCACCAGATAAGCAAGAATACGGGCTCAGTCCAGCGCATTGACATCCACTACTGGATAGGACAGTCCTCCTCCCCTGATGAGCAGGGTGCTGCAGCCATCTATGTCACACAGCTAGATGAATATCTGGGTGGGAGTCCAGTGCAACACAGGGAGGTGCAAGGCTGGGAGTCAGCCCAGTTCAAGAGCTACTTTAAAAGTGGCCTGATGTGAGTTTAAGAAAGGGGCGGGTGAAATGGGATGGTGGCTCCCACAGAGTCACACACACACATTTGTGTTGTAATCTTCCTGAGACATGGCTTAATCCCCTTTGTATGAAATGATTATGACACAAAATACATTTGTTTTTTGAGGATTAGTAAAGAAAAACACCATGTTCTCTTACTCCAGTTCATTAACCTTTAAACTCTTATTGTGTTTGTGGGTCATGGTTACATAAAATTCAGCATGAATCTCTAATTCTTTTCTATTTATTCTGCTTCAAGTCTCTAGCCTTCATGTTTTATTGCACTTGGACTTTGGTAATGTACACTGATCTCTCCACAGCTACAAGAAGGGTGGAGTGGCCTCTGGTTTTAATAATGTTAATACTAACGCCTACGATGTCTTGCGACTGCTGCACGTCAAAGGGAAGAAGCATGTCACAGCTGCAGAGGTTTGCAAAGAAGAATATATCTAGAACAGCTTTCTGTTTAAAACCTCACACTAATGCTACCACAGACTTCACACTGTCACACTACAGGGGTGTTGGCACTCCTCGTAAAAAAAAATATGGCTTGCTTGTTTTCATAATTGTCACAGTAGGTGCTAATTACCTGAGGAGAGCTGTACGGTTTTAACCAAGGACTGCATTGATGTCAATTCAAATTCAGGAAAATAATTTAAAAAATCTCCTCTTTGGGTTTTGGGTTTATGTTTAGGTTGATGTTTCATGGAACAGCTTTAATAATGGAGACATTTTCCTTTTGGATGTTGGGAAGACTATTGTGCAGTGGAATGGCCCCCAGAGCAACAAGAAGGAGAAGCTCAAGGTAATTGTCCAGAACTTATCCCAACAATTACCAGGAGAGACACAATTATTTTTCATTATTGTCATAAATGATTTTTTTTTCTTTTGCCATTTTAAATAGGTTAAATGTAGTTTAATGTGTGCTTTGCATTCGTTAACAAACAACATGACGTGAAAACATGACAAAAATGATTAACATAGTTAAATAAATATTTATTCATAGTTAACCATGCTTTCTGCAACTCCACATCTGGAGTGAGCACGAACCTCCAATAAGGATAAAATGTGTTTAAGATATAAATTCTATATTCTCATGTGAAGAACAAAAACAAGCATTGTTTAGTTTTTCCATAACCTTTAAAATGACACTTAAAGTTACAAACAGACTTTTCTTAAAATGTTTTGATAAAAAGTTTGATTATTTGATTAAGTTTTTCTTTCTTTTTTTCCCTCCATTCAGTCTTTATTTCAGTGTAATATCTTGTTTACATTAGACACAACACTAATCACTTCATGTGGTATTCCTTGTCAGCCTCTTTGACTGAAGGAGTTCTGAAAACTGAAGCTGACTAATAATAAAGAATTCAATATGTTTCATTAAGAATGCAAAAGATCCAGTAGCTGAAAAACAAGCAAGCAAAAAAGTTTTTAAAAAAGGATATTGTTAATCAGCTGTGTTAAAAAATAGAAGTACTTATTAAAAGTAGGCTAAAGACATAATAACAAAATTACTTCTCTGCACAAAACAAAGAAAGGATTTTTTTTAAAGTAGTTTATAAAATGTTACCTAATTCAGTGTTTGTAGGTTTCTATGGATACCTGATATCATAACATAAAAGGAGTATACCAATATTCAAAGGCATGTATTCTTATAACACATTTTAATAAAGGCTATTCTGTTTCAGTGTTTAATAAGGACTCAGACATTTATCAGCTTTTGCAAATGCTAAATGTAACCAGAAATCTTTAAAATTGTCCAGTGGCTTTTATGATCGTAGTAGCAAGTATTAAAAATGAATGAGTTATTGCTGCCATGTATGTTGTACAGTAAGAAGACAATACTTTTTAAAAAAGAAATGGTTAAATGACCGAAAAATAGAATTATTTTAAAACAAATGCTATTCTTCTTCTCGCTCTCTAGGCAGTCCTGTTGGCTCAGGACATCCGGGACAGGGAGAGAGGAGGTCGCGCTCAGATTGGAGTTGTGGAAGGGGGAAACGAGCGGGACTCCCCCGAGCTGATGGACATCATGACAGCTGTACTCGGCCAAAAGCCCAACCAGCTGCGGGAGGCTGTTTCTGATGAGAAACATGACCAAATGCAGAACAACAGCGTCAGGCTCTACCAGTAAGGCCACTAGTACTTGTCCACATCATCACTGGGAACTATTCTAGGCAATTCAATAAGACACCACAGCACTCCATGTTTCCTCATTTCTATCCACAGTGTTTTTGAAAATGGTGGGAATCTAGTGGTGCAAGAAGTGGCCACGCAGCCTCTAACACAAGATCTACTGTCCTCCTCTGTAATTGGCTTTTATTCTTTAGACATGTTCTTTAGATTTTTTAAAGTAAAAGAAAATAAATAAAAAATAAAAAGGTCCTGTCTTGATGCTTGTGTCTTTTTCACTTGGCTCCAGGACTGTTACATTGTGGATCACAACGGCTCTAATGTGATGGTCTGGAAGGGCAAACGGGCCTCAAAGGTGGAGCGGCAAGAAGCTCTGAACAGGGCACTGGTGAGAGCTTGAGCAATAAAAAGCAATTACAATATGTGCCTCTCTCTTACTCTTCTGGTAACATACCAAATAAAAAGGGTTTTTTTCTGAAGAACTTAGAAAAGTTGTTTTCTTTTGCTACTTAGTACATGAACAAACATCATCAAAATCTCTTGATTTTTTTTCTCCCAGGGCTTTATCAAAGCTAAAAACTACCCATCCAGCACCCAGGTGGAGGTGATGGCTGAAGGAGGAGAGTCTGCAATGTTTAAACAGTTGTTCAAAACATGGAGAGAAGAGGGGCAAAGTCAGGGTCTGGGTAACACCCACAGCGTTGGAAAGATCGGTAAAAACTACAAAACTCTTGTTCGGTGTACATCTTTATCATTTAATTGAATTTATTAGATGTCATTAACAGCAATTCAATCAATTGATTACATTTACTTTTTGGTCTCCTTATAGCAAAGGTTAACCAAGAGAAGTTTGACGTGAAGGAGCTCCATGCCCATCCTGAACTGGCAGCACAGCACCACATGGTGGATGATGGCTCTGGGGAGGTTCAGGTATAAAAAAAAACATCCACTAGAATACAAAAATAAAGTGAAAGATCTCACCATAAACAGAATCACTGGTCCAAATGAAGACGAACACCCAGAATTGCTTTTTTTTCTCCTAATATTACCTGTCACAGGTGTGGCGCATTGAGAATTTGGAACTGGCTGAGGTAAACCCAAAAACATATGGACAGTTTTACGGAGGAGACTGCTACTTGGTGTTGTATACATATCAAAGATCAAGACAACAGCAGTATGTGCTCTACATGTGGCTGGTCAGTATCACCATTTTCCTCTTTGTTTTGTTCTGCCTCTGGTAAATTATACTATTATATTATAGTAATATAATACTATTATACTATAGATATAGTAGCATACTACTACATGCTGACTTTATGCTGATGACTGTTCATCTGCTTTACACCAGGGACGTCATGCCACTCAGGATGAGATCACAGCATGCGCCTATCAGGCTGTAAATATTGATAACAAGTACAATGGTGCACCAGTCCAGGTCAGAGTGACCATGGGAAAGGAGCCTCGCCACTTCCTGGCTATCTTCAAAGGCAAACTCATCGTTTTTGAGGTGCACACTAAGGATTATTCTTGTCCTGGGTTAGAAAGTGTCTCAGTCATAAATAGGTGATATTTTACTTCTGTGAACAGAAAAGTACAGTTGTGTGTTCTGTAGTGACAAACAAATAATTACCACATGTTATGGTGAGAATACACTAATGAAGTTTTGGTTGCATGCTTTTTCTTTATATGTCAGGGAGGTACAGGTCGTCCTGGTGGAGTAAACTCTGACAGCAATTACAAGCTCTTCCAGGTGAGAGGGACCACTGAGTATAACACCAGGGCCATCGAAGTGCAGGCGAGGGCGTCGTCTCTCAATAGCAATGATGTGTTTGTGTTGAAGACTCCTCAATCATGCTACCTGTGGTACGGAAAGGTATGCACCTTGTTATGGTGGTTGTCTAACAGGTTGCAAAAGTTTGGTGTGAATTCTTTTTAAAGAGTAACAACGTGGCTTACTGTGTTTAAACATTTGTTTGATGTCTGCAGGGCTGCAGTGGGGATGAGAGGGTGATGGGGAGAGCTGTGTCTGATGTGCTGTCCAGGCAGGAGAAGCAGGTGGTGATGGAGGGCCAGGAACCAGCTGATTTCTGGTTAGCTTTGGGTGGGAAGGCCCCCTATGCCAGTGACAATAGGTAAACTCAAATCACAATGACAGCCTTTTTATTTAGTGGACTGTGTTGCATAAAAATATGCCTATTGGAATTATTATTTATTTATTTATTTTTAAAAAAAAAGGAAATTCAGAGCTCATTCAAAATGCCATTTAATCGTATTTTGGACCATTAATAAGCTTAAATTTAAATCTGCATGGATAATTTTTATGTCAAGGTCAGTGGAATATATTTGATGCCATTTGAGGCCAATGAAATGTAGCACGCACAATGAACAGAAGAGATTGTGTCAAGTCAAGTTTATTTGTATAGCCCTATATCACAACAAAGTTGTCTCAGAGGACTTTACAGAGAGAGGTGTAATA
>JBAMHW010000020.1:12313843-12348433 GCA_037177495.1 Rhadinocentrus ornatus | reverse complement strand
ACCCGAAACCCCCTGTGATCCCAGGTTACATCACTGATGATGTGTCCAGGGGCACCATAAGGTGTATCTAACAAGCTCTCCTTTGAATAGCATAGTGTCAGAACAGGATATATGAACCCAATGCTTACTGTTCACATTATATAGATATTTGATAATGCTTTTCTCCAAACCTAATTTTGAGACCACAGGGTGGAAGTAAAACTAAGTCAGCAGCTGCAGCTTAGGTGCTAGCTTGCTGCTAACTTCTAACAACAGCATAATCACACGCTGTCAGATAATGTTCACCACCATGAATGTAGCATTCAGTATGCTAATTTTAGCTGCTTTGCTTTAAAATTTAAGTAATTCTGACAATGATGAGAATATTGTTATTCTTTAGGTTTTTGTGTACAAACCAAAGGCAGGGATGTCCATTTCTGGTCCTTGAGGCTCACTATCTAGCAGGTTTCAGATGTTTCCCTGTTCAACACACCTGGTTCAAATGAAAAGGATCTCCAGCTGCTTGCATAAACCTGTTAACGATAAGTTAGTTTGAGTCAGGTGTGTTACAGCAGGAAAACTGTGAAATGAAAAATAAAGACAGTTGGGCGTTCCTGCACTAAAGAATTGGACTAGTTAAGAGTTAAGTACCCAGGTGATCTTTAAAATTGTGATTATCAGTTTAAGGTTTTTGGTTGTTGAATCATTTTGCTTACTTTGCCAAACTGCTTTTTTATTTTTATTTTTTGCTGGTTTTTGTTAGATTTGCAAAATACCATTTGCAACATAATCTTTGCATTGCTATTGCATCTTCCCAGATTTCAATGCTTTCTATTTGAAGCCAAATCTCACATGTATAGATCATGTACAGATGTGAATACAATGGGTGATGTTAGGTCCCTTTCACTGATTGATTTTGTTTTGTTTGGTTAATTTGATTGACTGAATTGTATTTCTGATTTAGATAGAGAGATGCTTTATCCAGTCACATGCCTTTTTCCAAGCTGTTCCTAAGAAGGACTTCACTGATGATTCTGTGAAACCAGCCCTCTGACATGTTACAGTATTTCACAGAATAAGTCAGTAGTTTGTATTGACTAGGCTGTATGAAACATGATGGCATTTTAACTATGATGGCGGAGAAATGAAGGCCATGTCGACATCAAGACCAGTCAGTCAGAATCTTTTTTTTTTTAAGGATTTGTAAATTTTCACTTTCAGGGATTTTGGTCCATATTGACCACACAGCATCATGCATTTACCACTGATTTGTGGGCATCACCCTCAACAGAACATCTATTTTATTACCCAAAGGTGTTTTTAGTGAATTGAGATCTGGTGACTTTTGAGGCCATTTGAGTTCAGTAAGTTTTTCCTGTACAAGTATGAAATGAGCTCGGTAACATAGCAAATTAATATTTGGCTCAAAGTATCTATTAGAAGATGATACTACTCATTAAGTGACAGACATGGTAATCAATAAGGCTCAGTCAGACTGTGGCACCAGCCTCAGCCTGGATTCTTGATGTAATGCTGAGCAGACTCTTTGATTCTTCCTGTCTTGTTATCAATGCTAAATTCTTCTTACATTATCTCAGTGTTGCACTAGAGTGGTCACAATGAAGTTGTTTTGTTTAAGTTGTTGCATTTCCTTTACCTCGAGCTCAAGTCCAAATGTATGAATAATGGCTTCACCTCCAGAGGGAGATTCCTTTATTTTAAATAAAATACTTCACACTTCAAAATCAGAGTTCCGCTTACAGCAGTTAGCCAAGACATTACAACGGGTAGCGCCTTAGGCTAATTTAGCAATGCAGCGTAAATAAAAAGCTGACCAACACAACGAAGCACACGTCACTCGTCATTACACATGACAAACAGAGTTAAACTGAAACTGGAAACATGCTAAGTCAATAATTCACAATAATAATATAATCACAACATTATTATAAGCTTACCTGTCGGCAAGCTCCACTCGGCCCACTGTTTCAGTGTAACTCGGCTAGCTACTAGCTACCCTTGTTGAAAAGACAGGGGGATGACTGGAGTCGGAGCTATATCTAGTGGACAAACGTCCCAAGGACATCATTCTGCACAGTCAGCATTTACTGTTTCATAAGAAAGTAAGACTAAATCGCCGCATAATCGGCAAAACAACGGCCGATATTGGTCATTTTGAAAAGGGCTAATATCGGCCAATTTAATCGGTCGGGCCCTAGTAAATAACTTCATGTAGCAGCCAAGAGGTTCATTGTACAGTCAGAGTTTGGATGTATTGTCTTCCATTTACTTCCAGACAATCCATTGAATTTCACATTAGCTTGTTTGCTAATGAAAGAAATTATTTATGTTTAAGATTGTATCTTCAGTCTAGACACTTTTCAAATCCTAATGGTGAATCAAACTGATCACTCTTTGTTTAGCCTCATACTTGTTGCACAGATCTGCAGTCAGAGTTTTTCTTAAAATGTCAAAGCACTCCTGTAAATGGCTAAAGGCAGGCCATTCATTTGAAGCCATCCTGTGATAATAAGCAGATTTTCAGAGAAGACGTTAACTGTCAGAAATAATTTTCCACAATTGGCTCCAATGAAAATCTGAGCTTTTGGCCTCCAAGGAAGCAACATACTGATGCTCTGCATATGTTCCACAGACCAACACCTACTAATGACTGTGATTCTCTTTGGATTGTCTGTTGTTCTAGCATTTGTTGGACAGTTAAAACTCAATAACCCCACGACTTTCAGACCTCTGAAATGGTGACTTCTCTGGGAATCCACATGAGTGATGTCAGACATGAGTTCATACAGCTAAGGCAACTAAAAGGGTAGTGTTTCCCTTAGAGACGAAGGCCAATGTCATAGTGTTTACTCAGTTATAGAGTGATGTAAGAGCTAAAAGATGTTAGTGTGTGCACACAAGCATATACATGCTGATTTGTGCAGCCTTGGTTGCAATCTCCTTTCAGTCATTCAATTAAAAGAAGAGTTTTTTCATTTTATAAATTAACCCTTGTAAGTCATTTCATGTTGAGACAAATGAAAGGCCTCTGTTAGTGAAATATTCGCCCAATGAGTGATTTCTACCCATATTAGACAGTAGGGCTGTACGATTATGACCAAAATAATAATCACGATTACTTTGATCAATATTGTAATCACGATAATTAATCACGGTCATTCACCGTGTTTGGAAAAACACGTATTTTTATTGCACCAATTATAAACAAACTATGTGGCAACAATTTTTAGTGAAAAATTGAACTTCAAATTAGAACAGATGATAAATAAAGCAATAAAAATACATTTACCTTTAATTTTTGAAGAGTTAATGTAAATTATGAGGCTACAAAATGTGTTAATTTAAAAGCCGTTCGGGAGCCAAAACAGCCAGCTCTCTGAAAAGAGCCGAAAATCCCATCACTAGTTGTAATGGATGCTACAGTGGAGAGGGATGTTGTGAGAAAGGCAAAAATTGATGAAAAGACAGGCTAAAAATGTTTAGAACAGCAAATAAATAAATAAATAAATTCTTCAGTCAATATTTTCTTTGTTTTTTAAGTTTAATTATATTAAGTGTATTTTTTTTTAATTCGGAGCGGCACAGCACCCACTCCTCATTAAGTAAAGTAAACTACGTTCCTTTACTTCAGTCTCCAATATCATCAGAAAAAGTTGCTAGATTTGTCGTTAGTCGTTTTTTTGAGTAAAACTCGCTATATATAGCGACAAAATCACTAAGTTGGCAACACTGACTAGCTGCCGACTGTAAAAGGTGTGTGCCCTTGTTATTTAGGCCACTTAATGAAGCCTTGGCCTTACGTTCGCCCCCTGGTGGTTGGCAGACTACTGGTTGAGAACGCGTGTGATCACAGATGCATGCAGCAGAGCTCGCATTTTGAATGTAAATATTGTTGACAATCAGGTTAATTTAATTGTAGCCACCAAAATCATGATCACGATCAAAGTCAGATTAATTGTGCAGCCCTATTAGACAGTGAGGTATGTTTAAACACTCCTGGATTTGCGAAGAATTTGCAGTTTGCTTTACAGGCAGGCAGTCTTCCCTCTGAGGACGTATGACTGCTGAGCAACAGGAGCTGGTGGTGATTTAGCATTTGATCCTCAACAAGCGGGGCTGTCACATTGCCGGCCTGCCAAGAAGTGTGTGGAGAACTGGGCTGGCGATCAGTGGGCACCACTAGCCTGGCATCACGCTGGGCAGAGGGGCCAAGCAGATGGGCCATCTGGTGACTTGCTGGCTCAGGACTGAGGCTCCTGTGTGTGTGGAACATCAACAGACTGGATGGCGTGTTGCTGGAAGGCCACCTGTTTTGTTGCTGTTCTTCATTTCTTTCATGTGTGGTCAAAAGCAGCATACAAGCACAGCCTGATACAGAGCTGTGCTGTGACATATTTATTTGTCCTATTGTGTCTGTGCCAACTTTTATCAACCAATTCCTGATTCAAGTTTTCCTACATTATCATTCAGCCTATTGAATCATGCCTGTTTATTATATTATTATACATTTCAATTTCATATCTTTACTTACATGCACTGACTTGATCCTATTCAAACACCCTGTGACTCTACCCTTCAGGTTGTTTTAGTGGTCGTCTTTATTATTTTTATTTAATGTTTTATAGCTAAGACAAAGACAGAAAATGTTTGTGTCCCTGCAGACAAGCTGGATCATTGATGCATGCTGTACACAGTGTTGGACTTAGAAACATGCAGCATGAACACTGTAGATAGCCAAACAACCTTGAGAAGCTACATCTATCAGTGAAAGTTGAAGTTTCTTCAATTTTGATTAGTTTTTCTATGTTTCATTTAGTTTTCTGTAGCTTTAAGGTGTAAATGAAATTTTTTTGTTTTTTTCTGTTTAATATTGTGTTTTGCATTTCTTTTTGTGCTTGCATTATCTCTCCTTCACAGCAACATGCTTGGCCTTTGAATGGGGCTGAGCAATTAATCATATGAATAAGAGTGTAGTTCACCCCAAAATTAATTATAAAATAGTCAGAGCAGCAGAATTGAGGAATTTAGCTGCAGTGCTGACATCCAAGTGTTTACTCTGTTGCTGCTGCCGTGACACTGTCAGTATTACTTTAGCCACTGACAACAGTAGCTGTGATTGTGTTGTGTTTGTAGCAACAAGCAGCCATTAGCAGCTATAACTATAAGATGAATATGCACCTTTTTCTTAAATAATTTAAAGCTGAATGCATAATATAAATGATAAAATACACCAATGCTTCAACTAACACACATCTGAGGATTTTCTAATATTAGTTCTTGTTCCATTACAAACAGCAAAATTAGTATTAGCTATAACCTCAACAGTAAAAATTTCTAGTATGACCACATGTCTCAAGTTAAAGCCTACATATAGCCTTTTTTGGCAGAAAAATCTAAATGAACTTTCGATTAATGCTGTAAATGTGGAACAAACCAGCTCATGACCACAATATCAAAACATAGTGCAGCTGTTTCTCTAGTTCCGCTTCCTCTTCTTCTAATCATACATTCAAAGAAGAAACAAATGTTTCCCACAGTATTTGTGTAAGAAAAATCTACAAGTAGAGATTGTCGTGTTTAAAAAAAGTCAAAATATCAGTGGCCTGAATGTACATAATCTGTAAAACGGACACGTTTTCTCCTCCTGTTCATCTACTTTTGCTGTGACCAGTTAAACACATTATGTGAGAACGAAATAATTCCTCTGTTATTGATGACACGGCTGATTTTGTGCTCTTCCGTCTGCAACTTAATGCATAAAAAAGGAAAGGCATTTGTTTGTTTTTTTAAGCTTATGGCCTTCACATGAGGGAGCTGCCATTGAAGACACTCACACCTGCCACCTTGCTGCATCATGAGGCTCTTTTATTATCAAATATCATTATAAAGCTTAAAATTCCCCTACTGATGGTGCCTTTTCAGAGTGGCAATTTACATGATCAAATAAGACTTGAGTTACCAGTGTCAAATGCAGCTCTTGGCTTGTGTTGTGTATTTCAGAAAAAGGAGACGTTTATCTAAAAAAAAAAAAAAAAAAAAGATTTAATACATACAATAATAATACAACTAAAGCAGGGGCACCTATGACGAAATTTAAATTTTGTGTTGATTTGTGTGTCCTGTTACAGATGCACTTTAAAATTCATATGGTAAAAGTTGCCAGCCTAAAATGTTGTTGTACTTGTGTAATGACAATGAAGTTGATTGGTTTTGTCATTGTGTTTGTGTATTCACACAAATATCATGTGTGGCTACCTAAAGGAAAAATGACACAGTTTGAGAATGTTGAAAACTTATTCTTGGGTTTTTTTTTTGTTTGTTTTTTCCCTCTCAGGGTGAAGTCTTAATTTTCAAAGAGAAGTTGAGCTCTGCGCTCAAGTTCAGCAAGACCACTTCCTGATGATGACAGTAGACATGGGTGAGTAATATTTAAAAGCAGGTGGTCATGCAATGTGTACAAAAATGTCTGTGTTTACACAGACACATGCCCACCTCTCATATGTCTCTGGAAGGAGCAATACAGGGAAAAATTAGGCATGTGGGGTCAAGGAAAAGTGTGGGAATTCCTTGTTATTGAAACAGCAATCAGATGTGGAAACTTATGTGTAACTGGAAGCCTTGACATAAATACCAGACAGACATTTAGAATATACTCATACTTGGTGATACACTGGAAGCAAGGAGGGTCAAGTGTCTTGCCCAAGGACACAACGACAGATGACTGGAGAAGTGGGAATCAAACCAACCTTCCAATGACTGGCCGATCCGCTCTAGCACCTGAGCCACTGCCTCCCACATTCAGAATAGACAATAGATAATATTTACACCTTTAAGATGGAATTGAAAATAATCAGAGTAGGTGTATTTGTGAGCACGCACATTCACTCCTACGTGTATTTATATAAAAAAAACAAAACAAAGATCACATAGCCATACATATTTTGTGTTCCTCCATACAATGTCTGCTAAACAATATATTCTATCCTGTGGTATAATGTGTGTGTGCAAGACATAGAGGCTTGGAGAGTTTTAGCTTGTTGCTGTGTAAACAATCAATATCTTTTGGCCATTCTTTCTGTACAGAACCAGCATTCATGACCAGTCAGGGCTCTTATTTTGGCCCTATTTCCACTGTAATTCAAAACCTTGTAATTTTTCTTCTACAGATGATGGTCTCCAAAATGGACCTGGACAACACAGGAACACACAAGGTAAACACTCAATAATGAAACACTAGTGCAGATCACACAATTTCCTCTGGGATTAATAAAGTATTCAGATTCTGATTAATTCAGAGGGATTACCTGAAATACTTTTTTTTTAAATTTTTTTGAGTAAGTATGCATAAAGGTAGACATTTTAAGTCAGGAACTAAATGATTACTTACTCAAAAGTGTCCATTTTTTTTAAAACATTACTAAAACAAAAAAGAAAAGCTTTGTAAGTTGGCTACCTTAAAATTCTTTGTTTTCCAATGAGCCCAGACAGATTAGCAGGGCTTTTGCTAGGCTTACTGTTCGTCACTTACCCTTGTTTCTAGACTTGCTATGCTAAGCTAAGCACCTCAAGAACTAACAGTTTATTCTGCTATTTACTCATGTTTGGGGTTGTTTATTGGATGAATAAAGAAACTAAATACAATGGCTTTTTAGCTATTTATTCATGTAATAGACATGGGCCTCAGTAGCATGTTGGAGAACCATACACAACCACAACAGACTGGCAGCTCTTCCTCATGCTGTTCACACACTGCTATGAGATGGTATCCCATTCTTCAACCAGTGTTTGCTGCAAGTCAGGAAATGTGGTTGTGTTAAATATGGTGGAGGTGAGGACTGCAAGCAAGCCATTTCATCCTCTCCACTCCTAAATTCTGGAGGTTGTCTCTTGTAAACCCTGCTCTGAGGTAGTGAGCTTTGTAATCTTAGAAGAGTTCAGTCCCAGACTGTGGAGATATGGGATTGCTGCTGGTTGGAGAATCTAATCTCAATATCTCTCTGCCTCTGGTTCCTTAGTGCCGACAGGGTGATTAAACGTTTTCTTTTGTTGTCGTCTTCTTAAGATGCCAAATTTGTGGCCTTTTTTTAACATCCCAAATTATATGGACTTTCAGTTTGGAGATGATATGCTCAAAGTAGACACCAACTCATCACTGTAACAGGGTCCAAGCTCACAGGTGCTGCTAATCAGCTGCCAATCGGGTACCTGATTGTCAGCACCTGGGGTACCAGAAGTTCAAAACAACAGTTAATAGCAGAATAAGCTGTTTGGCAGTGGCAGAGAAGATTTGGAAAATTTTTCATGAGCAAAAACCACATACTCAGCTCTGATGCCCACCCCACAAAAGCGTTTTCCTTACAAATGTGCCACTATTTAAAAAGGAAATAAACAGACTTTCTAATGGTGTAAGATTTATTGCCAGGAACTATTGTTACAACAAAAAAATAATAAACCAAACACAAATCTCCTTACTTTTTATGCCAAGTTTAGTTCTTGATGTGCTTAGCTTAGCATAATTTAGCTTATCTTAACTTGGTTTAGCATAAAAACCAAGAACAAGGGCAAGCTGCTACCAGTTAGCTGAGCAAAAGTCCTGCTAATCTGTCTGGGCTTGCTGACAAAGAAACAAAAGAATTGCAAGGCAGCTAACTTGCAAGATTTTTGCTAGGCTAACAGTTAATATAGCTAGCATAAGTCTTGCTTGTCTGACTGCTTGCTCAGAATCGAAAGAAATGCAAGGTAGCATTGCAAGGTCTTTGTTTCAGTAACTTTTTAAAATATGTACACTATTGAGTAGTAAAGAACCATGAGGTGTAGGATAAATCAGTAGAAAAGAACAATAAGAATATAAGACAAAGCACAAAATGATGTTAAAGGCTGTAATTTACTAGAGCTAGCATGTTAGTGGGTATGCATCTGTAATCCCTGGACTCTAAGCACACCTGATATCGACATTGCTTTTTTAGCCCATTCACATGGTCTTTGGTGTATCCATGAGATATTGTAGAGTACTTTACAACAGATGTTTAGTATTTTATTGCTCTAATTAGTAAAACTCATCTACCAGTAAGTAAATTTGCTAAATTTAGAAGTTACTATTAATATATAACTTTCCTTTGGTTTTTCTCTGTATGTGACATTTACTCCACATTTCAATGTATGTTCTATTAATAGGCATTAAAATATTATTTTAAATTGTTCTCTTCAAAAAGCTATAAGTGCATGTTTTATAATACCTTCTTTCCATTACATTACTTTTCCATTACAGGAGTGGTAATGAATTCAGTTTCACGCTAAGGGAAGAAATGCCTCAGCCTTCATGTTAAATCAAAAAATTCCCCTCTGTCAAGAGTTTCATCTTAAACCTTGTGCAACAAAAAAAATTGCACAACTATTGTCACACCTACAATACTCTGCATTACATCAGACATTTTTGCTCTTGGCAAAAGATTAACTTTTAGGGTTTAAACATTACATCCATTAGGTGTTGAATTGACTGTGCTACAGTTTCAACAAATAGAAAAATGCCCAGAGACCTTTGCTTATGCAGACGTGTGCGCCTCTTTGTGTGTGTTCTGCATCAGAGATTGGACCTTACTACCGCTGCAGCGTGAGGACACATTTGGTTCCAGCTTCTAATCCTGCTGAATGCCTTTGCCATGATGTGTCTCTCGGCATCAGGAAATCCCCTCAGTGTCTTCATTCAGGCAGCTTGCCCCATTTAAACTCACAGTCGTTGCCTTCTTGGTCCTTAAACTATCTTGGCTTTCAAACTGCAGCACTAGCCCCTTAAAATTAGGGCTATTCTCCCAACCTGAGGCAGGAGTGTGTGCCTGCAGCTTCCTCTCACCACTATTTTAGCTGCGCTTGTTTCAGATTGAGCAGCACTTTCAGACAACTGTCTCTTTTTGTATCAGTTGTCTTGTATTGGTGTTCCTGTTCTATTTCATCTCCTGCCACTTTCACAGTTCCCAGCATTAGTCGGAGAAAATAAAACGATGCAGAGTGATGATGCAATGTCCTGCAATCAGTCTTTATTGTGTAATGTTGCTGATTCTGCCCAACTTCCTGGAATTCCCTCTTTTCTTATGCTAGTCACATGTTACTTAGAAAGCTGTGCAAAGCTCAGGAAATGAACTGCAGGTATCACAACCTGTCCAAATGCTGGAAACAATTCTGGGTAACATTTGGCATGGGATCCCAAAAGTTTCTGAAGCCATTTCATGGGGCTGATTCTGGCAGAGAAGCGCTGTTGGTGTGTAAGTTGGTTGCTTTCCACTGTGCCGGTGGTTAGCCTTGGCAGGCCGCGGCCCGGCAGTGGCTGCTGACCAGGCCTGAGTGATGTAATAGCTTCATTTATAGGCCAGCTCTGTGCAGCACCACGCATTTCTCACACTCCCACTACCCTCACACTCACCCTCCCACTCTTCCCTCACTGCTATTATCCATAGGCTTACAGACCAGCCCTCAACTCCCCACTCACACATACACACACACACACACAAATACACGTGCAGGTCTCTGTTTGTTTTGTATCCTTGACTGCGAGTGCACCAGGGTAGTCTGAAGCTCTGGGCCAGTGGAGGCAGAGCTGAAACAACACGTCACCAGAGAGAGGGAGTGATGAGGGGTGAAGGTAAAGGACGTGTTTGCAAGAGTTACTGTTAGTTTTGATTATTTTTGCAGGATTGATTTAAACTGATAACCAAATTTTTATTTTAACCATCCACTAACCATTTTGAGATGAAAGATTAAACTTCTTCTCAAAAGTTATGAATGATCTTTTATCCTTATATTTTGATTCACTGAAGAATTGATAGTAAAATTAACTGTTAATGGAAACAATAATCAAGTAGAGCTCTGTGATCATTAAAAAAATCATCTGCAGCAAAAGTAGCAAAAAAGAAATCTGCATATTTTTTTAGAATTGTGTAATCAACGTGGAATTGTATCCACTGTTTTCCCTCATGCCCTGAGTCAATCAGAAATCCATTAATTTCCTGATGTGATGTGGAGTGATAACATGATTTGTCCAGCTCTGTATTCAGAGCAGAGACAGTCATTCAGTACCTTCCTGTTCCAAGAGGACAGGCCTAATTTGAGCAGTTAGTCGTCCACCACTCATGGCAGCATTGGTTACAACAAGCCGGGCCTCCTTTGTGAGTTGTAACAATTTTGCAGTGTAAAACTGCAGTATGATGGAGGGAAGTTACATTGTGTAGCTTTGCCTTTAGAAGTTTGTGTACTGTTTGCATGTGTAGGTGTGACTATTGTTTCTTCTTTTTCTTCATGTGTCTTGTCTCTTAAACATGATCACAGGAGACAACAGAGGTGACTTATGTTACAACTACTGCCTTGTTCACTAATTATAATGCACTCATTAGACAAACGTGACAGAAGGTTAATGTACTAAATTTGATGCCACTCTTGTCGTAAAGCAGACAGTATTTTGCCTGATTGATCTCTGTTCACTCCAAAGATATCAGTGCTCCTCTCTCTCTTGCTCTCTCTCTTTCCACTATTCGCACAGGGGGCTGAGATACGGTGGGTGTAACTTTTCTTATCAATCTGCATTATTTAGTCTCTCTGAAAGTGAATTGAGTATATGTCGTTAGGCAGAGCAGAGAGCTGTGTGTTATCCCTTACTTTACTCCAGCTGCTATATTTGGCTTGTCAAAAAAGCCCTTCACCACTGTGTTGTACTGCTGTGGCTCGACCTCACGTTACACTAGCTGCCTTACAAGCTGAAGTTAGCAAATCTTAGCTAGCTTAGCTGTTTGCAACTGGCACTGAGGTGTATGTTTGGAGATCCGAGTTCTTCCAGTTGGGGGACTTTGAGAACAGATAGGCCCAAACTGTCCCAAATGGCCATTTTGGAGACCTCCCTTCAACTGTGTGTACTAAAACTTCTCTAATTTTTTTTTTTGTCATTTTTGCTGTTGAGCCTGACGTGTTTTTTGTGGGGGTTTTTTTGTGCTGTGTGCCATCTTCATTTATTCTTCACTAGTAGCACATACTGATATTAACAATTCTCATCAGCGGTCCCTTTAATATGACTCTAAAGGCATACAAATAGACCTTGTGATTGTAGAGATATACTTGTTTTATTATTTTTCATTATGACTGGACCCCAGCAACCTCGGTCCTTGAGAGCCAGTGTCCTGCAGGTGCTGGATGTTTCCCTGATTCAGGTGAATGGGTCATTAACAAACTTGTGCAGAACTTGACAACAAGCTGTTGAAGATCCATTTTATTTGAAGCAGGTGTGTTGCAGTAGGTAAACATCCAATACCTGCAGGACACCGGCCCTCGAGGACTGAAGTTGGTGGTCCCTGCATTATGGTTATGCAGTTGTCGAAAAGTAGCTTAAAAAACAGGCACAGAACTCAAAGTTTTAAACTGATCTTATGGTACAAACTGGTATAAATGTCCAATTTGTAAATATGCACACTTAAAGAGCTGTGAATGCTTTAGTTTAAAATTAGACAAAAATAAAATTGCATTTCCAGTGTGTGATATTTAATACGAAGGAAGAAAAAAATATATCTTCAAGTTAATTCTCTTAAGTTTTTCTTGCCTAAAACAAATAATAAATAAATAAAATAAGTGTCAGATTGTGAAAAATGGGTCAGGTATTTGCCCTCCGAGACTGTAAGTCTATAGAATCAATCTGAATCAGTGTTCACCCTGACTTTTCCTAACTGAATTTACATAGAGGTCCACACTATTTTACTAAAAGAGCGTGTCGGTGGGAGAAAACCACATGAACCAGATACATGAAAAAATTCCTCTTTTGGGCATCTTGTTTTTTAACAGTCTCTGTCACGGCTAGTTCAAAATTTCTGCTTACAGCTTAAAGCATTGTAAGTTAATGTTAGTTAGTCATGTTAAACAGTTTTTACTCCCTCCATGACCTTTAATCTCATGTTACGTCAAATAAAAATGATCCTAGTGAGTTTCATGCTGTCAGGTGTACAGATCTGAGCTGGTGGGGAGACCAGCGTTCAGGTTTTTGATAAGTTGTTCAGGTACTGCGAGTGGGAGAAAATCCGATTGGTGCATCTGTAAACTGATTGTGTGTTCTGTGACCCAGGGATGAACTCAGACTGGCCTACTGTCGGTGAGCAGCTGGCTGTAGAGTGGGAACAAGATCAAATGTCCTCTCAGACCCCATCTGCTGTCTGTGTTACTGCCACACCAGCTCCAGCTCTAGACATCCCCAGTGGTCTTTCACACAGAGACACACAAAGATCTATTTTATTCTTAAGGAATGTGGTCTTTCCTGCTCGTGCTGTTTGCGTTTCACACACCTGGGCTGGTTTCCCAGTAAAAATTTTGTGTGCATGTGTAAGTTTTAATAATGAACGTACTCAATAATCATTTATCTGAGCGGCAGGCAGGGGCTGAGGTCAACGACCTCTTCTTTTTATCATAAGCCCTGTGCTCAGATAATTGGTTCCATTAATGTCTCTTGATATGGTAATGTCTGACATGCTCATCTGCATGATTGCCCTGTTTTCATGTGAGGGTGTGTGGCAGTTTTTATTTGTGTGGCAGAAATTGTGCAATGGGAGAAGGGAAGTGAAAAATTGAGATTTAACTCGCTGCTGGTTGCAAAGTTAATTTGAAGATGTAAAACAACAGTGTAAACTTGACACCATTTTAGTCAAAGCTTGAGTTAGGAATGTGTAATGTCTTAGACTTGATCTTCTTGTTTAGCCTGTAGCTACTTTGCCTGTGAGTCATTGAGGATTTTACAAAAGAGAGGCTCAGCATTTGTCTGAATTTTGTTCCTCTAGTATCTGCAATGAAATGTTGAAATGTTTAATAACTGAGCTCCAGGCGACTGCATTGCCCTGTGCGACAAGCGCTCATGCAGTTGAATCACCTCTTGCATTATTAAACATCTCTGCTCCCTCACAGCTTTTGCATGCAGAATACAGAGTTTGAGTGATCAGCATTGCCACACATATCCACAGTATCAGATTAACTCCCTGTTTTCCTGCCAAAATATGGTGGCATATTTGCCATGCAGCGAAAAGTTGTTGTTTTTTTTTGGTATTTTTGTAAAGCATACAGTGTTCTTACGAGGTAAGTGAGGGAAAACAGGATAATTTCCATTAGTGGAAACTCAACAGATGGTTTGAGAACAGGAAGTAACAGACCAGGTGTTGCCTCACTGCCTGATCTGAGCCAACACAAGCTTCAACATGGTAACTGATGGAATTTGGCTCATCCACAACGCTCAAAAAATGTTGACGAACAGTCATATTTGTGCTCCATTTCACCCAGTCAATTGAGCTCAGAAGGATTTGCTATTGTATATTATTAAACCTCTGAGGAGTTTGTTAGTAACTGTTGTGTATCTTTCCCCTTAGACGACGAGGAGGCGCTTAATTCCATCATGAAGGACCTGGCCGCCTTGGGCTGCTGCTACACTCAGCACAACAGCCACAAGCCCAAGAGCAGAACTTTACTCTACAAACAGGTACACATCACAAGTAAATATGTATTTATGGGGCTTTTACTCATGTTATGGAAATTTGCAGATAAAAACAGCTGGGTGGAGGCAAAAAAAAAATATATATATGTATAAATAAAACATTTTTTAGTGGTTAAATGATGAAAAACCCAGCTAATCATAAATTAGTGATTTATTTCAACATACTAAGCATGTTTTGCCTATGATTGGTAGAGTAACATGTGACTATGGCTTCAGTCTGACCACAGATTTGAGCAAATAAACCTTTAGAGGCTCCTTTCAAGCTGGGAGGACGTTTGATCCTAAAATATTTCTTCTTAGTTGCAGTTAATTACCTGGTTCCTTTAACCTTATCTGTCATTTGGGGTTTAGACACAATACCCAACCCCCCATTTTTTTAGAATTATTTTACCAGTTTGTGGATAGTTAAAGTCAGGTGAAGGTTATGCTCTAGTTTTGGAGAGGATGAAGCAAAAAGCAGCTTTTTCTGAGTCTTATACAAGCATTTAACACTAATGATGCTAATGTGTCAGTGGGTTGCATTCACTGCCACTCAGAATTCCAAAATCCGCTCAATAAATCAGATTTGACTCCGAATTTGAGTTTATTGGAAATTTAGAGTTGTTTAATCAAGCAGCAATTTTCATGGGGATGGAAAAAAACATAGCTGTGCTAGTACTGATTTCAGTCACTTTTAAAAATTGATTTACAAGAGCAGCGTGAAAACCAAGCTGACACATTTTTTGACAGTTTATCATTTCTCCTTCTTAAAAAAACCTCAATGTCTCAGAGATTTAATTCCTCACAGTCACCTTGTGTCGCTCTCAGAAGTTGTTTCCTCATGCATTTGTGTCTCGTGGGTGGAATGATAATTGGCAAATCCTCTTAAAGCAGCAAAGTTTATGATGAGACATAAACAAACAGTGAGGAGCAAAGAGAGTTTCCGCTCGGAGAACTGCTTTCCTCTGCGAACCGGGTAAACCCCCTACTTTTCACCCAATCTCTTGCACTGATATGATGACAGTGTTAGTTTATCACAATGACCTCATGCAGACTTACAGGCTCCCCCAGATTCTTGCTCCTTTTGGAAATGGCTTTAAAGAGAAAACACAAAGTAGATTGTGTCATGCCATCCTTGGAGTTGATTTGAAGGAAAATGTCCAACAAAAGAAACCATGCATTGCAATGTTTTTTTGCCACTGCCGTTTCTTGTCCAAGTTATTGTTTTCATTTATTAAGCATGCCCAATCCCTTATACAGCCATGAATCATTTTTACTTTCCACTCCCATAACTCCCCTCTGTTGTTATTGTTCCTCTCAACAGGATTTAAGAGTCAAGCTGGAGCATGAGAGAGAAAAACGGTATGTTGGAACTTATGTATTGTTTTTTCAACTCATCTGTCCAAGCCTTAACTCTGTAGTTCGGATCTTTTTTGTTATGCTTTGCCATGCTTGGGATTTTGTGTTTAAGGGAGGAAATCACAGTTACATGCCAGAGCAGCATAAAGAGAAGGAAAATTCCTACATTGACATTTAGCTGGGGCCTTGTGTTTCAGACTTACTTGAGAAGGGGAAAGAAAAGTGTGTTGGAGAAGAGTAATCAAAAAAGCAGAGGGTGCGCCACGTGTTTCAGTCCAGTCTTTCAGCTACACTCCAACTTAATATTTTATGTTTTGTTTTTTTGTGCTTTCCCTCTGTCCTTCACATTCTTCTTCTCGGTCACCCTAACACTGCCAGCTTCAGTAGGCAGAGCACAGCAACAAAAGGTGCTTTATAGCTTGTTTATCACACTGGAGCACCCAGTATAAATAACAGATCTTCTGGATGGAGAAGATTTTACATGGACACTCTTTTAGCTTTACACATCTGGCTTTAAGCTTTGCATCCTGAGAAAAGTTCATAGAGGGACTTTTACAACAATATGCACGTTTTTTGTTTTTTTAATCCATTTCTTCAAGTATCAAATGAGAGAAGATTGATGGAAATGGCATAAATTGAAAAAAGCACCCAGTTTTCCAAAGATAGTTCTATGATACAAGATACTGTAACGCATTATACTATAGATACACAAAGATTGGCTACAGTTCACTGGTAAGGAGTGTGGACCAAAATGCCAGATGCGTTGACTAAGTAGGTTATTGTGTGATATATAAAATGGGTTATCCTGTGGTCATTCTCTAAATATAAGGCTTGAAAACGTCAGAATCCTCATAAATAAGGAGAATTGAGTGTTTTTGGTGGATTTGGTTCATCGCTGTAATAAGGCACCTATATGCCCAATTTCTGTTTCTCTCGCTGAGATAGTGCCAAATTCGGACTGGTATCAGGTCCTGTAGTATCGGAACACTTTTTTGAATAATGAGTACACCCACATAGTATTGGACCGATAGCCGATACTGGCATTGGTATCGGTGCATCCCTAACATGAAGTAATCCCTCCAAGTTTTCGTCTTAGCTGTTTCATGTTCCATAATGTTGTTACACTACACCTTACCTCTGCAGCATAATGACATAATAAGAAGATTAGCTGCAAGGCTGGGGGACCATCAACATCACACTGCTGATATCTGTGGTGTAGATTCAGTTTCACCCTCAGTGCAACTATTTTCTTAGGTTACCTGCCAGGGGCGGATAAATTTGGATGGATAAGTTTGAAAAGTTTAAATTAGTCGAAGTAAGTTTGTACCCTGGTTACACAACAATTATTTTATTGTAGTGAACATTTAAATCACATGGCTGATCAGCTGTTTTCTCTATGAGTAGAAACATGGCCAATTCTAGCTAACTTGTAAAGACGCTTCTCTCCATTTTAACGTTTTTTTATCTCTTTCAGCTTTTGTTTCTATCTTTAACAACCTTCAGGTCTTCTACTACTACAACTATGCGTAATGCAGCTTATCTGCCACCTGCTGCTTAGTTATTTAGCTCCAAACTAGCTCATGAAAACATCACTTATTCATTTCAGGCTTGCTTCTTATAAACAAAATAGACTAATTGAATTACCAACTCGTAAGACAGATTAAGCTCCAAACAGCCCTTGAGGGAAAAAAAAAGAAATGCAATGTCTTATGTTGCAGTGCATAAACACTGGAGGGAAACTGACCAGAACCTACTAGAATAATAGGTTTGATTCTCCAGCATATAGACTAAAGTAACAAGCATTGGTTTGGTATTTAGAAAACCGCAGGCTAAGCGGAGAGACGGAAAGAGAAGGGAAATAGTACATTTTTCCAGCAGAATACAGCTTCACACTAAGCCTCTCCACTTTTTCACAGTCCTAATTGGCTACTGCTGAGTACGAGACTAGTTTTTCATGTTCCTGTCTCTGTGTTTCTGCCTTCCTCTGTTTTCTCTGTCTCACGGTTCTCTGCTCTTTCTCACAAGCTCCACATTCCACACACACAGCTCTCTGTAAAGACAACTCACTCTGGAAGACACCATTCATAGATTTAAAAAGACAGTCTTTTTCATTGTGTCAGTTCACACAAATTTTTCTATGATGTTTTCCTTGTGTTAGTGTTGCTAAACTTTTACTTGTTTAGTTCTCAAGGTAAAATGTTAAAAATCCCACTGTAGCATCGGCATAACTCAAATATTTATTTCTTTTTATAAACAACAAAATAGATAGCTACAAATATGCGGATGTGAAAAGGAAAATTAATAACTGAAATCTCTAAAGGTTGTTGCAGAGCTACTTGTATCTTACATCTCATGGTTTCAGCTGTTTAGACTGTTTAATGCAAAAATTTCTTTCATACTTGAAACCACGTTGGTGGGATCTTATTGGTTTTCTATCTAATGGTGCAGAACCAGTGTGAATAATATGTTATAAGTGAGAGGCGTCTGCAGCACTCGAGGTTTCGGAGTCCCTGAGTCAGGATAATCATGTTGTCTGTCCACAATGGAATTAAACTGGAAGGTTTCTCTTTTTTTTGGCAAGCTGTGAAGGTTTTGGGCAGGAAATAGGAGCTACAGAGTGTCTCTCTTCCCCTGGCTCTGCCTTGGGGTCTCCTGCCAGAAAGCAAAGGAACAGAGCCAGACCTTTATTCTTTGTGTGTGTACGATTTTGATTTTGTTCACCAGAGAAAGGAGGAAGAGAAAACGAGTGTGCTGAGATGTGTGTAAGCATTCTTTTAACTCTGCAAATCTCCCTTTCTCTCTTTTTTTTTTTCTTCTTTCTCTCTCTCTTCACTGAGTGCGTTTCCACATGCCTGCTCACATGCAGAGGAAGGAAAGCCATATCTTTTGGAGCAGCGTCCTTGTATCCCCCCCCTTCATTCCCCATATCCCACCAGTTCTTTATCACACACATCATCACTGAATCTAAACAGAGACAGAGAGCGTTTAGCCGCGCCACTGCACGCCTCTGATCTGCAGGCCTCTCTCTTTCCAGAATCCTCTCCTCAAATGAGGGAACCAATGAGCAATCATTAAGATAGGCAGAGCTTTGGCCTCTGATGAGGAAGTGATGGGATAAAAACAAGCTCCTTATCAGGATACTGTAGAGATAGGAGGCTGCAGATTCTTCAAAAGCCAAACATGGTGGGAGATTGTTTAAATAAAAGTGAGGGGGAATTTCTTTCTCTTTCTTTTTTTTCTCGGGCTGTCTCCTTTATTTTTCCTCTCACATTCTGCGAGTGTCTCCACATCTTTGTTTCTTTTGCTGCCGCTCCAGTTTTTCTTTTTTTTTCTTTCTTTCCTCCCTTTCCTCTCAGGAAGTTTCCCATCTGCCTTTGTGCTGGCTTAGTGGAGGGGCCCAGCAGTGTTGAAACAGTGACCGATGCACACACTGATTGGAAAATACACTCATGCATGTCCATGTATACTCTCTCTGCAACACGAACTGATAAGCTCATAAGACTCAGATGAACAGACAGACAGAGCGTCCACACTCTTGTGTGCACGTAGGCCTACAGCAGATAAGCATTGACATACTCTACATTTAAACCAGAGGGGTTTTTACGCCTTTCCCTTCTGTTTTTTGAATTGCATTGATTAATCTTCTGCTTGCATCTCGCTGGCTTGGCTCACTCCTCTCCTTGACCCGGTCGACCTATCCATTTTTCAGTCTTGTTGTCATGGAAACGCCGTCATAAATAAATTCTCCCGTGGTTATGCAATACAAACAAGCGCTAGAAAACCACAATGACCAAAAATGAAAGGCCACCTAAACTTTTTTTCTACAGTGTCTGCAGGCAACGAGAGTCGCCGGCAGACACAACATAAACGTCTTCCTCTGACCTCTGACCTTGCTGGCATTCCCTTGTTTTTTTGTTTTTTTTAGAATCATCCCATTTCAGAGGCCTTTGAAGATCAAGGAGCTGCTACAGAAAGTGACTGAGGCCTTTGGTCAGCAGATGGACATGTTCTTTATGGAGAAAGAGGTTAGAGACGACCACTGTACCATTTAAAAAGAACAAAATATCAGTTTCATGTGTAAAATATTGCAACTAATGTGGTTAATAATAATTTTGATAGCAGTGAGATTTCATTGAATTATGTGTGCATTTACTAGGGTGCACCAAATTTGTTTTGATCAGCCTTTAAGATAGAAAAACCTTGTTTGATTGACCAACATGTAAACAAGTATAATTGCACGATAAATGTCAACATAATCTATTACTTATTAAGAGAAATAACAGGTTAATGTGTTTTAGTTTCTGGTTAAAACTTTGGTGTATTCAAGCAATTCCTTTTGGACTTCCACATTTTAGTGGAGTTTCATCTAGGGTTGGATGACTTACAAGAAGCTACCTCTAAAGTCATTCTTTATTCACGATGAACCCAATGCATTTTGACATAATTTGTGACTGATTCTTCTTTTTCAGTTTGCACCAGCAATCACCATCTAGCTAGGTGGATGGCTGCAGACAATAATCCCACACAGTGCCAGAAATTCTGCTTTATTTTTCTTTTTATAAATTAGATGCGGACTTGCAGTCATTATTTGTTACATTTTAAACAGTTTAAAGTGACTTAATCCCTCTCCCCAACACTGCTGTTGCATTAACATGTTATCCTTATAGAATAATATGGAGTAAAAAGTCACTTGCTTATGTTGTCATTTCAGTTGCTGCTGCCTCTAAAGACTCAGGAGGACCTGGATCAGGCGGTGTTGACACTGAGTTGCAGTTCTGGGTCCAACGGGCTCCTCAGGATACTGCTTAAGACCCCCAAAAACAACCATGTGAGTCCCTTCACTGTGTCCATTGTGCATGTAGCTCACAGCTTCAGTTTTAACTACAACAACCATGATAAGAGTCAGCAAAAAGTTAGCCTGAGTCATGTTTTGTTTAAAACATGTGACATTTGACAAATTTGGCCACAGCACAGCCACTGTTTGCTGAACTATGCGAGGAAAGAAACTTCCTCCACAAACACAATTTTTGTAAGAGGACAATGATGTAATGCTGTCTTCACTTCCTGTCTTGAACCCTGTTCTCTTTCTCTTACTTCCTGTGTGCTTTCTGTGCAGTATCTGCAGGTGAACAGCAGGGACAAACAAAGTGAGATGAAGTCATCGCGGTCACTAGGAGATTTGAAGGGGTCTTTGCTCAAGGGCTCCGAGAGGGTGCGCAAACACTCGACAGGTGAGCCTGAGGGTGACGTGAAGACCCAGAAAAGCTTGAAAACAAACAAGACCATTTCCAGACAGATTCATGTCATGCCACACTGGTTTGATGATACTGTATTCTCTAGCTCTTTTGTATGATTCAGTCTTATCCCAACCCTGGGCGTAAGTAGAAACAAACCTGAAAAGCATGTGCCAATAACACGAAAGTATGATTGCTTTCTGTGTCGAGCTTTCTCACATAGCCATAGTCAGATCTTGAATCATATACAGTAATACATTTTTGCTCTATCAGTTCATCTGCCTGCTGAGATGAGGAGGGGAAGAGGCTGAGCTAGAAGTAAGAGGAGTGGTGGCAGATAAGAGGTGACAGGGGAGCGGTCACAGTGTATGGTTGAGTGAAGATGTGATGTGAGCTCTGTACCTCTGTGACGTATAACAGCTGGGACAGTGGGGAGAAGATGGGAAAGAGGAAGAAAGAAGCTAAACTGTGAAGAATAAGAAAATGTCATTTTAGCTCCTTTGACTGTTTACTCCAACCATATTTTATGATTTTATGAATTTGGTATACATTTTGGCACCTCAGCTTCTGAGCACTTTTTCAGTGTTGTTGTCAGCTCAGCCAGGGATAGTTTCCGCTGGTCTTTTCACCGTTACAAGGACAAGTGCTTAGTCTCTGGTGCAGCTCAGCCAGGAAAGCGTTTGTCACAGTAATAGAGGTGAGAGGTGGCAGCAGTGTGGTTTAGTAAATCATTTCTCATAGTCCTGATACCAATGAACTTGTACCCGTGATACACAGTGATACTGTTTTCTCCCCTCATCGACTTTTCTCTCCTCCTTACTTTTACCTATCAATTTCCCCTCTTGTTCTTGTCCTGTCATTCACTCGCTGCTCCCCCTCCTTCTTTTCCTCACTCTCCTCCTCTAAATGCCAACTCTTCCAGGTTCCCTCCACACGGGCCGGACATCCCCTCCTCCAGGCAGCGTCCCCGAGGAGCAGCAGCAGATCGCCCGCCAGGGCTCCTACACCAGCATCCACAGTGAAGGGGAGTTCATCCCAGAGACCCCAGACCAGAACGTAATACTTTTTTTGCATAGAAATAAAAAAAATTGGCATCATCAGCCCATAGTAATCCTGTTTTTAAAGATTTACATCCAGTTCTTTACATCAATTTTTTATTTGTTTTTGAAATATGTTTATTATATGTTATTAGATTTAAATATAATATGAATTTGAAGTCTTGAGTTGTTTGACAAGGAAGCTTTTGGAGGTTTCTTTCAGCAATGTGAAGTCAATGAACACATTATTACATAAAATCTAAATGTATTTATTGTAATTAAAACACTAAATTATGTCTCATTATCTTTATTATTAATAATTGTGTTTTTAAAATTTTGCTGATAAAACAGAATATTTGTGCTGTATTTTCTGTCTTATACTGCAGTACAATATATTTTGATTGTCATGAGTACTGTGTTGACACTACTCTGCACTGCTCATAGTCTCTCCGCTTGGCTGTACACAATGTGACCCTCGAACCCTCTGTGTTATTAAATATGTCAGATGCTGGATCCCTTTGGGAGTGCAGACAACTCACTGTCAAGCAGCTGTCAATCTATAGATCAAGCACTGGACAGGTGAGTCATCGGGCGGGGTGTGTGAGTTATAGCTCTTGTCTGTGATGAATGTGCTCATGTTGCAAAAGAAAAAATATTTATGTGAGCGTGTATTCTGAAAACACACAGAAGTGAGCAGAGGTTCTCTGTAATGGTTGTAAATGATGTAGGCCAGTGTAGCTCTTTGACCCTTCTTGAGCTGACTGCGTGGAAAAGGATTCAGGTCATTTTGCTGTTACGATAGCGATGGGACTCTAATCTAGACGCCTGGATTCCTCTGTTATCATGAAAGCAAGTGAAGCAGTGGCTGAGTGGGAGATGTGATAGCACGAGCAAGAACACGCTGGTTGAGAGGAAAAGATGAGCCAGAAAATGAGGAGTCGGTGTGAAGTGGAGAGGCCGAGGAGAGAAGACTAACTCTGAATCAAAAGGAAAATAAAAGTGAGCAAGAGAGACTGAGAGAGTGCGACGGAAACAGTTCTACCTGCACGAGGCTTATCAGGGCTCTGGGCTGCAGAACAATGGCAGGAAACGAGTGCATGGAACTTTTCCCTGCGAACAGGCATGCGTGCCCGTTATCCAGGGTCTCGTGGCCCCACGCCGCCCTGCGGTCAAAAGAAACGTCACTCTCTGGCGGGTCGTCGGGACGGGGCGGCTTGCGAACGGCCTGGGGGAGGACACATACACACATTTAATGCCGTATTGTACAGTTAGTCCCACCGCCAGTTCAGCACAAGCTTAACTTTAACTGTATCATTGCTGGCGCAGAGACCCTCTTACCTTCCAGCTTATCTTCTCCAGTTTAGCTCACTGTTGTTAAACATCAAGCGTGACTGACAGAAAGCGACTCTGAATGCAAAAACCATCTTCAGGCATTTTACACTGCTTTACAGTCGAGGCTGTTCTGAAGTTGCAGGCCAACCGACTCCGTTTTGAAGATAAGGAGAATTACCGGCCGAAATAGCAAACGATTTTACAACCTTTTTCCTTCTGTTCTCTTTTAATTTCAGCCCTCCTTTCTCCCAGAACAACCGTGACAATAATTACCTGAACCTCAACTTTGAATACAAAGGTAAGAGAGGACAAATGTGCAGCAGTCTTGCTAATTTTTTTTAAAAAAAGAAGCTTTTTGCTTCCGAGTTAATTCTTTGCTCAATCTCAACAGAGAGACAAAGAAAGGTGCAAAAAGCTTGTTCACAATTACAAAGTTTTTTTTTCTTGTAATTATAGACACACATTTAGTTTTACAGAAATCTCTGTCCCACTTCCATATACCCTGTTGATTACTTAAGAGTAAGAAGGTTTTATCTTTTAAATTATATACTTAAAATGAGAGATGAGTTATATAGTCAATGTCAGTTGTATCTGCCTATACCAATCAAATAATTCTGTTAAGATTTAAAATTTTATCGACGTGCTTCTTATCGGTTATCGGCTCCCGTATCTAAAACTTAAAGCCTTTTTTTCTTTTCTTAAAACTGCTCATGTGGGCCCATGCCAAATATGCCCATTGGATAATCCGGTCTTGCTCTTGAGTAGACATCGCCTTTCATGAGCACTTCTCTCCTCTTGAAGCCTCAGGCTCTGTCTTTCTGTCCTCCCTGGGGTCCCCGTTCGTTCAATTTTCTTTCAGAAGGCAGATCAAATACCCCCCTCCACCTACCATGTTGTAAATTAAAATAATAGAATACTGCACCTATACGAGGAATGGGAGTCTCATATAGCTGCAGCAGCACTTGAAGACTCTCTTGGACTCACATGCACGTGCTTGCACACTCTCATGCTCTCCCCTCCCCAGATTTAAAGCTGTGTGGCCCTTCCTGTGGAGGGCTACAGTGTTTGTTTATCATTCTCTGTGAGTAGATTTTTCCTCTCCATCCCGTGCTGCCAAACAGAAAAAAATAACTCCTGTCTCCATGGGATACAGCTAGCAAAAAAAAAAAAGAGAGAGAGAAGGCAGTCATCTGACAGAACAGCTGCTTTCAATTGCAAGTGGCTCTGGTCCTCTCCTTTTAGTGCGTGTGGTGTGAGTGTCGGCGCTCACATGCGTCAGCAGTGTTCCCCACCTGCCTTTAGTTATCGCTCTGCTGTTCTCGCAGCAAGGTCTGCACGAGGCTGTTTTCAGTTTTATGTCTCGGCTGCTACGAGATGATACAGCTCTGCTCCATGTGTGAAAAGCTCTGCTCCTTTCTGCTGCTGAACTTTGATTTCAAAAGCAGAGATGTGCAAAAGTAGTGTTAGTGTGTGTCAGATGTAATTTATGGAAACAGGGGCTGCTTTTATTGGGCATCAATATGTTTTTCTGCAGATTTAAAGCTGCGTTGTTAATCCTAAGGCGTGCATAAACACATAACTTTGAACTGAGAAGTATTGCTGGTACAGAGTTAAAAAGCAATTTGAGACTAATTGTTCAGGCCTAAGTAATTTCTTTGCTGACATACAGTTTTTTGCCTCATTGCTCCCTTTTTTAGGTCGCCATGGGAAAGGAGGGACTTTCCCACGGCAGTTCCAGTTGCCCAATCGCAGCAAGGATTATGGAGATCGTAAGAAACCAGCTTTGCTAGAGCAATAACCAATAACAACACCATTATTGTGCAGCTTAAACACATGTTACCATGTCTCTAGGATACACAAACACAACATCTGACACCATCTGGTCATATATATATATATATATATAATTTTAATTTATTTATTTAAAAGTGACAATTTTTTACATGAAGTATAGCAGAATTTAATGGAGTGCTGTGGTGTATTTTTGTTTAGATTTGGTACAATGTGTGTAGCCTTGCTGTTCCAGGCAGCTGCATGTAATTTCTAACCTTGGCTAGCAATGATTTACGTCTCCCTGTGGTGAACCCAAACTTGTATAAAAACACAGCACCCTGCTTCCTGTCTGAAGGGAAGTGGGATGAAGTGCTGCGAGGCTCTGGCCAGCCTTAAGTCTTGACCATTTTAGGTACAACCCCTATAAAGCAGCAGCAGTGACAGCAGTATCATAATATAAATAAAGACACTGTGGCCCTTGTTTATGTAGTTTCTTAAAATGTATGTGTGTTTTCAGGTCGCAGGACACTTCCGCGCAGCTTCATGCCGCAGGAGAACCTCTTCCAGCTGGTTCCTTCCAGTCGCACACGCAGTTATAACGGAGACAGCACGCTACAGTACAGCGATCTGCGCTCGCTGGGCCGCACTACTGATAAAAGCTGCCAGCGCGGGACAGCCAAGTGTAAGTATTTCACTTTCAATCCCAAAGCAGTAACTGTTTGTCTGGTTTCAAAATCTAGATTTTTTTATTATTTTTACAAAGATTACAATGGATAATCAAATCTTCTGACAATTGTTTGTAGAAGATATGTGGATTGTTGTATTTAGTAAGTGATGAACCATTTAATCGGAGATGTAAACAAGTAGTTTACCAACATCACACTTTTCTAATGAATAGACCATAACATATTCCCTTTGGATTATATAAACAACAAAAAAGTAGTTAAGAAACATATAACATATTTGCTTGAAAAAAATGTAAATTAAATTTCTTTATTAATCTCTAAAAGAACTTTTTATCTAGGAGAAAATAAATCAAAACTTGTAATTTTGTAGAGCAGAATTTAAAAATAGATGATAAATTAGCACCAAAAATTGCAAAAACATAAATGTTAATTAACACATTAGTTGAGCTTTTGGTTATTTTTGTCCATTCATAGTTTGATTGAAAATTCTTGACTGAAATCCTAAAATATGAATTATTTGTCTCTTTTCGGCTTATTTCTGCATGGCAGCTTGTGGAAGGGATTATTAAAAAAAACTTCTGCAGAGAAACTAAATGACAACAAATGACTCCCCTTGAACATTTAAATGTGTGGGATACGCCATTTTCTCTCAGCAAACTGTTGGCAAAAGCCAGAAAACAGACAAAATTGTAGATGTATTTGGCCATCGTGGATAAAGGCAAATAAAGGAAAATCTGTTTTCCAATGGCTGTCAGATATATTTTAATTCTTACTTATACAAAGTAAGAGGGAGTAGAAGTGATGTATAGTAATACTGTAAGTGGCGGCAGACATAATTCTCCTCTCATCATCCAAAGTCTCGAGCTCATTGATGACATCTGCCCTCATTCAGTTTGTGCTCTTTGCCCAAAATGTTTGTTTTGTTGCCAGAGCTCAACTCAGCACTCTGTGGTCGACTGCTCAGTCTCTGGTGTCTCTCTCGCCCACACACGACCAAATAGTTTATCGCAGCCACAAAAAACCCTGCTAAGTCCAAACCAAGTCTCGGAGTCTGGGTCTGAGGGGCGAGAGCTGCTGAGATGATCTTTCTAAGTTTTAACAAGTTTGTGTTGGTGGATTGTGGTCTGACAGTCTGACTGTGATATCTGGGGTTTCCCCCAGTCTTGAGTGGGTCTGTGGTGGGAGTTTTTGAGCAAACTGCGGTGCATTTGACATCTTGCTTTATGAGGTTTATTGTGTGAGTTACAGTTTACAGCCTTGCTGTTGGTGCACACTCAAATCCGTATCAAAATGTTTCTGAATGTCTTCGGGGGCTTGGTAACACAATTAATTATTGGTGGGCTTTCATCATTGGTGTTGTGTTTCTGCAGCACCGCGGGCGCCAGTCAACTGGCGACAGGGAAAGCTTCTGGGGCGAGGGGCGTTCGGGGAAGTCTACCTCTGTTACGACGCCGACACGGGCCGCGAGCTGGCCGCCAAGCAGGTGCCCTTTGATCCCGACTGTCAGGAAACAAGCAAGGTGAGAGATATGCTGCAGGAAAAACCTCCCATCTGTTTGGAATTAGCTTCTTACTGCATGCATGTTCTGTAAGAAGACTGATTTTTAATTTTAAGAGGTGATTTCTTTTTCTGTAGGAAGTGAATGCTCTGGAGTGTGAGATTCAGCTGCTGAAGAATCTGCGACACGAGAGGATCGTTCAATACTATGGCTGCCTTCGGGACCTTGAACGGAGAAAACTCACCATTTTTGTTGAGTTCATGCCTGGGGTGTGTATTCTACAGCATAATATTTTACTCTGTGCTGTTTAATAAGTGAAGTTACAGTTTGAGTTGTTAAAATAGGTTGACAGACTAAGGACAAACATCATCAAACTCACGCTGGCCACATTGCTACAAAACAGTTGACATCAGCTGACAGTGAACATGTTCTTAATGGTTAATGTGAGCTGAGCAGTTCATTTTATGAGGTCATTTTCTTACTAAATAAGGATTTTAACGAGTGACTGTCGCCTGTGGACCACATCCCCGAGCCTGTTTTCAATATCTCCTAAGCTGTTTTTTTCTTTTTTTTTAATTTCTTTGTACGGTTGAGCTTCTTAGTCACACATTGTGTGGAAATTGGAAATGTTTATGTTTCAGAGAGCCTGGCAGAGGTAAGAAAGGAGTTGACAAAGCCAAGGTTTTGTGTGACCGCGCGGCACGTCTGCACTGCTGTTGCTGACCGATAACATTTGAGCGGACCCGTGGGGGGTGAGGGAAGACGGGGGCAGGTGTCCCCCTGAAAGACAGAAAGCTGCTAAGGTGTCTTGTTGACAGCTGAAAGAGAAAAGGGAGATGATTTTTTTCACCAAAAGTACGTCACAGGTGTTAGTGGATCATGTCTTCGCTCACAAGATTTCCTCTGGAGAAACTCAAGACGGGAAATGAAAGGAAATGCAGCACACTGGGGCAGTTTGGACTCAACATCAGGCAGACTTCTTTCAGCACGTTGTGTGTTTATATATTTGGTTTTTGTATTTGAAATTTGGCTTGAAGGCTGCTTTTCCAAACCCCAAAATAACTCCACTTGAGAGTATTAGTAGTAATAGTGAGTAATACAGCCAGCTTACTTTTTCCAACCTTGCATCCGCATGTTCTTTTATAAACTTTTGTCCCTTTTCCTCTCTTACGGTCTCCCCAGGGCTCAATAAAGGACCAGTTAAAAGCTTATGGAGCTCTGACAGAAAAGGTGACAAGAAGATACACCAGACAGATCCTCCAGGGAGTCTCCTACCTGCACAGCAACATGATTGTACACAGAGACATCAAAGGTAACCGAAACTGCAAACCAGCAAAGGTCAGAGACGGATTTTAATTGGATTTGCAGGAGACGTACACTCACACATCTAATGGTTGCTGTTGTGTATGTTGCTGAGAAAAACTACAGATTTATTCATTTTTATCCTGGTTGGCATTTCCTTATTTGGCTATTTAGAACATGTCTGGAAAATGTGCTTTTTTGAACTTCCCTTTGAGATATATTAGGCTTCACGCTGGTGAAATTGGCCAGTCTAAAAATGCTCAACACCGGACGGAAAGGCTTTAGTTTAGCTGCCCGCAGCTCTGGGAGTCGTTGCTTCGTTAAGTCCCGGCCAAGAACAAGCGAAATGTACCGTCTGGTGGGGAAAAAAGATAGTGGGTCACTTGGGATACAGCCTGGCTCTGAGAGTAATTGTGGGTGGGATTTTCCACTTAAATCTGCTCTGCATGTGTAAAATATGGTGTTAACTCACCTTTCCACAAAGCAGCTCCTCTTCTCGTTTTAAAAAAGATGTCAGCTCATGTGGTTATTTGACTAGAGCTTGGCATCACAGCCATGACATTACACCGGTTTCTGTGAAATTCATGTTCCAAAGAGCCAAACAAATTTAATCACCTGATTTATTGGAGAGTTTCACATCCTACATGCTGTATCTATACAGTATAATATATGTGCAGACAGTGGAAACAGGCTGGAGAAGTGAGCTGTAAAGGTTGCAATTTTAGTCTCTCAATCTCTTCTCTGCAGCTGTTTAATCCCTTTGTGGGTGTGGAGGGTGAGTGGCAAGTAGTGTGCATTAGTCATTGATCAAACAAGTGGTGTGTCTGAAGGAAATGGGATGGACGCAGTTACATGTTGGAAAAATTACCGAGGAAGGAGGAGAAAGTTTGTTTAGTTCAAATCTTTCTCAGGTGGAGCAGTTTATTCAGTATTTCAGTTTCTGATTTGTGTAAGCTAAAAGGGCATTTCCCTCCTAAGAGAGGAGAGTTAAAGAAAGATAAACTTTGGAATAGATGTATTTGTGTAGTCCAGGGAATGTAGTATTTATAGAAGGCTTCTAGATCTTCTTTGGGAATATGTTTGCCAGTATTCCACCACCCAAGACCTGTCAAGATGTTGGAAATGTCAGCTTTTCCCCTGAAGTCCGTTGAAGTGTTGGCACAGGAATTTATAACCACACTAACTGAACCTCCAAACTCTCTGTACACCTTAAAAGATGTTGACAGTTCTCAGGAGACTCTTGAATAACTCTGAGCTCCATTTGTTTTGTTCCACCAGGTGCTAACATCCTGAGAGACTCCTCAGGGAACGTAAAGCTCGGAGACTTTGGAGCCAGCAAACGTATCCAGACCATCTGCATGTCTGGTACAGGAATCAAGTCCGTCACTGGCACCCCCTACTGGATGAGCCCTGAAGTCATTAATGGGGAGGGATATGGCCGGAAAGCAGATGTATGGTAAGAATGCTATCAGAAAGAAATTAAATAAATCGAGGGGATGTGAGACTTTTGCGGCAAAAACACTGCAAGAGTAAGTACAATGAAATAATCTCATCAGATTGGTATTAAAGCTGTATAAACAAATACTGGCAACACGTTGGGTATAATTAGTCCCACAACAGAAATATTAAATCAGGGCAGGGTTGAACAAATTTACATGAACATCTGTAAGATATAAAGTGATCCAGTGCAATAGCAATAAATATATTTATTAAGTTTATATGTTACATTTAATTCAGCTATAAACTGTTTAATCATGTGGGATGTTGGCAAAGTACTGCTATTTTATAAAGTAACAAATACAAATGTGTACTACTTTATGTATCAGTAGATGAGTTTTCATGGCAGTTGCAATTAGCAAAAATAACGGTATAAAGTGGTTTTATCAGTGAAAAAATGTTGAGGACAGATTTTTTTATTAAAACTGTGTCGATCGTCAAATAATTTTAATGGCAGACAAAAGTTTTAGAATTTCTGATCAAATGTGTTAGAATATCATTAATGCGTAAAATACGACCTATTTGAACTTAAATAGACTAAAAGTACAAAAATGGGCACCCTGAATCAGTATCACAAGTGAAATTTGGCAGAATAGTTGGAGTTGTTGCATTGAATTGCAGTTTATTAAAACTTGTGAACAACGCCAGTATGTACACAAAATATATTGATGTTGTACAAACTTTATTGCCCCAGAAAGGGGCAATTATGTTTTGTTGATTTGTTTGAACCAATTAGTTAATTTGATTTTCGATGCCTTAATTGGTCAACTTCATTATATTTTGATTGGTGGCAGGTTAGGGTGTCATTATTGGATATAAAAGAAAACACAAACAAACAAAAATATTCACCAAAAGCTTAGTTTTTTCCTAGCAAAGGGTTGATGCTCACCACCTCATGCTGAACTCTGTCAGAGAATCACTGGTTTGTATTAGAAAAGAAAAGGAAAAAAAGACTTGTGAACTGCATATTCACTGCTGTGTTGCTTTTTTTCAGGAGTGTTGCCTGCACTGTTGTTGAGATGTTGACTCAGAAACCCCCGTGGGCCGAGTACGAGGCCATGGCAGCCATTTTTAAGATTGCCACGCAGCCTACGAAGCCCATGCTTCCAGAGAGTGTGTCCGATGCGTGCAGGGACTACTTGAGACAAGTCTTTGTGGAGGAGAAGTGGCGACCCACCGCAGATATATTGCTCAGCCACCCATTTGTCCAGGGCAGCTTCTGAGACCTGTGGACACCTGCCCCTGCCCCTTACCCTGCCTGCAAGGCCTCCATGGTCCCGGCGCCTCCCTTCCTCTCCGGCTCCGACCCCAGAGCTCCCTCCTCCTGTCACCTGGTTCCAGGGTTCAGCAACACTCCAACTCCCTGCCCTGCCATCGATCACCAGTGTCTGCCTTGTTAGGACTTTTGCACCTCTTACAAACTAGCTCAACCCAGACCATTTCCTGAGAGGCCAGGCTGACCACTGTCACACCTCCAGAGTCCTTCAAGGCACCGCTCTGTGTTCCCTCAGGAGGGAACCAACAAGAAGGCACTTAGCAGTCTCACAAGCTAGACTGCTATCCTTTAATAAGAGAAAGAAAAGTGGCCTGAATTAGTGCAAAGTGGTGCCTGAAGCTTTTTGGTTCTTGCATTACACACATTTACTGCCACAGATCAGTGTCTCCAGATCATGTAGACAATGTGATTGACCAGTTTTGACACCTGATAGTACTGTAAGTTACTCAACAGCCTAAAATAGCTGTAAGTGGACTTAAAATGGTAAAATATTTTTATACAACACAGTCAACAGATGAGATTTCTATTGCCACCCTTGAGAAAATGTAAGTGTATTTCGTCAACGCCTTACAATAAGTTTGTAAGTAAGAATGTCTTTTTTTCTAAAGTTGTCCTTTCCCTGCTTTCATAGCACTCACAACCCCATTCAATAGGATTGTCAAGTTGCACTTTTGATATCATGCATTGACACATTTACACATGCAAGATAATCAACCGAGGAGATATTTTTCTATTTGATGCATTTTTATAACGTCATAGTAAGAACTGTGTTTCAATGTAAAGAAAAAGAAAACCAAACCTTTGCATTAGCATGCAATGTCTTTTAAGCAATAGCAACTCTGCAGTTGAAGTTAATGACCTTCATTCCACCTCCCCACGCAGCAAGCCTTGCTCCTTTCAGATGTGGCCAAAGAAAAGTAGCAGAGACAGAAAACTTAGCGTGCAGTATTATTACATTGGCCATTTTTTCACCTCAGATCCCTACAGCCTTTTCTTTGTTATGGCAGCTTTGTGCACCGTAGACTGCACAGACCAAATCGGATGCTTTGACATCATTGTGTTGCTTTAAAACGATTATAAAAGCAGATTGAAGGAAGTGTCTCATTTACGTTCTTGTTGCAAGTTCATTATAAATCAACTTACCCCTATGCCTTCATGTAGCCTCTCACTTCATTCAAATGGGCCGTTTTATGACTTGACAGCACATCTTGCTCTGTGTAATGTCAGCAGAGCTGAAGCATTACATTACAGACCATCAGAGAGCATCAAGATGGAAATAAATGCTGTATTCTTCAAAGAATAATGATGGGAGATTGATGTCAGAGGAGTAGTGGCTGGCTGTAATACAGTGGCACTTAAGGAATGATCAAATCTTTTTTAACCCTTGTCAGTGCCTTATCTAAACTTGCTTGTAAACACAAACGTTCACTGCCAAAGCGGAGAGCTTCCTTAGGTTAGGTGAGCAGCTGTTCAGTAAGAGAGCACACCCAGGATTTGCTGAAGTTCTTTTTATATTGGAAAAAAAATACTGTAAATACATTTCCTGCACTTTTATATGAATTTTCTTTTACATTATATACAAATTTGATTAAATAGCTACATTATACAGTAGACTGTACTGTGATTTCAACAGGAGAATGTATAATTGTCTCTGAGAGCTGGCAGTATGAAAAGACTGGGAGGCTTTTGATTGGGACAGAATTTTTGTCTTAATGACAAAGCCTTGAAACATGAAATGTAACAAGTCACTGATCTTTTGTACATTTAACTTAATAAATCAAATATCTAAGACTGCTTTTGTTTGCAATTTGTATCACTTAATTAAAGGGTTTTTAGAAAGAAGACACAACAGTTGTTCTTGTTCCAGTTTAATTCACATTTACCTCCTACTTTTTCAATTAAGTTAATTTATATTTTATATATTTATAATTTATTTCATTTAGTTTGGGGTGCAAGAAGAGCAAGTGAAGAAGCCTCTGACAGAACACCTTCTATTGTGTAATCATAAAGAGGAGGTGCAATTTTTTAACAATTGTTGGACCACCTTAGGATAAAAATTTTTTGATGGCCTGATTGAGAAGTTTAGTTTTATTTAAAAATTAAATTCATCTTGTAAAACAAGGAGTTTTATTTTAATTTGGCTGTAACAAAGAAACAAACAAACAAAACAATAAGATAGGAGTGAAATGTTTTCAGGGTCTCTCCGATGACTTCAGATCCTAATGTGAAATTAAATCGGCCAAGGAGTTACACTTTCAGTCTGCATATATATAGAATATGTATTTAAAAATAGACATATATTAGACATGCAGAGGGGTTTATTTTAAATACACCAGATTGGGTAAATATTTTGTGTGCGATTCCCAGTTTTGACGATGGTCTGTGAGAACATAAAGTTAACTTTATTTATCATTCTGAAATAGCATAGCATATGCAAGTATTTAGACAATAAAATACACATAATTATCCTTAAATCCCAACAAGAATAAGCACAAACCTCAGTCTGAACATACAAAACTTAAAGTATTTTAAAAACGTTAAAAACAACGTCATTTCTACACGCGATACAAACCAAAGTCAACTGATAAAAGCATATAAGGTAAACAAATTCACTACACAAAAAAGAATACAGTCTGGGTGACAAATTCCTGACGGTCAAGCAGTTTGAGCAGGTGTTATTAAACCGTCTTACAAAACCTCTCGTTTTGTAACATCGTGGCTGAAAACGTGACGGTCCCACACGAGAGCCGCAGCAGCAGCACTGAGCAAAGGACGCCACTCCAACACGGACGGAGGTCTTTTTGCTGCCTCATATATAAACCACTGTTGTGTATTCTAAACAACCATGTCTGCCTCCCGTACAGTAATATGCTTATTAAGGAACGACCTGCGTGTCCACGACAATGAGGTAAGAATATAGAATCGCGAAGAAATTAATTCCGGCTTTATTTGAGTTAGAGTACTTGCACATGTAACTTAAGCTAACACATTTCTTTGTAATGTAACATTTCTTTGATATATATATATATATATATATATATATATATATATATATATATATGCGTAAATGAATGTTGGAATGTAACAAGTTTTCTTCCCGAAATATTTTTAAAC
>JBAMHW010000020.1:12300528-12311009 GCA_037177495.1 Rhadinocentrus ornatus | reverse complement strand
TCATGTTTTTTAATTGCATTACAGGAAATAAAGAACTTTATCACAATATTCTAATTTTCTGAGACAGTCCCGTATATCATTAGGTTTTTATGGCTCTTTGCGTTTTAATGTACGTCACTGAAAATTTTAAATGTATGAGGTTACCTGATGCCGATATGCTCCTGCTGTTTGTTCCTACAGAGCCAGTGGCTGACCCTCGATCTGCTTTCCCCTGTAGTGGAGGAGAAAGTCATGCTCTGGCCAGACTTAAACATTATTTCTGGGACACTGTGAGTTCTACATCCATCCCTAATAGAAATTTAAAGTTATTTACAAAACTAAACCATTTGTTATGTTTATGTATTATAATTTAAGCTTTGGTAAAAAAAAAAAAAATTATAGCATGTTTTTTATTGTAGGATTCAGTTGCAACTTACAAAGAGACTCGTAACGGCTTGATCGGGGTGGATTATTCCACTAAATTCTCTGCTTGGTAAGTAATATCGAATGCTTGAAGGAGTTTCATGTAAGTAAAACTTATGCCTGGTGTAATATATCTCTAATGGTGTGACACTGGAACACTGCAGGCTGGCGCTGGGCTGCATTTCTCCCCGGTATATTTACCATCAGAACAAACAGTATGAAAGAGAACGAACAGCCAATCAGAGCACCTACTGGTTAGTATACACACTGGTTCTAATGCTTGTTGTTTTTAAGGTAAAACAGTAAACAGAAATGGGAAAATTTAGCGTGTTTTACAGAATATTTCTTTTATATTTTATCCACTAGGGTCATTTTTGAGCTTTTGTGGAGGGACTACTTTAAGTTTGTGGGTGTGAAGTACGGAAACAGACTGTTTCAGATCAAAGGTAAAGTTGGCTCATGTCTTCTCTTTATTATTATCTTTACTATTACTATAAATTAATCTAACATTCATAATATAATTTGAACTTAGGACTTCAAGACAAATCTGTGCCATGGAAAATGGACATTAAGCTATTTGATGCATGGAAAGGTTTGTATTTACAAAATTAACTTACTGAAAATGTCTTTCTGTTTTAAAGAAATGCACTAAAGTAGTGTGTAAACTGTGTGCATTTGTAGAGGGATGCACAGGGGTGCCCTTTGTGGATGCCAACATGAGAGAGTTGGCGATGACGGGCTTCATGTCCAACAGGGGGCGGCAAAATGTTGCAAGCTTCCTCACAAAGGATCTGGGCCTTGACTGGAGGATGGGAGCTGAGTGGTTTGAATATCTTCTGGTACGTAGTCTAGCTTAATTATCATTGTGATAATTTATCAGACATAAAACTTATTTAATCACTGAGGTGTTGCCAATTAGCAGAATCTATTTTATTTGATGTGGTTAGCTGTTGATTCTTGTTAGTGCTTCAAGCTGATTAGTGCAATTTTTTTCTCTTAAGATTGATCACGATGTCTGCAGCAACTATGGCAACTGGCTTTACAGCGCTGGCATAGGAAATGACCCCAGAGAGAACAGGAAGTTCAACATGATCAAACAAGGCCTCGACTACGATAGTAATGTATGTTTAAAAAGCATTAACCGTTTGTCTCACTTCCCTTCTTTTTTTGCCAGTTGTTGGATTGTTTGCACTTCAACACAAAATATGAGTCACACTTTCAGACGGGTTTGGTGTCATGAGTATGAATAAAGAAATCCATTTTCACTGATTGATTAATCAAAGCTCATTCACCTGCTTCAGGGAGACTATGTGCGGAGGTGGATTCCAGAGTTGAAGGATATCAGAGGAGCAGATGTACACACACCGTGGAACCTCAGCTTGGCCTCGCTGTCACATGCTCGTGTGTCCCTTGGTGACACCTACCCTACCCCTATTGTCATAGCGCCTGAATGGAGCAGACATTTTAACAAGAAACCAGTGAGTGTTGGAGAAAAGGGAAGTGAATAGTGCATATTGGGTTGCTTTATGCATGAAATGTGCTACATAATTTTTTTTTTTTGCTTTGCATAGTGTAAGTGAAAGAGAGTAACTGATAGTTTGTTCTACTTAATGACTCTAAAGAAAGTGGTTGAATGGAAGTACTTTTACTCAAGCACTAAATAAATGAAATATTTGGGGACGTTTTATTGATTTTAATCATATTCTGTTTTGTGCTGCTATTTAGCTACATTTCATCAGAGGACTTTTTGATCATGTTTTCCCTTCTTTTCCAATGGATATAATTAACTTTTTAGTTTAAGGTTTTATTTAAACTTTAAATTAAAACAATTTCCCACTAGAAGCACTCAGAGAGCACACACCTCTGCCAAGCCATTGTATTTTTTGCTAATGATTTTAAACATTATTTTTGAGTTAGAAGCTCTAATGGCAAAATTATCCCTATCTCACCATTATAAAGAATCCTTAAAAAAATTCTTGGATCCAGGCAGTGATTCGGATCACCCCCAAAATCTAATTACCTGTTCCTTATTCCATTTCTAAAATTTCCTGAAAATTAGAAACAGGTGTCTGTATAATTAACAATGGCCCTGCGATGGTCTGTTGACCTATCTAGGATGTACCATGCTTTTCATGTAGGTTATAGGTGGGATAGGTTCCAGCCCCTGCAACCTGAATTGGAATAAGCAGGTATAGAAAATGGATGGATGCTTCTCAACCCAATCAAAGAGTCATTACAGGAACAGGATTGACCTCTTGTATCTGGATCGTATTGCAGTACCAAAGCAGTACCTAGCATGGACCCAGCCTTCTCAGGATATTGTGCAAAGGCACTATTTTTACTATTAATATTCATTTAAATTTTTACTGATATTACTGTACTTAAATGGTTCTATTGCTACATTTACTTGTACTTAACAGTTTATAAATAATATAAGAAGAGAAATTTCATTAATAGAAAAAAACATTTGTTGTCCTTTTTTGTTTTTTTCCCAGAGTGGCTCAGGGCCTACAGCAAAAGGAAAGAAAGGCCCATCACACACTCCCAAACAGCATCGAGACCGTGGCATTGATTTTTATTTCTCAAGAAGCAAAAATCTGTGACCAGTGCAGAAGGAAGATGGTCACTCCAGATATTTTAAAGTCGGGTTGATTGTGTAAAATCAGTGATACACACACAGTAGATTTATTTTATTTTTATTTCTTTTTTGTTTGTTTTTTGGTGGGGGTGGGGGGTTAAGTACTTATGTGCAAATCTGTAATGGAGTATCTACATTTCCAGTTGAAATAACAGTTAAACAGTTTATCATGTGTATGGTTCTCTTTTTTGACTTTTTTTCCCTCACGTTTGGTTTTATCTTGCTGTTTTCTTCTATGCGTTTGTGACTTTTTTTCATTAATGTTCCAGCTGTATTTATGTGAGGAAGTTGCAGAGAAAATGCAAAATGGAATTTTTTTGTTGTTGACTATATTATTTGATTATTAAAGGTTTCCCTTTAATAGCACGCAACTGTACCTACGGGTCGTCATTTCTGTTTGTACTTGTGACAATGTGACACTTTCAGTGGCTACTGAAGCCAAACACCGACAAGCTGAAACACTTAAACACGCCTCTTTTGTTCCCTTTTTTTTGCATCTTCTCAAAGTAGGCACTGCTATTAACGTTTATTAATCAGCAGCATATGTTTCCTCTCAGGTATGTTATTGAACTATCATATGCGAAAGAGAACTGACCAAAGGCTGCAGAAAGTAACCAGACCATCTCCTTAATAGACCTCCTCTCCCGTGTGACGCAAAAAAAAACGCTTTTACATCACTTCCTTGTTCCTAATTCAGGTAGGCAGTGCTTGGTACACCCTCCTAAATCACGTCTCCCATTGCAATGTATGCTTTTTTTTTACCTTAACCGAAGCCCGTCGTGCCTCGGAGATTTTCTGCGAACATGGCCTGCCTTGACTCAGATGTGGACTTGGAGACCATTCCTCTGGTTGCGCTCAACATGACTGTGAGGAAAAAGTTAGGACTTTATCTGAACCCCAAGCACACGGTGGCCGCCGACTGGATGGCTGTTGCAGAGGCCATGGGCTTCACGTACCTGGAGATAAAGAACTATGAAGCGTCCAAAAACCCAACTACGACCGTCCTGGAGAACTGGCAGGCTCGGACCACAGATGCTTCGGTGGGAAAGTTGTTGTCAATCCTCGAGAAGGTGGAGAGAAAAGACATAGTGGAAGATCTTCGTCCTTCGATAGGTGCGCAGCTGTCATTGAAATCCAATTTTTAAATGTTTCCAAAGAATGCTTTTTAACTAGTAATGCTACAAGTCCGTGTTATTAAATAATTGAATAGACTGAGTTGTTATTTGTTTCTGTAATTAAGGAAGTAGCGCAAACGTGGGTCGATAAAGTAGCTTATGTTTATGTTCCGGTGAGTCAGTTCTGGGCCGTTACCAACTGCACAGTCTGTATTTTTTTTTTTGTTTTTCTAAAAGAGGATGTCATTGCCACATGGTACTGTAGAGCTTTGTAAAGTCAGGATGTATAAATTAATTTAGCCGAAGCAGTAACTGAGTACCTTGCAAGTCTAGGTCAGTCCCGGCTCACAATCAGATTTAACCCCATTCAGACCAACCTAAATCGGGTCAAAATACTTGGCTTGGTATCAGCTCCTGAACTTTGGCTAATGCTAAGGTGCCATTGCGTAATAACGGGGCCAAGCCATTTTGACAACTTCGTCCCTTTTTTTTTTGCATAAAAATGTATTTGCGGATGTCCAGGAAAGCCTTAATAAACATAGTATTTGTTAATGTAACAACCAGCTTATAAAATAGAAAAATTTCTACCAACATATAGAAGGTAGTTTTTATGTGTGTTTATAATTAATTAACTTATTAATGTCCTTATACCAGATGAGGATGTCAGGAAGTATCTTGAAAATCTGAAAAAGAAGTCAGAGCCTCCAGTTCAGGTTCCTGAGGTTGACAGCTGTGTACCACGCACCCCAGAGAGGTTTGGCATCACCCTAGAGGATGACCCTGAAGGTCAGTGTTTGTATAAACTTTGTTTGAGTTTCTCATAACGATACTTCCAACACATAGAAGTCAAGGTTACTGGCTAAACACACTGATTTTTGTCTTATACTTGTCAAAATCTGCTATCCACCTCTGTCATTGTTGATTAGTTTGTCTCAACTGCACAATCTGTATGTAATTTTAACACAAGTTAAATGGCTTTTCTGAAAGAGGATGTCATTGCCTCATGGTAGTGTAGAGCTTTGTAAAGTCAGGATGTATAAATTAATTTAGCCTAAATAGAGGGAGTACCTTTTACTCCACTATCAGAAGTAGAGAAAAAATTAACTCAACAACAAGATCACAGTCTGTATAACAAATCAATAGGCATTAAGACAGCAAATTAAAAGAATGTCAGAAACTAAACTGAAAACTATCTGTGGCTAATAACTCATCCAGTTTAGCAAAATGCTGTTCTGTAACAAATAATACCTCCATCTTTAAGTTTAAATCCCATAGTTTCAGTGAATTTATGGTAGCCAGTGTATTTGTTCAAGCTAAATCTAATTTGGATATCACAGCTTTTTTCCATGGTAAATTATCAAACAGGAAATGATTGAATTCGGTTTTAGTGTTACCTTTTATCCTTGGTGCTAATCGCAGTTTTGCACTCTTGTTCCACTTTGTTTTCCTGCACAAGTTTGTGGTTTCCTTCTTGTGCCTCTGCATTTCACTTTCGAACAGCCTGTCACTTCTCTCTTTTTTTTCCTTACAATAATATATTAATGAAAACTTCTTCTTTTTAATTCATCCAGGTGCTCCTGAGATGTTTGATGCTTTTATCTGCTACTGCCAGAGCGACTTTGAGTTTGTCCATGAAATGATCCGAGAGCTGGAACAGACCAAGTGCAGGCTGAAACTGTGTGTGTTTGACAGAGATGTCCTCCCAGGCTCCTGCGTATGGACCATCACAAGCGAACTCATTGAAAAGAGGTGTAGCATTGTAACAATTTCTTTGTGAATTTTCCTTTTTAACTCTTATTTAGCAAAAGACAACACAAGCACTTTGGGCCAGGTGTGAGTGAAAGATTTTAGTTGCAACATGAAAGTTTCAGTGAACGTTTATAGAAGGCTAACTTAGCTCCAACACAATTTATTTTAAATTTAAATATCGAAAGCCACCTGTGAGAAACACTTTGTGCCCTCAATATGTCTTTAACTTTTTTTTTGTCACATTTTTGCAAATTACTAACATATTTGTCCATCTGTGTAGGTGTAAGAGGATGGTAGTGGTTATTTCTGATGAATATCTCGACAGCGATGCATGCGACTTTCAAACCAAGTTTGCTCTCAGCCTCTGCCCTGGTAAAATAGATAATTTTATTTATGTAAACAGTTGTATACCCATTTTTCTGACATAAGCTTGTGCGTGCATGTAACTCAGCTTTAATTCTTTTTCAGGAGCTCGAAGTAAACGACTCATTCCTGTTATCTACAAGTCGATGAGAAAGCCGTTCCCCAGCATATTGCGCTTCCTGACTGTATGCGACTACACTCGGCCATGCACCCAGGCTTGGTTTTGGGAACGACTTGCCAGAGCGCTCTCGCTGCCATAATCATGGATCAGTCAGCAACTTTAACTAAAGTAAAAGTGCCTTTTTTGTATCATTACATGTTATGTTGGACAGTCCTCAAATGTTACAGGCTCAAGGACAGCTTGTAGTCTACATTCTGCTGGTATTAGAATTTATTAATAATTTTCCTGCACATTGTTATGCTTACATTTCACTTTTCTTTGCAGATTACACAGATTTTTGTATATAGTAATTGTAAATCTGAAGATGCACAGGATTACCACATATTAGCTAATCTCCATGCACAAAGACATTATTATTATTATGTTACTGAAATAGCAAAAGTAACAAGGCTTGCTTACCACTGCTTATGTGCTTTTTGTGACATACCTGTTTATAAGTAAAGTGAAATGTACTTAATTGTCTGTAAAAGCTTGTGTTTGTGACTCTCTCTGTCTCACACACACACAAAAGCACACAAAAATCTCATCAAAATTTTTGTCTAGATGAGATTAAGGCTGAAAAGGAACAGCTATTGTAACTGATACTTTTACATGCTAAGTTGGTGCCCGGACAGCTGGTCTTTTTCTCTCATTTGACCTATTTTTACATTTTGTATTTTTAATTAGTTGTTTTTAAATATTTGAAAAATTATTTTGTTAAAAAAAATAAACACATTTTTTCAAGGTAAGGTTTATTTATTTTGTATGTGTACAGTCATGAAAGCAAAATGTAAATCATGATTGTCCAAGTCCTGTGTTTGATTAAAAAATCCTCCACCAGCAGAGGTCTCCCTCATGTAATGCTATAAAGAGGAACTTCACAGTTAACACTATAATATCCAATCACGGGGTAGCATGAGCTGTGTTGTCCAATCGGAGGACAGGATCTTACTGGCCTGATACGCCTCTCTTCATAAGCAATAGTCATGTGTACCCTGGTTTGAGACTGTCAGGTAGGACTGTCCAACCTGGTAGACGGCTCCTCGTAAAGCGATTATTATATAATTGTAAATGCGGAAGGAGTGTGATATATTGCAAAAATGAAACCGGAATAAGTTTGGTGTAAGAATTTGACTGCCTGCAAGGTTGGCCTCTGGAGCAAATGGGGTGTCGACATAAACGTTCAACCATTAAACTGAAACCCATTAGTAATTTAAACACAGCACCTCGCTTTTGATTAAAAATGATTAATTCAGGCGTAATTTTACACGTGACAGCCATTTAATGGTTCCGTGTAGTTTTACATATGGAATAACTGAATGATTTCAATTTGCCTTTTAACATCCGTTCAGTCTCCGCCACCAACCTACAACAATTAATTTCCACCAACTGACCACAGCAGGACTGCGGCGCTCGTGCGGTGTACCACATTCAATATGTCCGCCACGAAGGTCCACATTTGCTCAGGAGGAATGCGGTAGGCGGGGCTGCTAGGCTAGTGTCAAACTTTGGGAATGACAGGAGTGCTGCAGGATTCGCAAAGAAGGGGAAGTGTCGCCCTTGTTGACTCTCTTTGGATTACTTTAACTCCCTTTCACGCTCAGTTTCTGGATTCACCACCTTTCCACAGATAGTTCGGTCTCAGCAGATTCTTCAGCCATGTCGGAGGACCTGAGCTCCCAACCCTGGTCCATCAACAAAGATGATTATGAGCTACACGAGGTGATTGGTATGTGATCATTAGCTTGTTAGCATAACGTATGTGACCGGTAGTGAGTGAATTTCTTGCTGTTAGCTCACTTAAAGCGAAGCTTAAGACGATGAACAGGAGCTTGGTGGCTTTCAGGAGAAAAGACGAGCAGGAGACATCCTCATTCTCTGGAGCTAGGTTGAGTCAAAGGCGTTTGGCAAGTTGGCTACCTAGCCGGGCGGTGTTATGACTTGGAAACAGTGGAATGCTACCAATAAGAGCGGTCAGCCTCGTCCACTGGTGCTATGCAGAGGTTGTAAACTAGCCTCAAAACGTTACTGTGTAGTCAGGCTCCGACTATTTTCTGAGTAAATGCATTCATTGACAAGCCGCTCATCAAGTACTGTTCGAAAGATACTTTCTTACTTAAAATTACTTGTAATAGTCGTGGTTATGGAGACTGAAGTCAATCTGCAGAATACTTTAAAAATAGATTTGACATTACAAGCGAACGTTTGGTAATATCATTTTGGGGGAAGGCAGTGCATAAGGCTTCAGTATCAGCCATAACGTTTTTGCAGCTAGATAAGACAGAGACTGAAACTTAAACTGGTTGTGTGTGTTCACGCCCATCTCCTTGGTAAAATACACTCGATGTTTTAGTGCGAGAATTCAGATCCTTAACTAGTAAACCCCAAACAGCAATAATTGGGGTTTCAAGTACAATACAAAGTATTAAAACTACTGTTTTGTCACACAGGTTACTGTGTTATAGATTATATTGGATTATCAATACTGAAGCTTCGCCGTGTTAGCATCTTGTTGTAACCAAGAGGTCCTGCCTGCAGATAACTCCTTTTCATATACCAATCCTGGGGGTCCTCAGGTTGACAGACGGAAGAAGAAAAAGCAAACTTCAGATCCACAGATCTTTTTTATTTATTTAATTTTTTTTTATTTAATTTTTTTTTAAAGTTTTCTCTATTCTCTGAACTCTGAATTATTTAAGGTGGTTGAAGTGTAACAATGTGACGAGTTTTAATAGAAACTTTACTTTTGCTAAAAGTTTGAAAACGCCTGAAATGTGACCCAGTCTGTGCTATGATTTTGTAAGGTGTCATTCATTAAAACCTGTCAAATAACTATAATAGATTAGAAATTTTATTTTTAAAATTAAGTTATTTCCACTGCTACAGTAATTTTTTAAAACTGCTTTGTGACCATTGCAACGTCCAGAGACTGAACTTCCTGAGGGTGGGACCTACATTTTGGTCTATTTACTGGTTGAATTAATCCAGTTATGCCAGAGGTCTTTTGAGAGGATTAATCTGAATTATGGGGCTTCTAACCTCACAGAAATCCGGTAAAATCATTTGACAATTGGCTACTGAACATCATCAGTAATGAACTTTTAAACCTGGTCTGTGCTTAAAGTTTGGTTAGTTAAATGTTAATACAGGATTTCTTGTGGCAAATAATGGATTGTCCAGGTAAACGTTTAAGTGTGACCACATTTTCTGTGCAGTATTGTCAAGCTACAGGAGGAGGGAGAGAAGAAGAAAGACAGAAAAAAGATTGTTAAACATATAAGCAAAGTCTTGTTCTCTTAAATCGGTTAATTTGTGTGTTTTGGTTTATTTGACCCAAGCTGTGCTTATAGGTTTATATAAAATGGCCTTTTTTAGGCCTAAAATCACCTCCTTTTTCTGTACTTTTTGAAATACTGAAACTTACTTCTAAATTTCCTTACAGTTTCTAGAAAAATTCAGACTGGGGCACCCTTCAAGATAACGCCCTGCAATTTAGCTTGCACACAGAGATAAAGCCCCTCTTGTATAGAAACCAGTTCCGTAGCATTTTCCTACACTGTGTTGAGCACAAATTGTCTACATAGGTTTGAAATTGCTAAGGCTATTACATAGTTGGACTGCATGCTTACTTTACTGGAGTTTAAAGCAAAGGATCATGATTATCAACTTGGATTCAAACATTATTGTGCAGTTAGTCTAGTTTCTTCACCCCATTTTACAAATTAGCCAAAGCTGATTAGAAGTTGTGTTCCTCCTTAAATCCAACGGATGTTGTTTACCTCATATGTCATCTGTCCCAAGGGTCCTTTGGCACACACTAAACAGGAAAACTGCTCTCGTTTGACATCTGCCTCCATTCAAGTTAATGGTAATCCCAACAGAGCTATAGAGCTTTTTCTCTTTTTTAAAATTAAACTCATCATGATCTTGCAATTCACACTTGTCAGGCCAACTGCACATACATTGTAAACCAACACATTGTTTAAGAAGCAAATTTTGTTGTGTGTGTGTATATATATATGTATAATATATACACACACAACAAAATTGTTGT
>JBAMHW010000020.1:12270475-12290813 GCA_037177495.1 Rhadinocentrus ornatus | reverse complement strand
GTGGACAGTTTGATTTCACAGAAGTGTGATTGACTTGAAGTTACATTGTGTTGTTTAAGTGTTCCCTTTATTTTTTTAAGCAGTGCATTTAACTTAAGACATCTATTGATGGGTGCCTTTAAAAAACTCTTTGTTTTGACAAGCCTATTGTGCACTTTTCCTGGTTTCAAAGAGTTTTATTATAAAAGTCTTTGTTTTATTATTTAACTATTTGGGGGAAATACCTTTTCTTAACCCATAATCAAACAAGAATGTTAATGTGGAATGAACATCAGTGTCTCCAAAAATTAGATACTGTAAAATAGAAGAACTGCTCACCTGCCTCCATCAGTAGAGAGCAGCATCAAACTTGACATATATTCCTTAGATACATCAGATGTTAGTTAATAACTCCTGTGAATCAGTTGTCCTTACATCATAAGTCAGATTTTCTTTCTCATAGGAAACCTGTCTATCCTTGGATGACTTCGGGTATGGTGGTGAAGTGATGGATTAGACATCTGTACCATCATTACCTCAGCTTTCCAAACACATACGCCCACACACACATGCACACACACACACACACACTAGGACAGTAAACCTTAAAGCTGTGTAAAGGGCTGAGCACTGGCTGTTTTCTGCTTTTGCATAGCTGTGCATTAGATTGACCTAGACTTTTTTTATTTTCTGACTACTGACGTCATTAAGATTTCAAGCTTTGCACTAAATTTCAAGAATAGCCACAGCATCACAGGCATAAGCATTAATTGTGTCTGCATCTGATTTATTCCCTCCCAATACTTTGTGGAAGGAGTCGAATGAGAATATTTAGCTTGTCTGCTCTGTTTTTTTTGTTCTACCAAATAATCACGTTTTTGTTTTTTTTAATCTGTCTCTTTCATTCTTTTTTCTCCAACAGAAAGAGATTCAAGCCATGAGCCAGTGCCACCACCCCAATATTGTGTCTTACTACACTTCCTTTGTTGTAAAAGATGAGCTGTGGTTGGTTATGAAGCTACTAAGTGGTGGTAAGTGCATACATCTTAAAGCTTTTCCTTCACAGACATACAAATAAATGGCTCTCTTTTATGATTACCTGACAAAAAAAATCAAGAGGGATGGTTTGGTTCATCCTTTTGGTTTTATTATGGGGGTCCAGATTTCTTAGGCATTGGTCTTCATGATTAAAATGGCCCACCAGGAAGAGCAGGGTGACTTTATGCCTGTGATTTTAACTGTTATTACAGGAAATGTGACAACACTAATTCTCATTGTTTCCCCAGTGAGCTGCAGCTCTCCCTGGGTTTTATCTCAGTGTAGAGCTGGAGTTAATGGCATGGCTGAGGTAATAACAGCCCTCATGGCAACCTTGTGACAGTGCTGCAATTAACAAGTGAGAGGAACATAAAGAGGAGGCCGCCATGGTGAAACCGTCAAAATGTAGCAAAACTTCCTCTGAATCTGATTTTAATTTATCATGGAGCATACTAATATGAAATTATAGTATCTGTTGGAGTAATTGGGGTTTTCCATTAATCTGTAAAGAGAAAGGTCTTTTTCAGCTGACCTGTTGGAGCTACTAGACACAAATTGTATGAAACTGGCTGAGAAGAAGCTTTGGGTTTAATATGATGCCAAAAAATGCAAATCATTTTATCCATACTACTTTCCATCTCTCTTACAAAATTACCAAAGCATAAATGTATACAAAAATATTGACAATCAAATCTTTGCTATCTGTTTCTGTCCTCCCATGTGTAAACACTGTCCCACTGTAACGAATCATACCCAGGTGGCCTGTCCGGCTCCCTCAGATGGCGAGTCCCCTGGCAGCTACCTTGGAGCTGGACTCAGGGTGCTGTGCCCGCCAAGCGACACTTGAAAAGGCAGCCAGCCTCGCAGCAGGGGAAGATAAAACTTAAGATGGCCTCTCTTGTTCCCCTTATCCCAGTTAAACAGAGGCTGTAGATGTGGAGTTTTATTGTGTGGAGTAATTAAATGATAGCAGTGGCAGCGCCTGCCATGGAGACAGGCCTCAATGAGGTCGAGTTTACAGACTGTCACTCCACAGGGCAGAGCATACCAGACTCTTTAAAGGCCAACTTTAGTCTTTTCCTCTGGCTTGATAGAGCGTAAGAAACCCTCCAGCCTCTGGCCCCATCGTGTCCTCTTTCTTTTGCTTTTGAAAAATTGCTAATAGCTTGACAATTGATCAAACAAAGCCCTGGCATGTTCTCATACTGGCAGTGGATTTTCTTTTCTTTTCCTTTTTGTAAAGACAGTGGAGTACATTCCTGCAAGTCTCGTTTCTTATAAAGAAAAATGTCAGACTACACACTGTGGTGCTTACACTTGTTAAGCAGTATTTTTATACTATATATAGCCTAGGTTCTCCCCAAGCAGTATTTAAACAACTGCATGTCAGGATAATCTTATCTTACTTGGATATAAGATTAAATATGCTAATGGAAGGTCACTTGTGTATTAATTAATTGATTGATTTACTGTATGTCCTCAGTCCCTCTGCCTCATATTATGGACTTTGTGTAATGTGTTCTTCACTCAAATAAAAGGAGCTCTAATCTTAACACAAACCATCTCTCTGACAAACCCTTTCAAGGTCAAACCAGTATAGTTGAGTTTTGAAGTAAATGCGTTGCAGGCGTAGAGCTTTTCAAGAAATTCCTGTTCTTAATGTGACATGTGAACAAGTGTTTCATTAGAGTGCTGCAGAACCTCTCACTGACTGAGTTCACATTGGAGAGACATCCACCAAAACCCACAGGGACAGAATATGAGTCATGCCGTTGCAAGCAGAGGAATGCATTCTCAAGAGATGAATGTGTGGCTTTTCCCAACCTACAATCACTGATGCACACCTCAGCTGAATGAAGATTTCAGCAAAACGCTGGTTCTTATTGTTTGAGTTTAAATATTGAAAAAGCTTTGGATTCATGTCACATGTGGTCCTTGACTTCACCAAAAAGAGGGAGTTTTAATAGTGAATCGAGGCCTGTAGAATGATATCATTCACTTTCTCTAAAGGCACATTTATACTTGTTCGCTGTTTGTATTGCATTTGGTTTTCAGTATGCGGAAATTATGTAATTTATTAATCTTTTATATAAAGTTTTCCTTCAGCCTGAGCCAACATTGCTGTTTTTTTTTTTAACCTAATGCCTCTCTTGCTACAACCCCTCCCATGCCCCACCCTTAATTTCCTGCACCAGCTTCTCTTGGCATTCCACATGCACCTTTAACACAGTTGGCACCAGCTCACATGTCCTTCATTACTTCCTCATCCTCCCCCATCTTTTACTTTCTCATCCTCTCCCTCGATCTCAAAGCGCATGGCCCAACCAGAACAGAGACACCCTAAAGGTGATGTTCCTGAAGTTGAGTTGAAGTGTAACTACACACCCCATGTTTTGTATAACTCCACCCAATGCTGAATTTGAAAAATGCTGCAAGGGTTTGGGGAGGTTGATCAGCGAGCAGAGAGTGGGCGGGTCGGGATACGCAAGCAGAAATGATTGACAGACAGCAGCTTAGCTCACTAGCCAGATGCAGAACAAGATTTACAAAGCAACTACGTCAACTAGTGGTCTTTGAGGTGGAAGACTTTTCCCCTCCTGAATCTCCTCAGCTACATATGAACAAGGTGGTCCTGAACCGTATCAGTGTAAGCCGTTGGTGCTGTTACGCTTGCCTGTCAACAGCAGCTCTGGAAAGCTGTGGGGACTCGCAGCAGGTTGTGTCTGCAAAAAGTGCCGCTGTAAGTTGCTGCTGCTATGATTTAAGCTGATTTGTGGCCAGATGAGGATCAGCTGGTAAAGAATCCGGTTTTACTTTTAACCTTTATTTAACCTGGAGGTTTCATTGAGATTCAAAATCTCTTTTTCAAGAGAGACCAGGCTAAGGTAGCAGCCAAACCACAGAGTAAATGCAGCATACACATTATAACAATTTACATTTTCATAATAAAGCAACAAGTACATAGTCATAAAGACATCTTAAGATAAACAAGCACATGTCTCAAGCACCACATTCTTTATGGAAGCTTTAAATTAATTTACAGACATAAGTGTTTCGAGTTTAAGCTCTTTCTGTAGATTATTCCATCCCCAAGGTGCTGAATAGGAGAATGAAGTTTTTCCCAATTCTGTTGCAACTCTGGGAACATTAAAAAGTAACCACTTTGATAAGCGAAACTGATAGGTATTAGAGCAAACAGAGAGGAGGTTACAGAGGTACAGCGGAAGTTTGCCATATCTTACTTGTAAATGACAATATACCAGTGCTGTTGTCTATGAATTTTAAGAGATGTCCAACCAACTAAATCCTAAAGAATGCAGTGATGAGTGAGGGACTTGGAGTTTGTAATGAATCGTAGTGAAGCATGGTACACTGAATCAACCTGACGTAAGATTGCGGATGCAGCATGCATGTACAATAGATCACCATAATCAATCACATACAGAAAAGTAGCTTCCACAAGTTTCTTTTTAGTGCTAAAATTTAAGCAAGATTTGTTTCTAAAATAAAAGCCAAGTTTTACTTTAAGCTCCTTGACTAAAGTTGTAAAGTTGAAGGAGAGGTTATCATCTATCCATATCCCCAAGTACTTGTATAAAGATACTCTATGGATTGTCCATCTAAAGACGAGATACAACAATTGTCAAGTAGCTGTGATCGAGCTTTTGAGAAGGCCGTAAACTTTGTTTTCTGTGAATTTAAAACCAATTTTAGACTCAACAATGTATTTTGCAATGCCTGAAATGCAGCCTTTAGTTAATGTACTGCTCCTACAATGGTGGAAGCTTGGGTGTAAATTACTGTATCATCAGCATATAGATGTAGTTTTGCTGGAATGTCTTTATTTACGTAATTTATAAAAATAGAAAACAAAATGAGACCCAAGATTGATCCTTGAGGGACACCTTTGGATATCTCTAGAGATTCAGATGTATGACCTTCAGCATGAATACATTGAGAACGATCTAAGAGATAATTCTGGAACCATGCAACAGCCATCGAACCTAAACCAATTGATTGTATTTGATCAACAAATAATGTAGCTGAGTTGTTTCCTCTCTAAGGCCCCGATAATATCGTTTGTTACAATTGTAGCAGCAGCGACAGTGCTATGGCCACTTCTAAGGCATGATTGAAGATTATTTAAAATGTTATTGGTAATTAAGAGCCTTTTTAACTGTAAGTTAACCAGTGATTCAAGGATCTTAGGCAGAACTGAAAGTTTTGATTTTGAACGATAATTATTCAACTCTGATGAGTCTCCTTCTTTATGTAAAGGGAGGACATAGGCTGCTTTCCAACATTTAGGAATGGAATTGGAAAGAAGACTCAGATTGAAAATATGAGTAATGGGCTTTGCAATAATATCAGCTGACACTTTTAACAGGAAGGGATCCAGATTGTCTGGACCCGCGGACTTTTTGTTATCAATGTCTTTCAGAGCTTTATGTACTTCTGACATTGAAATAGTTTTGCAATGAAAGAGTTCCGAGTTAACGTTTTCCTTTTCTGTTTTTGAAATGGCGAGACATTGGACAGATGTGTTTACAGTTCAGTCAAATATGAATCCAGCCTAAATGAAGTGTTTATTAAATTGATTGACCATATTCGCTTTATTGTTTACTGCATCTGAGCCAACAACAATCTGTTCTGGGAGGTTTGAGGTCACATGAGCACCAGACAAAGATTTAATTGACTTCCAAAACTTTAAAGGGTTATTTAGGTTGTCTGTAAGTGACTTTAAATAAAACTCAGATTTGGACTTCCAAATCATTAAAGTACACTTATTTCTTACAGTTCTGAATGCAGTCCAATCAGCTGAAGAGTTGGAAAATCTAGCTTGTGCCCACAATTTATTTCTCAAACAAATTAGTTCTGAAAGACTGTCTGAGAACTGAGGATTGTCCTTCCCACTGATTCTAAACTTTTTGATAGGTATGTGTTTGTTTACAATGGAAAGAAAAATTGAGTGAAAAAATGGCCATGCCAGTTCAGCATCTGAAATCAAAGACACCCTGCTAAAATCACTATGATACAGATCATACAGAAAGGCCTGTTGTTCAAAATGTTTAAAGTGTCTTTTTAAGATGATGTGAGATTTTACTTTGGGAATTTTTGTATTTCTTACACAAACAACTACACAATGGTCACTGACATCATTACAAAATACGGCAGTTGAGGTATATTTATGAGCTGTGTTTGTTATGATTAGATCTAGCAGGGTTGATTTTATTTGTGCTTTGAGGTTTGTTCTTGTTGGTTCATTTATAAGTTGCACCAAATTTAGGTCATTAGACAATTTTTTTAGACAATCTGAGTTTCCTTTGAGCCAAGTTTCAGAGATAATAATGACATCACTATTGGTTGTATTGCCTAGATCTTGATCATGTCCATTTTAGGGACAAGGCTTCTAACATTTAAAAGTATGAAGCCAAGTCCATGTCTGCTTTTGAAATCAGAAGGAGTAGAAAAGGATTGCAAAGGGTTGGCAGGCCTAGGATTGGGCTGAACATTACCAGACAACAACAATAAGAGCATAATCATACAACACAGTTTTTTGTTTAATTGGATAATGTTTATCATTACCATTTTCCTTTAAAAATTGAATAAAAGAATAATCTGAGACAATAAAATAGTCATTTAAGAACAGGTTCTGAAGTCACAGAACTATTTTAATTTGTACTTGTAAACCGTAAAAGTTTTGTTGGTGGCAAAGACTGATTGGTTGGTGGTATAACTCATAATGACTAGTTGAGGTTGAGAATTGACAATAATTCAACTGTATTGTTATATTATTGCTCATTTTGTGCCTTATCAAGGCTGGAATGTATAAGTATGAATAATATAAACAAATGCATTCATTAATCTTCAAATTTTGAAGATTAAGGTGGTGGTGACTAAGAGGCAGCAGCGAGCTCCCAAACAGAGCATCCAGTGGGTGGCTAGCAGATAAGGCCACCAGCAGCAGGCTAGCAGGCAGGGCTCCGAGTAGCAGGCTAGCAGAGCATCCGGTGGCTGGCTAGCAGCAGCAGGCTAGCAGAGAATCCAATGGGTGGCTAGCAGATAAGGCCACCAGCATCAGGCTAGCAGAGAATCCAATGGGTGGCTAGCAGATAAGGCCACCAGCAGCAGACTAGCAGGCAGGGCTCCTAGTGGCTGGCTAGCAGACAGTGCTACCATCAGCAGGCTAGCAGACAGGGCTCCCAGTAGCAGGTTAGCAGAGCATCGGGTGGCTAGCAGGCAGGCTACTAGCAGCAGACTAGCAGAGCATGCAGTGGGTGGCTAGCAGATAAGGCCACCAGCATCAGGCTAGCAGACTGGCAGGCAGAGCTCCCAGCAGCAGGCTAGCAGAGCATCCGGTGGGGTGCTAGCAGGCAGGGCTCCCAGTAGCAGGTTAGCAGAGAATAAAGTGGGTGGCTAGCAGATAGGGCTGTAAATAGCAGGCTAGCAAGCACTGCACCAAGGTAGTGGCTAACAGACAGTGCTACCATGTGGGGCTAGCAATCAGGGCTACCAGTGGTGGCTAGTAAGCAAGGCTATTCACATCAGGCCAGCAAACAGTAGGAGAGGCTAACAGGCAGCGCTAACAAATGAGTGCGGGCAAATCTTTAGCTGGCTAACTTGAGGTTAGCAAAAAGACAACTGGAGGTTGCGTACCTTTTTTTTTATTTATTTTTTTTAAGAGCTGTTTGTCCACAAATGCATTTAAAACTGTGCAATGTCGTGTATATATGATGAAATGTAGCACAGTTTTGTCTCCAGTACTCCAGCAGCAGGTGGGTTTGAGTTGGTCTAGTAGGCTAGTCCAGGTTTAGAGTTCAAATGATTAATCATCTAATAAAACTGACGAAATTATCCAGATGTGGAGTAGATGTCTTGTTTTTCGAGATTTATTATTCAGAATGAACCCAAAACACATAAAATATTATAAAAAACCTTAAAATTGTAAAATCTCAAGCACTGAGATCCACACACAGGTGGATCTCACACTTTTACACCCATCAAAAGCACAAATCCGTCCCATTGCAGGAATATTTAATCAAAAACTGTGAAAGAATAGAAGTCTGAAACTAGCAGATCTACACCAGATAAGTTCACATCCCTTCATATGCATTGGTGGACGTGGTTTTCTATGCCTGCCAGGCAGGGCCCATCTGTTTGCATCTGTAACTGAAATGACAATTTGGCACTTTCTTTGTATTTGCAAGCTCTACAGTGCACTGTCCTGTTAAGATATTATTTGCTTCCTGTGATTTGTATAAAACTCTTCTTCCGGGGGTTTGAACAGGCACCATTCAAATAAAGTCAACAGGTACCTTCCCTTTCCCATGCAAAATAAACTTTTGGCTGGCTAAACAGTTATTCGGTGTTAACTTGCTGAAATAACCTTATGAGGCATGAGAAGTTTAATCAGATGGATTTGAAAAGGGTTGACAAGGCTGGCATTTAGGAAGCTTTCAAAGGCTGCCTCATGCTGTGTGTGTGTTTTAGGACACCTTTTCCTGTTTCCAACTTAAAGGAGATGGTACTATATGACCTCTAAAAGCATTTAATGTGTGCTATAGGACTTTGTATGTCTTATTATTTTAGTCTGAGTGAATCAGCAGAATCCAGCAGTTTCTAAGGTAGTGCACACTAAAAGTTTAGTTACTTTCACATGTAATTACAAATGAATTTGTGAGCTCATTCGGACCAAATTCTGTCTAATCTGGACTTTATTTACGCTGCTATCCCCCACAGCCCTTCTCACTGTCATCCTTTTGCTTTTTCTTGACTTCCTCTCATCTGTCCAGCCGTTTCAGATGTAAAAATAAAAATCAGGCATAGTGTGAAAGCACTGAGAGGAAGGGAACTATGTGTAAAGGCAGAAGAGGAAAACACAAATCAAGCACACCACCTTTTCGTGGTGAGCTTAAAAAAAGCTGTCACTTCAGAGCTGCCTTCTTCCTTCACTCACTTTGTGTCAAATGCTTATGTGTATACCTGCTATTTTGTACAATCTGACACACACCTAGGATGCTTTCCCCACCTCTCCTTGTCTCTATGAATAGCTTTGTGTTTTTTTCCTCAATGCTGAGTCACAATAATCTGTGAGCACCATCAGTGCACAAAGAACCTGTTCAACTCAGCTTCTCTGTTTCCCTGCAATTATTACTCCACAGTAACACTGTCTAGACTCAGGTGGCCCATCACGGTTGGCTCTTCGGGTAATGCAGTAAGGGCTGGATTTTGTGCAGCAGGCAAGGGTATCCTGAAAAGAGCGAAGAAATTAAACTCTTCACACTCTGAACCAGACACAAAACTTAACATTGAATTCTAGTGTCATGTCATGCAGCAATTCTGGATCATTTCCAGTTTTTGTTTGTGCTACAGCTGAAATTGTGTGTGCAGGAGAGTAAGGGACAGATGAATGATAGAAGTGGCAAAGGGATGTTTGTGTCTCACTGAAACACAATATAGCTTGTCAGGCAAGTATCATTGTTTTTGCTCACCGGCTTTGTTGCTTGTTCATCAGTGTTGCACAATTTTCTGTTGTACCGAATGCAAATATTGAACCTTTTCGTTTTTTTTCATAGACTGGCTCTTTATTCTGTTTAAAGTTGCACAAAGGAAATGGTATATGAGCAGCAGTCTGACTTTTCAGCAAGCGTTCTCCTTTATGCAGCAGGAGTCATGTTGGGGGAGACCTGGTGATCTGTCTTTAGTCCAAAACAGACCAGGTCAGTTCACAGAGCCATGCTGGCTTCCCATTCAGCGAGGACAAAGACAACAGTTGGACAATAACCACAAATGTAAACCTCCTTCTGTTCTCTGACTATTATTAATGCTTTAACTTAGTTAAAGCCATTTTCAAAAGAGGTGACTGCTGGATAATTTTTTTTTTTTTTTTTTTATCTCTGATGGAAAAGCGGCCAAAATGTCAAAGAAAAACAAAGTATAAACGTGTAAAAAGCTTCTTTTTTTTTTCTTTTTTTTTAACCAAATGTTTTGGTTTGTCTGTTTGCCAGGCTCAGTGCTGGATGTGATCAAACATATCATCTCACGAGGGGAGCACAAGACGGGCGTCCTGGACGAGGCCAGCATAGCCACGGTGTTGAAGGATGTGCTCGAGGCCTTGGAGTACCTACACAAGAATGGACAGATCCACAGGTACGTTGCCCTTCACACTGGTACCATAATAAAACAGACACAGGGCTTTTCATCACAACCAATTACACATGCTTTATCGGGCTTTATCTTGAGAGTCTATAAAGGAGAAATCCACAATTCTGCCCCTGACTTCCTCCAGTTTGGTTGCAGTTTCCAGCTAGACTCCATGGGAAATTGAGTTTTCCTTGTGGACAGTTTGGGTTTGTGTTGGCCCATTTTTGCAAGCACAAACATTCTGATATGTGTTATCAAAACTTTGTTTTTTAGGCTGTTAATATGAAAAATATGGTGTATATTAAATTGTTTTTGGAATAAATTAGCATTTTAACGAGAACTCAAACACCAGACCAGAAGTTTGTAATATACAGATTCAAGCTTCGTTTTAATATTCAAGCCTAATGAGACATCCTTATCCTTATGTAAAAACTGATACTGCTCCTTTTGGGTTCATTAATTAACTCAAGGTCAAAACACACCACCATTGAACTGGATCTGCCGAAGTAGCCCCCTATTATTTCATATATGAAGCAGCAGTTAGAGTCTAACTAACGGTACACCCAGCACCTCTTCATACAGCTGTCCTACGTTCAGTCCTGTGCCCCAGAAAAAATGCATTGTCTCACATTACCTCCCTGTTTGAACATCCTGGTTCCCATGGCAGCTTCCTCTCCTAATTTCACGCTGTCCCTCCTGTGTGTAAAACAATACGTGATGAGAGGTTAGTATATGGTGAAAAAATGTAAAAGCTCATAACCCTCATTTCAAAAATTAACAGCAAAGTAAGATATTGCTTTCCAACTATTCCAGTAAGCAAGTTTAAAAGCGGGTATTTGCATATTGTTGAAAATCTTGTGCAGATTTATGAACCCGTTAAAGCCATTTTTGCTACTTTTGTTCCTGCTGTTTTTTTTAATTGTTTTAATGAATGTAGAACTACCTCTACCGTTTTAAGCACAGTGAACATACAGACATATTTTCTTTCACAACTGCCTCAGTTGTTAGATTATGAGGCCAAAATTATGTCAAATTAATGTAACATAAATCACCACAAAGGCCAGCCAAAAAAACAAAACAGAATTTATTACCAAGTATTTTGTAGAAATAACACACAGATCAACAGTAACCAAGCCTTTTCTCACCTGCATGTCATTCTCTCGAGTCTTGGTTTTCAGGAGAAAGTATTGGGATTAAAACAAACACACAACAGAAACTATTTACATATTTGCACTTTTACACTGTTTTGCTATGTACAGTTATGTAGGCTGCTATTTACCCACTGATCTCACAAAACCAACTCCAACACAGCTCGTTTTTGGTGCCACAATGTGTCAAAAATGTCTTCTTGGCTTTATTCCAGGCCTGGAGGACCATTATTTTGTTCTTTTCAGAGAGACATCATTTTCCTGTCACTGTTGATCTTTGGCTTCTCCTGAGTGGACTTTTATTGTCAATTTAAACTGTCAAATTGGTCTAAAGTTTGACATAAAGTGGTTTCATCATAATTTCTTGGTTAAAATTAGGGCTGGGTTAAGAAAATTGATTCATCAAACTTTAATAGATTCAAATAAAATAAACCCCATATCGATTCATAAAACTGGAGGTCGATTTTTTTTACATGTCCTCATTTCCGGTAACATGACCCCACTCTCGTTTGATTTACCGAGGTTCGGCGAAATCTTAGCATATATACACATACAACTGGTTTCCTGTGTTGCCTCCGTCTAAAATCAGCTTCCCTTACCAAGATAATGTCAAGTTCAGATGTTTTAACTCACCAGTGTGGATTGCATTCACCTGTAATGTCCCTTTGCAGCATATTACTGCTCACATTAGCAGCTAACGCTAAGATTTTGGCACTCATATTAGCAGCTAATGCTAACGGTCACTACCACGTTCAACAGGAAGTGACGTCACTGCGCACGTAGTTTAAAATAAATCCGATATGCTCATTTAAAGTCACGTTTAGTCTAAAACAGGTTTACACTTCAGAAATTAAGAATGTAGATGTGTCTGATCAGAAATATTACATATTTTGATTGTCAAATGTGTTCAGTGTTTTAAATATTTATAAAAAAGTTTTCTGAAAACGTTTTTAATATTCAAGACAAATATGTGGCGTTACATAAATAGCTGTAAATGAACTGATATAAAATAAATTCAGGAAATTAGTGACAATACCCAGCCCTATGTTGAAATAAAATTGCATTTGTATTCTTAATATCAAATTTTTAATAATGCACCAGGTTAGTGTCCCAATAGCAGCTATTGCTGCAGGTATATAAACATCTGGTGTCCTCTGTTGGCTGCCCTGGATCTGTTCAGTAATTCTGCCCCACAGCATGTTTGTGAAAGCAATTGTGTCAACAGTCTAGATAGGTCCTTACAGTCATTTTTAACTACAAATACTTCATTAAATTTCTGTTGAATGTCAATATAATGCTAGATTAATATGTTGTATAACTACAAAGTAATATAATAGCTAAAAAACTGTTGTGATAACACTGACCCAAATCTATATCCGATAAGAACAGATCGAATCAAATTGATTCGTGAAATTTGAATCGATACCCAGCTCTAGTTAAAATAGAGTTCTCTTACCAACTTAGTAGTGATAGCGATATTGATTTATTACAAAAATGGGATAAATAATGGTGATGTGGATTTCCCAGACAGAGTCACAGAATAAACACAACATTTTGTGGCTGGATTGTAAATCTCCTGGACGGTATATAAATGCCTGGAAAACCTCCATAAATCATCTAGAAGGTGAGCTATCGATCACCATTTACCCCACAGAATTGCACACTGCCATTTCAGAGAAAACTATTGACAGTATAAGTGATGAAATTCAGGGGCGTCGACGATCTTGCAGAGATTTGGTGTTTACCTACGATGCTGTGCGCTGAACCCACAATGGACTTAGTATTGTAGTCCACTGCATGTATTTGGTTTGCTTGAAACAAACTGTGGGCGACAGGTCCGATTATTTAATTCAAATCAGACTTTTTTTGAGCATTCACAAATGAAGCAGACTTTCTGAGCCAACGGACCAGGGGCCTCATTTATCAAACTGTGCGTAGCAAAGGAAACTACATGTGGTGTCTGCGGCGCAAAAAGAAAATGCTGCACACTTCTACATTCAGATTTGTAAAACAGTGCGCACTCACATCCTACTCCTGTTTCCGTTTATAAATCAGAAACTCTAAAGCGGGCGCTCGTGAGTGAACGCTTTCCCACGCCCACATGGTGGCTATAAATGGTCAGGTGGACACCTGTAATACATATTCATCACATTATTTACATAATGGCTCGGGAGGGAAAAAGAGGGAAGAAGTGAAATTTTTCAGGTTGTGAGACAGATCCTTATGGATCACGTTGGAAAACGTAAAAATGTTTAATTGGTGGGCACGGCGTGGGCATTACTTGTGTCAGAAAGGCAGAATAGTGGCAGCAGGTGGCAGATGCTGTCATGGCATTGTCAGAAGGAAAGACACACCAGAGGCATCGGAACATGCAGCTGGATATCTCAGTCAGTAGGGCATCTGTCTGCCATGCAGGAGATGGAAATTTGAATCCCACCGTGGTGAACAGTAACACCTTCTAGTTGGGGCCTAAGGCAAGACGCTACAGCCCACAGTAAATGGTTTTGGAGAAAAGCGTTTGCTAAATGACAGTAATGATGCCGGTAATGTTTTTGTATTAATGTATAAATTAAATATATACAGACACATCTGAGATTGGTAGCAGTTTATTTAAATAAATGTGTTAAATAATATTTCTTTATAGTTCCTGGGTGTTCAGACCGGTTCGGCCGTGCTGCAGCTGTGTTTGGAGAGACTCGCAGCACCGCAGCTACTCAAAATAAATGACCGAAGCTTACTTTTTGCATTTTCTTTTACTGACTGGTAAATGTTGGCAGCAGACTCTCCACCTCATCATTTACTAGATTTTATTCTGTACCGTTGGTGTCGCAGTTTCCCGTTTTCCCAGATTTTGTGTGTACGCCTGGGTCAGAGTTGCCGTGGAGGTAGGAACATTTTCCCGTCAAGTTTGGTTTTTATAAATCCCAAAAGTTGACTATTTGGCGTACGCTGTTTTTTGTACATACGGCAGCTTTATAAATGAGGCCCCAGAATTTGAATCAAAGAAGCTAGTGTGAATGCACCCTTAAGGGTTAATGTTATCATATAGTCAGTTTTTGTGTAAAAGGGTTATGCTGGGTTAAGTTTCCTGTTTGCTCTGGAAGGTGTCTATCATGTGGTATTCGTTATGTTTTCCACTTAAACTATTATTATACATTGTGACGACTGATTATATCATTATGTACCTCAGGAGTCATTATTTGATGTGATCTCTTTATACTTGATGTTCTTGTCTTCTATCTCAGGGTAAAACAAATTAAATTCCTGTCTACCTTTTTAGATTAAATAATAGTCTTTATGCAGAGTTTAATTTAAAGTTAATCTAAACACATAATGACTACCTGATAAGCCCCTCATGCTGCTAAAAGAGCTCTGAACAAGTTTTTGAAGGGCCTAATGTTGTCCTGTTGGGGAAAGGTTCCACATATAATGGGGTTCAGAAATCTTTAGGTATGTGACAAATGTCAGTTATATCTACATTAATCTCACAGGTTTTCCCTGCAGAAAATTGGATGATGACGACATGAGTTGTGTTATTAACTTGTCAGACTGTGATAATATAGCTCATCAGTGAACAGCAGCACACAGAAAATTGCAGCTTTTTAAAAATGATTTAACTTGTAAAGGTCAGGGACAGCATTTAGATTGTACAGAGAGTAAGACGTATATTCAACTAGTAAGACTGCACTAAGTGTTCCAGAAGAATGAGCAGTAACTACTAGTTCTTAGGCTATAAGTTTTTTGTTTTTTTTTACTGCACTCTGTTTAAGGAGACATTAGTAAAATGCTTGTTCATTACTTGAGTTGATTAATCCCTCCCCAGGCTCTTTGTTGTGATTTGTTAGAATGAAAACATGAGGGAATTCCTGCCCTGAAAATTGTTGATATACTGTGAGGAGGGGCTGCTGTCATTTGGTTGTCTGCTGCTGTAAATAAGGGCTTGCATCCATGTGTGTTCACCCAAGCTGGACCTTATGAGATGGCGCCTCAAGGTAGGGATGACGAGAGAGATTGAGGGCTGAGGCTCCATAACATGGAGGAAAGGAAAAAGCCGTCACATGAAATGTTCCGTCCAGCACAGAACAGCAGAAAGCAATTAGAGTCTGATGGCCTGGTCTGTGGGCTCAACCAGAGACATTTACCACGAGACGGTGAACTGCTCCACCTCCTCATTCACAGCAGCTCAGAAAGTCGTGATTCAAAGGTGACACTTGTCCTCTAACTTTAACAGCAGGTAGACACCATGCACATGATTTGAGAACCAGATTTAGTCAGTTGAGTTGAAGAAAACCAGCCTCCAGGTTAGGCAGGTTGCTTGACACAAAGACACTGTGCGTAGGAGGGCTTTAACTGGGAAATTATTGGTGAGGGCTGTCTAGCAGAGATACTTTACTGTGCATTTGAGGAAAGCTGCTTTAATGTGAAATAAAAGACTGATTAAGAAGAGCATATGAGAATTAAATTCAGTGGTATGGAAAAAACTATCAAAACATAGCTACATAAGCAAGATCATTTTATTTTCAAATGGGTGTTCTTAAAAGAGGAGGGGATGGAAAAGGTATTTCATTCTCAGAGGAGACCTACAACGCTTCTAATAAAGCCTCTTTTACAACCCTGTTAGGGACTCTGTGAGCCTAGCACCAGGATGTAATGTCTTAGGAGGTGACCCGGTGGAGCTGCAAGGTGCATGACTGCCAGACGAGAGCGATAAATCTCTCTGACAGTTTGATATCATGGCTGTTCCCACCTGACCATGAGCTGACTATTATTTCAATACGTCATAAATATGAAGACAGTTTTTGGTACCATTTGGTTTAGTAACATCTTCTACTTTCTGGCAACATTTCAATCTTTAAATTGAATTTGTTTTAACACACTGAGATAAATGTAACTCGTCGACTACTGTTGCGCCATATATAGTAGGATTACTGTCAGGAGTTTTGGATTAAGGTTGTTGTTTTTTGTCGTCCACATTTGATAATAGTTTTTCTTTGAACTTGCATGGTGCATTATGTCACTATCTACTCCTCCTCTTCCTCTCCTGTGAATGTTAATGACTGTGTGCACTCTGCAGCCTTTTTCTCAGAGCATTTCAATCTGCTGCAGTGAACCATAGCCTCCACGGTTCTTGAAGGAATGCAGGGGGTGCACTCAGACTGCATTGATCACTTTGTGAATGATTTAGCTTCACATTTTTTTTTTTTCACCATGGACCCCATTAAGGGCAAAATCCTTATTAAGATAACATTATTTTTCTAAGGCATTCCTTTTGCCCTGTGCATTTAAACAAGCTGAATAGCAACATGTCCTGGCTGTAGTAAGGATGATGTCATGGAAAGACGTATAAAGACATGCAGTGCTGAAATAACTGCAAAGTCTTTTTATTTATTTATTTATTTTTAAGATTTATGCTGCGGTTTTGTCTTAAAATGGTTTTGAGACCCAAACTAATTACAACTTAAGAGCTTAAAAAAAACCTTAAGTACAAGCTTCATAGTCTTAATGTATTGCTAAGCTAGTGGTGGCTGAAATATCTCAACAACTAGATGCTTACCTACCATGAAGTTTTTTGTCTGCACATTTATTGACCCCCACTTCCTTAGTTTTCTACTTGAATGCATCAGCATGCACTTATCCTGTGAAAAATCCAAACATCTACAAACTGAAATGGAACAACACTAGGGTTGAGTGATGTCTACTTAATTGCCATATAATGATAAAAAATGGGCAAGTGAATAAATTAAGGATTAAGTGGAGGAGCAGCAGTATAAATGCTACACAACTTTTCCTCTATTTAACTTTGAGTATTAACCTCCATTAAAGGAAATGTTCAAATAACTGATTACCAAATGCAACACCAAGACTGAACACATCTAATTAGCATTTTGTTGGATTTGTATTTTACCAAGTCTTTTTCTAAAACACAAACTTTATCTTTAATCTGCTATTAGCTAAACCGTTGATTAGTTAAACTGCATTTAAATCACAAAACTTTACTAACTCACTGTAAGTAACAGTGATTAAACAAACCCTTAAAAAAAAAAAAAAACACAGTAAAGTGCTTTGTGGAACCTAAACATGGTAAGAGCTACTATCTAAGTCCTGACCATTTACTTCTCCTTCCTCTAAGCATTTATCATTAAACCTTGCTCCAATCGCAATACTTCACCTTAACTACACTAATGTATTAAACTCATGAACAAGAATAAGATATTTAAGATAGACATTTGGAACAAGATTAAATAATTTAGTGTATATCAGAAACATAACACACTGAACCTAATAAACAACAGGCTCAATAGTTTAATGTAGAAGCTTCATAAGAATCAAAATTTCTGCCTTAATTGTTTATTAGACAGCTTCAGAATTCACAGGTGGGCTGAAGAGTGTTGGTATCACACCCAGATGGAGCTTAACATATGAAAAATGACTTTTTAAAATTAAATATACTGGATTAAAAACGATAGCCTGTGAAAAATAAGAGTTTTTACTGCTTGTCAAATATGTTTCATTGGTAAATGTAAATGGTAATAGTAATGGTTGTAAATTGTAAATGTTTGAATTATTATTAAAGAAAGAAAACACAAAAGTTCCAAAGAAGTGGTTGGAAGCATAAACTTATCTAATCCCACCCCAGTAACTTGCAACAATTCTTAGTCATTATACCATCATTACAATCATCATCAACAACTAGGCATTACATAATAATATATTAAAATTATAGTAATAATAACAATACTCAATATAAACAATCAATTTCTCCCTGAAAAATAAATTTGTCATGGAGTTATGCAATAATAATTATTGCACTAACAACAACAGTAATAATAAAAGTGATCCCATATGTATGCCATTGTTGTTGATGGAAATTCAGTACTAATATGAAGTAAAATAAAGTATCCCTTTCATATGTGTTGCACCAAGATAAGTGGCAGAGCAAGTGCTGAAACCTGGAAGATGGTGTGAGCTGTTTGTATCTCTGCAGCTTGTAAAACCACCACTTTGCTGCAGGGTGAAGAGCTCCTAGTCTATAAGAAAGTTCTGTTTGTGGTTACAACCGTATTTGCAATGACTGGCATTTTCGTTTTTCCATCCACCCTCTCCATTCCACTGAATCATCCCCAATGTGACAGTTGTGTAATTAGACTTGTCTAGACGTGAATTCACATCAAAGTTTTACCACACATAGCACACAAACAGCTGTTGCTGTGTGAGCTGATTACTGAAAGCACACTATTTACAGAAGTTGTTTGTACGGGAAGCTAAAACCAAGTCCTGTGTGGTATCTCAGTCTGTCTTGTCATAGCTTTATTAATCCTGCATTGGAAATCCCCATCTCTTGCTCCCAATCGATGGTCCTAATATGTCACACGTGCTGCTTTGGCCCCTCCAGGGCTCAGGGTTTGCCACTCCCTTCCTTCACTACGAGATCTGTTGGCTGTGGGGTAATTTACTGAAGCACTTCCTAGCAAAAGTGGCCTCTCCATTCAAGCATGCATCAGTGTTTAAATAAAGATTTGAACTGTTGTCTGCAAACACATTTAACTCAGCAGATTATGTGTCTTCAGTAGCTTTACTTCTTACATGTTGTTAAATAAGATTTCAGGAATACCAAGAATTTAAGCAGCTGGTGAAAGTTTAATAATCTATTTTAGGTTGTATGACTTTTTTTCCAACCACCAAATTTATGGCTTGAATTATAGTGTCAATAAAGTGTTAGTGTTTCTTTTAAAGTGTGTCATGTCTCATCCCCAAACCAGTATTCCAAAGACTATTCTTTCTTTCACATTAGTTGAGACCAGTTTGCTTGCTGGAATGATCCCACAGCTTTAACTCCAGTGCCCCCTTCTGGCAGCAACATGAACTACTCAATGGTTTAGATTGCATCAGTTGAATTATTTGACTGCCTGCTAGAACATTTTTACGACCTGTCTAAGATTAATTTGTAAACCAATTCTACTGTGTGCTTTTTAAGGTGGTGTAACAGCAGACAATTATTTGAGTTTGGTGGATGTATGTTCTGCATCCTGTGGGTCTTTATTCTGTCATTCTTTGTTAAAACATACATTCATTTCCCAGAAGGCTGCACAACAGAGCAAAGGTCCTGTGTGACGAGGCTGCTGTCCTTACTATTATGTCCTCGCCTTTTGCTTGACCCTCCATCTCTGTCTCTGAAAGTATGTTGCTATGACTACCCTGTCTGGCTGGCGAGGTGGCAGTATTGGTTCTGCGTGGCAGACGGTGGGAGGCAGACAGCTGTCCCCGCTGCATCCTCTTATCACCACCAGGGGAGGCTGAGCAGGGATGAACAAATTAACTACAGACTGCATTAGCAATAGAGTATAAAGAGAATTACGAGCGCTAGAGCATGTTTAGTTTTTAACACAAGTACAGTTTAAAAATGAATGGGAATCTGTCTCTTTAATTTGTTATATATTAATGTCTAAACACCCATCTTATTGATGCTCATGGAAAATTTGTTTAATTGAAATATTCATGTTTTACAGAGATCTTAAAGCTGGAAACATTCTTCTTGGAGATGATGGTTCAGTGCAAATTGCAGGTATTTTTACAAAAGACAATGCCATCTTACATCTAGTATCGTTAAGATGTTTTCCTTCACTCTTTCTGCAAGCTCATTCTCTGCACCCGTTACTGTAGTCAGCTGGCACTGCTCTGTTTCACTGCAGGGCTAGCCTGTCTATTGAGTCCTTTAACTTTGCCTCCCTTTTTCTTCCCTCAGACTTTGGCGTCAGTGCCTTTCTAGCTACAGGTGGTGACATCACCCGAAACAAAGTGCGCAAGACATTTGTGGGAACGCCATGCTGGATGGCTCCAGAGGTCATGGAACAGGTCAGTCCCTTCTGGCATAAAAACCGATGGTACTCGAAAAGCTTTTTGTTAGCAGTTAACCATATAAGCTATATATATATATATATATATATATATATATATATATACATATATATATATATAGCTTGTTTTAACATGGGAGAGACTGTGCACCTCAAATATTTTTCCATCTGCAG
>JBAMHW010000020.1:12244462-12262842 GCA_037177495.1 Rhadinocentrus ornatus | reverse complement strand
TTAAGTATTTGAACACCCTGCTATTTTGCTAGTTCTCCCACTTAGAAATCTTCAAGGGGTCTGAAATTTTTATTGTAGGTGCATGTCCACTGTGAGAGACATAATCAAAAAAATAAATTTCGAAATCACAATGTATGATTTATGATTACAGCTGCAAACAAGTATTTGAACACCTGCCCTGGTAGAGATTCAAACCAGGAGAGTCTGCTAGCTTTGGAGGAGAGAGACAAAGCATGTCCTTTTTTTTTTTTTTTTTTTTTTTTTTAACACATTGTTTTTGTTTTCCCCATTGGGCTTAATCATAATTTCTCTTTTCAGTTGCTGCGAACTTGCAGAAAATAGTTGATGAGCCTCAAGGCAATAAAAATGTCACTTTCAAACTGGTGAGTCTGATGCTTCGTTACTCGGTTACATCTGCATCTTTTGTGTTTACATTTTTATTAGAATAACAGCAGTAAAACCTGCGTTTCCTCTGCATCCGTGTAATTTCTTTTCACAGGCTTCTGGAATCGAGGGATCTGAAATACCAGATGATGTCAAGTTGATGGGCTTTGCTCAGCTCAGCATTAGTTAAACTGTTCTACCTGGGACTGTGACTTGCCTATAAAATGTGAAAATAAAAAAAAATTATATTTAGTTTCATGTATTTTTTTTCCTTCCATGGCTGTAAAGAAACCACTACTGCCAAAGAAAACAGAACCATTTTGCCACCCATAGGAACTTATAATACCGCCTTGTTAAATTAGGTGGTCAGCTGAAGTATCATCAAGTTTGAGAATCACTCAAAAGTTTACAATGTATCTGAAGAAGGATGCAAGTATCTACAGCAAACTATCCATTTACCAATCTGGTCTCCCTTATTCTGTTAGTTTTTATCTAATATGTGATGCATTTGCACAATCTGAACGCCCTTGATAAGTGTAACAATGCCTTATATTCATCAGAACTACTGAATGCACGTTTTTGGGGACATCCTCAGTTACCACGTGGAGCATTATAATGTCTGAAATGCACAAATGTGGCTTCAGCTGCTGGTGTCAAACCTTTCCTTTCTCTTGAAAGGAGGTAAATTAGAACAAAGATGGGAGCTAAAATGTATTTCTAACAAGTAAATGTAATTTTTTCCCCCCTTAATATAATCAGCAAATCCCACGGCAGGACCCATTTTCATTGGCAGATTTATACACATTTATCGCTCTGAGTTTTACAGCAGCAAGATGTTTGCTGAACCAAAACAAGTTTGTTGATCATAATAAGACCATAAATTAGTTTTTAATAAAGAGGAATATGGGGCAAAACAATAGGCTGTAATAGAAAGATGACACTACGATCAAGTAGCTGTTACTCCTATTTATGGAATTTGTTGACAATAAAAAGACAAACTGAACTAATGTGTTGGCTAAAAAGGAAGCCTCCCTTATTTTTACCAGGTTCAATGAGACCATTTTTATTTTTGGAGTTATCGTAGCCGTCGTTAAAATCAAATCAGAAGCTGTACTAAAAAATCTAGCAGCATTTTTTCTTCCTATGATTATTTAGTGAAGTAAATGGTTTTCCAGCAGCTGAAACCACGTGTCTGTCCGGTATTAGTTTGAGTCTTTAAAATCGGTTTCACAAATTCTTTAAGAAAAACAAAAAAACTTAAGTGCACATTTGTTTATGTGAATGAAAAATAAGTACTTGATTTGACCTCTAGTATGTAAATAAAATTCTTGGCTTTGATTTGTTTTTATACTCTGTATTTCACCCTCCCTTTTCTTTTTTTTCCTTGTCTCATGACACGTTTGTGGGTTGAAGTGAGACGATGTTGCATATTTGGCTTTGAATTCCCTCCTGACTGTGTCACATAAGACACTCATTCACCTTTACGCTCCAAATATCTTTCTGCTTTTAATGTTGTTGTTTTTTTTGCATTTAAAGATTTTGATTATATTTTACTGCAGACACACACATAGCTTCCCCCCATAAAATTGTGTCCACCACTCATGAACCACGAAGTGGAGCCTGTTTACAGTCGCTAGTTCTTTTACCCAGTGCATCAGGCGACAAAGCCGCTGTGCCATCAATTTAAATAGCTAAAATAAAGAAAATCTCAGCTGTGATTGTAAACAGTTTGATTTACCATGAATTCAGATGGGGGGGTGGTAATCAGCACAGATGTTACACCCTTTTCATTCACTGGATGTTTTTTTGTGTATAAATCTGCTTTCATCACTCTGATGATGGATGTGTGTCTTGCAGCGGGAGGTTCTGCTTTAATGTGAAGATATGAGATGCCAGCGAGGTTTTACTATTTAATTTGGTGATGTGATAAAGTGTCATGACCCTCCAGTTGCCATATTGAACTAAACTGAATGAATTTCTCTGGTTGCTGATAAAAAATGTTAAGAGGAGACTTTGTATTTTGACTATGATGTTAAATTTATGCAAGCCTTAAAATTAAAATGACCAAGTGTAAGTTTTTTCTCTTTTGTTCTGACTTTAAGGTTTTTATTGAGACCTTCATTGTCTTTGAAATGTATTAAAGATACCCTAAATAAAAATATAAAGGTGTGGTTTTTGCCTTGAGGGAAGCTACAAAGCCAGCAGTATTGGTTCTATTCTTCTGATGTAGTCTGCAGCTGACAGCAGATAGACAGGATCAGTGTGAATAAGGCCTGTAGGAAATGTGTGTGTGCATTGTGTAGATTTAGCCCTACTTCCAATGGAGATAAATATTTATTGGCTTTGTTTTAATCCAGCAGTCTAACTAAACTAGCAACTGAACAGATCTGGCAGATTGCAATTGTCCAGGCAATAACTAAAGGCTGTAACATGCTTGAATGTTTTCCACTTTTTTTTGTTCTTTCATTTGCTTTTTTTTTTTTTTTTAAGTTGGAAGCATGTTTCACTTGATTATTTTTAATCAATAAAGAATGAGCATATCTGCGTCTTAGAACATTTTTTTTAAATTAACTATTTAAAACCTGTGATTCTGGACAAATGTATCTTCTGAATAAACTGATTGAGAAGATAAATGAACCACAAACCTCTATCGAAATAGCAGCAGACGAATGGAGTTTAATGGTCTGTACTCACTGACTGTTCACTTCTGTAATCTGCCACCCTCTTTTAGATCAAACTTAATATCAAAAAACATCTTCGACAACTATTTCATAATCCACGTCTTCTGCAGAAACTTGACAAAAAAATTGAAAATTAAATCTATAAAGAGAAATGATGGTTTTTAGTAAGGCTCCTACTCATGTGTTTATGGTCTAAAATTAACAATCATCCACGTGAACTTTGTTAATGGGACAGTTTAGAAAGTCTTACATAAACAAATGAAATTCCAAATCTGTTACCCGTTTCGAGATATTTTTTTTTTAGCTGGTTTGTTAACTCTAAAAAGAGACTGTAGGCTTGTGGAAACTCTTGACACCCTGGAGCACCCGCTCATTTTTGTACAGTGGTTCATATTTTTATTTTGTCGAAAGGATGAAGACGAATTGAATCAGGACTGTGCCGGTGTGCGATTCCATTTCCAGATTCCACTTGTTTAGGTCCCTGGACTGGTCAAAGTGGAAAGTGTGGGGCCCTAGAGAAACCCCTAACTGGAATCCAGCAGCCGTCAGCTAGTACTGTACCTTGGATAGATCAAATGAAGAGAAGGAATTACCCACCTGGGATTAATAGAGCATTATTAGAAAAAAGTAAGATATTGTGTTAGTTACCTTGCAGTGCAGCAGACACTATGTGGAATGACACCACCTAGACTGTTGGGGTGCAAAACTAACCACGGGACACACCCAGGCATGATCAACCTGTGGTGGGCCTTCCTCAGCAGAGGGTGTATTGTGAGAAATGGACGAAGCACCCTGTAATGCTGAGGTACACAACTGACGATGTGTCCCACTGGTAAAGCCGTTTGCAGCCACAAAGTGGTGCCAAACTAGAATCAGTGCTAACTTTAGGGATTGCAACATCTAGTCCTTTGAAGAACCTAATCAGAAGATCCTTAAATTAGACTCTTGATGCTTTTATTTATAAAGCACTTTTCATGCTTTTCATGGATGTGTTTGTGTGTGTGTGTGGGGGGGGGGGGATAGAGAACCTAGATAGAGGCTCTAAGTAATTGTAAATGTCCTCTGATCACCAATAAACTAACATTGTTTCCTGCGGAACGCTTCCAGAAACATGCTGGCCAAAGAGGAGCGGGACCGTCCTGTTCGCAGACCGTTAAAAAAACATGCATCTCGGATGGTATGTGGCTGCATTAGTACTCATGGTGTGGGCAAGTTACTCATCTGTGAAGGCACCATCAATGCTGAAAGCCACATAGAGGTCTTAGAGCAACATTTTCTCCCTACAGTTACTAACGTGGGAAACTCGGTTGATATAATGCATTCAAAATCCAGTGTCTAACCCTGAAACAAAGTTTTGAACCTCAAAATAAGCCAATATTTTGTAAATCTCACATTGTAAAATGCAATATTTTGGTACCACTACAGATGTAAGATCCCAGCAGTTTAATAAGTGGTTTTTGTATGATTACTGTTACTCATACACACAACGCTACCCATTTTTTCCACAGCTGATAAACATTACTATTAATATGTTATAGTTGTTGTTAAACCAAGGAACACCATAAGTATCCTGATGGATTTACATTTAGAAGTACACCATGATATTCTGTTAGGACACGCTATTAAAACACCGTTTTGTGGTTTTAAAACTCAAAGATGAAAATCAAAATGACTCATAGTATCTAAATGTCACTTAACAGAAAGGCCGCACTAGTTTCATGTTGCATTAGAACATCCAAGCACGAAGATGAAGACTTTGAACAGACCTTGAGGGAGATTGGAGTAAGGCTTTATGTTGGTAACTATTTTAAAGTATTTTTCATTTCATTAACTTTGTTTTTATCAAAGGAATGAAGTCAGCCAGTTCTACGATGCAGCTCTCATTTATACCACTGATGATGTCATTTTGTAACAACATTGATGCTTGTGACTTGTCAACTTAATACCATACCACATCAACTTTATTTATAAAGCACAGTTGAAACAAAGTGCTGCACATTTATTAATAAAACTATAAGAAACTACAAAAAACATTAACAGGTAAAAACATCAGACATGATCTAGAAAGAAAATATATATAGTATTTTTCGAATAATTAATTTGCATAGTTCTTTATCTGCACAATGTAAATAGTCATCATAGACCTTAAGGAGGTTACTGGTTCTTTATTATTTCAGACAGGAAATTACTCAGTTCATCTCTCTTGTCATGGTGGTCCCCACCAGTGTTAAACTGCTCTTTTCTGGCTTCTGCGTTTTATTTGTTCATTTATTTTTTATACCAGTTTCAGGTACTTCAAAAAAGTAAATACATACACATATATTAAACATACATGAAAGAAAAAAAAAGAAAAGATAAAAACATCTTTTTTCTCCATCAGATTTCTGCAACAACACATCTCGTGGCAAACAGTTCAGGATCTAGTCTTCCTCATATAGTACAGCTTTCTCCGTCCTTACCTCTTGTCTAGCCTTCAGAGGAGGTTAGTGTCCTGGGGCCCTCATACCATCATTCATCACACTTATATCGTATATAATATAATGTTTAAAGGTTTTGTCGTTATAGCATTAAATTCCTCAAATGGAACTTTTGAATCTTCTTTAGCAGCTTTCACTATTTTTCTACTTACATTCAATTTATTATTTAGTATTTCAATTTCATTAAGAAGATTCCAGAAGATTAAACTCTATTCTGAAACCTGAATTATAGCACATTGGGATTACATTAGATCATAAATAGACATAAATAGATTATTACTATTTTCAGAAGCATAAGGCCTGCTGGAAACATATTGAAAATAAAATATTAACACCAACTGACGCTTCACCCAGTATAAGTTTGCTTTTATTGCTTGTATAGTTTTTATTGTTTAATGATTCTACTGTCTTGTCTTTTATTATTTATTGTTTTGTTATTTTATGTTAAGCACTTTGTTCAGTGGCTGCTGTCGTAAAGTGCTTTATAAATAAAGTTGGCTTGGCTTGAACACAACTACTTCCATCCATGCACTGTAGCAGTGCATTATCCAAGTTTTCCATCAATTATCTCTAAAGCTTTGTCCATTGAGGGCCGTGGGGAAGCTGGAGCCTAACCCACGTGAGTGGCACAGTACACCTGTCCATCACAGGGCCAACATAGAGAGACAAACAACCATTCATGCTCACAGCTAGGGAGAATTTAGATGACCAATTAACCTGTCTTTGGACAGTGGGAGGAAGCCGGTGTACCCGGGGAGACGGATAAAGATCACATTTCTATGTCCTCCCAAGAAATGAGAAAAAATATCAGTTTGCTTCACCTTTGAGCATTTGTGTCTTATGCACTGTCTTTTCAGACCCTGATGTCAGCAGACCTGGTGTCAAGAGGCACTGAAGGCTCGATAATAAACACATCCCTCTGCCGTTTGACGTGTACTCTTTTTGTCACTCAGCAGATTCTCTTGAAGGTTAAAATGTCCTCATTTCGGATGTTCTTCTTAGCAATAAGTCATAACACTACTCAATTAGCCACATACCTACCAAACTTAAGTGGCTCATTAAAAGAACTTCGACCTGCACAAGCAGACGCCGCGTGAGTATCAATCCTATGGCAAGACAAAAGGGCCATAATTCACCACTCTATTGGTGCGTTTGTAATAAAACGGCGTAACATATGCCGTTTTCTGGTGAAAATAGCGTTAAAAGTGCCGTTTTGTGTGGCTAAAACTGCGTAAAATACGCAGTTTAAAAAAAAATTAAAAATTCTGTAAACGCCGTTAAAACTACGTTCTTGGTGGTCTCTGAACGCCGCATGAACGCACGGAAAAAGCGCCGTTTTATGGCCTTTTTGACCTGCCACTGAATTTGAACCATGATCATCTAATCAGTAAAGACTAAGAAAGGACAACACTGATTTCCTTTGCTGTAGGATTGGATTCATGTGTATGTGTATGTATGTAGCTATTTAGTTCATGTAGGACTTACACAGTGACTACAAAGACAGAGGTTGGGTTTAGTCTATTTGTATGATGCGTACACTTCCTAAAAAACACCTCAGCACTCGGATGTGTCTCTCTTTTTATTTAAAGCGATTGATCATATCACACACTAGGCAGGATGCACGGCAAACCTGTCAAACAAAACAACATACCATTGATCGTCCTGTGTTCTTATGACTTGTCACTCTCCCATGCCCAGGTTTAAACACGGTGTCCAATAAAAAAAAAACTTACACAAAGAAATGCCATGCCAAAGCTGATACATCAGAAATCCCACGCCCACGTAAAGTAAAATTCATAGAACCTATTTTGGTCACCTGGTGGCGCTCACATCTCACCTGTAGTTTGCATCCACGTATTGGTGATTGATCCGGCTTGATCGTATCACACACTGGACAGGATGCACGCAAACAAGACAATATAAACTGTCCGTATTCTTATGCTTAGCTGAAAGCTCAGCAAATCAACGATAATTGCCTCTACACAGCTCTTCTCTCTTATGAAAAATCACTGTGATTGACACATCACCGCTTGACAGTTCAACTTGACACAACTAGATCCACGTGACATCACTGTAAATAAAAGATTATTATTGTCACGTCTGTTGCAAATGTGATGATAGCATCAGTGTAGTGTGATGGGGTACACTAATGTTTGTACAGCCAGAAAAAGAAGTGGATCAGCACACAACTATGTGGTGCTCCTCAGGATCAGGGCACATGTTGTGTTGTATAATTAACATGGACAGCTCAAAGAGCAGTGTACAGAAATGATGGCATCATCAGTTGACCTGTTGCTTCTGTTTGCATACTTACCTGATGAGGATCCAGGATGGTAGGAAAGACAGCTTTCATTACTCCAGTCTTCCTAATTTTATTTGCACATTTAACTGGTGTGACCTGCTTTAACAAGTTACTTTCTCTCTTGTGTGATCAATAAAGTTTTTTTTTTTTTCATCTTATTTTGCAGCAGTCTCATGAAACATTTCGACATCTCAACAAACATTTCAGACTGTTTAATGCCTCTGGCCTGTAATCATTTATGGGTGCCAGTATGACAGAGCCATTTACACATAGCCCTGCAACACATATTAGTAGAATATATTAGAAAATGCTCCCAGATAACTCTGGAACAGTCTCAGAGAACCCTCCTGGCACTCATCTGGGTTCCCTTCTGCATGTGGATCATGTGGAGGCTACGTCTCGCATCAGCAGGGGTGATGGCAAAAAACAAAACAAAACAAAAAATCCTGAGCCTGAACATTTTTAGGCATTTCTCAATGGATAATGCTATAATTGATCTGAAATTTCACCACAATATTTATTACATATAACACATTACACCTTTTCCCAAAATAACATCCTGTTGAATTCAGGACTTTTAGCTATTTCAATTTCTTTTTCTAAATTGCTTACAAGCAAAAATGTCTTTTGGCAGAGCCAGATTTGTGGTTATGGTAAAGCAATATATAAAAATGATGTTAAAAGCAAAACTTCATGTGACTACAACATAGTCCTCACACATGTAATATTTTTATTATCCAAAAATAAAATTTTATAAAAGTAATTGACAAAGTGAATTTACTACTTTACCCTGTGCTGGAGTACGTATGTTAATTATTTGTGCTGCAGACTGGAGAAAAGGCTTAATTTCTCACACAGACTCTGGCTGTTTGGGGTCTGACCTGAGATCATGCTCATTTTCTATAATGTTGTTCTTGGTAGCATCATCAGATACGTTATGGCTGCATGGTCACATTAACAGTTCAATCTAAATCTAGAGTTACAAATATAGATAAAAGTAATTGGGTTAAATATTCAGCAACCAGTATCTGTTATGTACAGTCGAGCCACCAACGAATGCAAGGATGGAAGAACATCTATCGCTGATCAATACATCTGATTTGATTTCTATCAAGTCTGGCAAAGGCTGGAATTGTGACGTGTCTGACAATTAAGTTTAACCATCACTCATTTACAGAATTATACATCTACACCATGATTGTAGCAGCAGTGATGCACAGATTTGACATCTGATGACTAAAATCTAGCCTTAAAAAACGATTAAAAAAAATTCTCGTTTGTGCCTCCCTTTTCCTAGTCAGGGCCCCTGCCTGCCCTGCTCATTAAAGTCTTTCTAGACCCACCCCTGCATATAAATCCTTTATTTTACCTGTCAACTAACAGCAACAAGTTCTGCACCAGCTTCAATTAAGTGCTCCAATCAATTAATTGATTAATTGTGAAATGTAAATTTGTGAAATGTAAAATACACTGTTTTTTGGTGATAATTTATGTCGTTTTATTACAAACGCACCAGTAGAGTGGCGAATTATGGCCCTTTTGGCTTGCCATACAAGTCCCATTTATATTCGTGTGGTCGCACCTGCGTGCAGTCGTCACAATTTTCATGTTGTTGGTGCTTTAATATTAGACACACTCATGAACACATCAGGAGACATGTGGAGTTCAGTTTCTTGCACAGGGACACTTTGATATATGAATAGAGAAAGATAGGAAGCAAACCACTGACTCACACAACTATCCCAACACAAACTTCTTTGAGTGAATCTTACATAAAAAAAAGAAATAAAAAAAATGGAACTAAAAATATATATTTTTGTCTAAACTGGCAAGTTTGTCGGCATGAATTAATAGTGATTTATTGTTCATCCATTGATGATCTATTAAGTGTAATAAGTAATCACATTAATCAACATTGAGGTAATCATTAGTTCATGAGCCCCATATTATTTCATAACAGTGTCTGCCTACCTTTATGGCCACCAGGACAACAACAAGACAAATGAAAAACACCAGCTGTAGGATCATTTAGTTTTTAATTAAATAGGCAATGCCAGATAACAGTGTTTGCCCAACTACAAAAAAACCCTAAACAAAACAAAAAAACAACAACTGGTGGTCATTGTGCAGCGAGCAGACTTTGACGGATCAGCCCATTCCAACCCTGCAACACAAAACAGGATTGATGCTTAGTTTCGTAGCAGCTGGTTACACATTCTTCTGTCTGAGATCTGAACATAAATAAATAAATGGTAAAAAAAAAAAGCATGGGTCTAAAGTTGTTTTAAGTACTGTTTTATCTTTAACTTTTGAGCTCTTGGAGATTAGTTTATCTTCTTTTCAATTATTTACAGTCCCTAAAATTTTGACAAAGTTTATAATGGTTGATCACCTCATCCATCAGATCTTCTGGTTCCATTAACTCTTTCTTTCTGCCCTTTGTCATGAACCAGCGAGGTGACTCCAAGAGAAACCTGTTGAAACAAGTTCAGTCACAGTACATTTGTAATTTGATCTCTGGGTGAATTTATTAATTAATGAATTTATTTTTATTTATTTGTTATACTGTATGGTTGATCTTTATTTTTTATCTGTAATCTAGCTCATGTAATGAATATATATATATATTTTTTTTAATCCTGTTTAATTTAATTTATGTCTAATGTCTATTAGGCCTATTTAAACTATTAAGTGTACTTAGTTCTTTATTATCACTTATTGCTCTCTTTGTTTTTAATTTAGTACACAATTCTTCAGTGCTTTAGAGTTTGCAGTAGGTTGCAGCTGTGGTTGAGTATTAGGAAGTTTAGCTTTTAATACATTCTTACTGTGTTTTGCTTTTGTATTCTATTTTATTATTAAATCTGGCTTTCTTTGTATAAAGTGTGATTAAAGATTAAAAAAAAGAAAAAAAATCGTTAATGGATCATTCCGTTCCACCCCTGCAACACCGAGCAGGATTGGTGTTCAGTTTTATAGCAGCTGGTTACACATTTTTGCAAATATAAGTAAAAAGAAAGAAAAAAGTAACTAAAGTTGTTTAAAGCAGTGTTTTATCCTTAAACTGTGGGCTCTTGGAGATTAGTTTATCTTCTACTCAATTATTTGGTCCCTAAAATTAAATTATACAAATGGGTCCAAAATTTTTTACACAACTTGCAATACAGTGGGAAATAAACAAAATATGATAAATATATGGGGTGATTACCTATGAATGAATGAATACTTCTGGTAATTTTTTTTTTAAAACATAAAAGAAGGGATATTAATCATAGATGGTGAAAATGGTAGCATACCCGTCACAGACGTGTTCATTATGCTTGCAGTCCCTCTAAAGTATTTCATAACCATATGAACCAAAATATTTGGTGAAAAGGGGATTGGTCACACCAAACATCAGTTGGAGGAGAAGCAACCACAGGTCTGCAAACTGTCAGCCAAACCTATGAAGATGACAACTTAAAATTTATCCATCCATCCATCTATCCATCCATCCATCCATTTTCTTCCACCTATCCAGAGTCGAGTCGTGGGGGCAGCTGCCTAAGCAGGGAAACCCAGACATGGTCGAATGCCTTCTCCAAGTCCACAAAGCACATGTAGATTGGTTGAGCAAACTCCCATGTCCCCTCAAAGACCCTGAAGAGAATGTAGAGCTGGTCCACTGTTCCACGACCGGGGCGAAAACCACACTGCTCCTCCTCAATCCGAGCTTCGACTATCCGACGGACCCTCCTCTCCAGCACCCCTGAATAGACCTTCCCAGGTAGGCTGAGGAGTGTGGTCCCCCTGTAGTTGGAGCACACCCTCCAATCCCCCTTTTTGAAGAGGGGGACCACCACCCCAGTCTGCCAGTCCAGGGGAACTGTCCCGGATGTCCACGTGATGCTGCAGAGGCATGTCAGTTAAGACAGCCCTACAGCATCCAGAGCCTTAAGGAACTCTGGGCGGACCTCATCCACCCCGGGGGCCCTGCCACTGAGCTTTTTAACCACCTCAGCGACCTCGTCCCCAGAGATGGGAGAATCGGCACAAGCTACCCCAGACTCTGCTTCCTCATTGGAAGACGTGTTGGTGGGATTGAGAAGGTCTTCGAAGTATTCCTTCCACCGCCTCTCAACGTCCCAAGTCGAAGTCAGCAGCCCCCTATTCCCACTGTACACAGTGTTGACGGAGCACTGCTTTTCCCTCCTGAGCCACCGGATGGTGGCAACTTAAAATTAAATGCATTAAATATTGTGTGCCTTTCTCACCATGTACTCTATGAACAGAGTTTAAAATCCTCATTATACTGTTTGTAAAGCCAGATCCAAAAGTGAAACAAGCTGTTTGGAGAGTAAAAAATTTATATAGAACAAGAAACAAATCACTGTGGCATAAGAAATTGCCCCAAACATAATGGTATACCTCAACACCTGCCATGGAGATAGACTGTGATGCCTCTGTCAAACCACTGTTGTCTCAAATCCGGTCAAACAAAAAAGAAACAGTGGTAACAGATAAAGGGACATAAATATGCTTAATAAATGTACATAACATATCATATAATGCTTTTGTTTACCTCTGTTGATGCTGGTAACACATGGCTCGGCCTCGTAGTCCCAGCCATTTATGCTTTCTGTTGTAATGTTAATGCCATACTCTTTAATGGTCTCCAAATCCAGGTCCACAGGTGTAAATATTTTACAGTTTTCAAATTTCCAATAACATCCATGATATGATTTCATTTCTCATCTGTCAGGTATGGTTCATGCGCCAAGATCCAGAGTTGGCACTTTCAAAACTTTTTAACTCAGTTTTAATTTATATATAATATTTTTTAAGTAGAAACAAAAACTGAAGTGCTTCTTGGTGCTCCCATGTCCATGCTGTAGATCCTGGTTGTATGGATCAGTGAGTCAATGTCTTGCTCATTGTTAGCGTACATCTTGATGTCATACATGTGGAGGTGACTGATGGTCCCATTCCTGAGTCAGTAGCCATAGCCAGTCTTGCTGATTAAGTGGGTGAGTGTATTCAGGCCTATGCAGAACAGCTGCGGGGAGAGAGCATTTGATGGAGACTTGCGCATTTGGCCCGAAGTTGGCCTCAAAGGTGGTCAGCCCCAGCATTATTGAATTTGCAATAAAGGCTCTTCAAATGTTTTTGGATCTTGTACACCTTCAGGCATTCCAGGATCTGTGTGTGTGGCATTGAGTCATAGACTTTCTGGTAATCATTCCAGGCAGTGCCCAGGTTTGTCTGTCTGATTTTGCAGTCTCAGACGAACGTTCTATCAGGCAGCAGCTGGTGTTTTGCTCTTCTTGTACCTTTACCAGTGCCTTTGTGTCTCTTTCTCATGCAGAGGATGTTTGGGGATCAGCTGTGCCAGTCTCTTCTCTTGTATCTGGATGACATCCCTGTCTTCTCCTTTTCAGTCTCCCAGCATGTCCAGTGGCTGTAGTTAGTTCTTGATCGGCTCCAGAAGGAAGGTCTGAAAATGAAGCTTGAGAAATGCTCGTTCTTTTGGTGAGAATTTAACTATCTGGGCCAAAGGAAGGGTGGAAGCCTTTCCCACCACAATAGCATGGGAATGCTACAGAGGAGCTTAGATCTACATCCATCACAAGCAAATCCTACACAGCAAAGCCTGTGATATTAATATCTGTTCCCATAATTTACTTATATTGTCCCAAACACTCTAGCTGTGGAAGATGTCAGTCACTGTCTGTTCTCTTTGTCTGGTCTCAGATGGAAAATTAGCTCAATAAATTATTTTAAAAAGGTTTTAATTGACTTGAAGGACAGTAAATGACTGTAGATGCTTTGAATTAGGGCTGGGCGATATAAACCAAATTTCATGTCTTGATATTTTTTACCTGAGTCACAATATACTGTACAACAAAATATATATTTATATATATTTTTGTCAAAAACAAGTTAGTTTTAATTTACATCCTTGAGTGCTAAATATACTATACTATATATAGGAAAAAATAGCCAAGAAAAGAAAAGGAAATAATAACGAGTGTACATCAGTGGAACATTTACCAGATGGAAGCAATTGATGAAGGAGAGGGACATTAAAACTAACGAAGAGGTTGCAGGCTTTCTGCTGTATAGGTGAGTTAAATTTAACAGGGAAGTTTATTTTTGTGTTATGTTAGAAACAGGGTAAGGTAGTCCAGCAACTACTTTATCCTCCCATTTAAGTCGATCATTTACTGTTACTTGCTATATAAAATGGCAGAAACGGCTAATTTGTTACTTAGCCTACAGTAGAAAAGCTTCGTTGCCACAGTTTTCAGTTGTTACTCTTCACAGAAGTCATACCAGAAGGCGACTGTGCGCTTCTTTCAGACGTATTTTCCGCGAGCTTTCCCTTCTGTTTCATCATTTATTTCAGCTGATTTTTTTTAATGAGGGTGGGGGTAGTTGTCCTCCTTCTAGTCAGACAAAATAGACCAAAATAAAACCAGTTTCTTGTCGTTTTTAATCACTTTAATCAATACGTCGCCCACCTCCTTTGATAAATCACCTGAAATACATGTTATTAAACACAGAGTAATGTTACAGCGCGGGATCTTCCTCATGCAGCGCCGACAGGTCCACTGCTCCTGCTTTGATTCCCTCTTTCTCTCCATTCATCAGATGATCTCTGAGTCTGCGAGTCACAATAAACGTTTTCACACGATAACATTGACTATTAGCAGTAGCTTTGTACCAGATGCATGGAGGGCAAGCTTATAACTTAAAAAAACAAAACAAAAACAAATTATGTATTGTTCTGTACCTCATCACCTGATGGGACACTCGAACTTAACGTTTATGACTCTCCGCGGCTATCGTAGTTGTAATAATGCTCCTAAACGGTGAGTTTCCAGCAGAGCACTACTCGGTTGCTTGTAATATATTAGCGCAGCACTAGATGGGAGTAATTCTTACACACTGGGGCTTTAAAGGAGTGACAACATCTATAAGACAGATGCAATCACACATAAATCTTGCTTTTTGGTGAGGTTTTGTTTCCAATATTATTCTGCACTTCATCAAGTCCCAACATATCAAAAAGTTCATAGAGATAAGAAAAACACACAGATCACTATCCAAAATTTAAAACAAGGAAGATATTTTACAGTTTCAACATGTAACAAAATCAAAGGTCACTGACATAAACATTTAATATGTAATTTTTAAAAACTAATTCTATTGTTTACTAGTATATCTTGTGTTTTCATTCTTTTAGAATGAGCCATTCATATTTACTTATTGTGGTTCTACATACATGGATGCTGACATATTTGTGCCACCAATTTTACTCTGGTGTCTCTGAATGGACGAAGGGTTCAGAGTGAGAACCCTCTCAGCTTTCAAACTGCAGTACCAGCTTTATTTGATAGGTAATAGGGCACCGTTTGGGATTTGTAGATAGAAGATGAAAGTACACATGTACACAATTTTGAAGTAGTTACCTGTAGTGCAGTCATCACTGCACCTGAGGGTCCTGGCCCCTGAATGAATTTTGGCCACTGACAACCATTGTCCATTTACAACTGAGCTTGACATTTTGAAATAATTTCTATGCTCATCTTTACCATTAAATGTCAATAATTCTTGCACACTTATACCTTTAAACAGAGTGCACAGCAAATTTACAGCTCATACATAACTTTATGCACAAATCCCATGTTACAAACAGAATACAACTTATGTAGGAGTGGTAAAAAAAGTACAATATAACTGATTTAAAAAGCTAAAAATAACATGTGATACAGAATTTAGCTGATTAAACTTTGCTGCATACAGATGGCAGTAACAGGTGCTTGAGAGGAAGCACAATATTATTACCCAATAATCACATTTTTGTGCTCTTTTCTGGTGTGCTTTCTTGAGTGGTAGGTCCTTTTTCAGCAGTTTCATCTGTAGACTTTCTAAAATTGTAAACAACACAATAACTGTTACATTTCCTTTGTTTTCTTCATCTTTTTATTTTTTTTTTTTTTGCTGTGAAATGACTTAAAAACTCACATAATCTCCGCGAGGTCCTGAAGTTCAGCATTACAAGTTTCAGGCAGCAGAATACAGAGACCCCCGGCAATGATGGGGACAGTGCCGTAGATCACCATGGGGATGGAACGATGGTAGACATCCAGGAGTCTGATCAGAGGCGCAAGGATTCCCGCCACACGAGCACACATGGAGTTCAGACCTACACCATTCTGCCTATCAACAACAAAAAAACAACAACTTGTCAGCAGTTTCACTGCATTTAATTACAACCCAGTCTCATAGAAAACAACAAAATAGTCATGTCTGCCTCTTTTTTTCATGCTGTCCAACACAACTATTAATGTTATGTATTTTAATAGCATTCATAGTTTGTTTGTGTCAGTCAATGAAAGGTTTTTCTAAAGCACTTTCCAACAATGCTCAAGTTGACTAAAGTTTTTTTTATACGTTTTTACAGGGTGCGTTGTGATGCAGGGTCAGGGTTTTCCTAACATCAACCATTTCATTTTCTAAAAAAATCTAATTTTACAAAGTGGCTCGAAATGAGAAAAACACTGACAAAAAAAGGGAGAGGAAGCAAATGAAAACAGCGACAGAATTAAATTTTTTTTTAAATTAAACATTTTGATTTAAGTTCATTGATAGTCACTAATAGTCATGCTGGTTAAAATATGGCATCTGTTCACATTTTATATAAACATATCTTAAATTTTTTTTGGTCCATTCCTGTCTTACCTTATAATGGTGGGGTATAATTCTGCAGTATAAACATAGACTGTGGCAAAACTGGCAGTGGCAGCAAATTTACCCAGTACAGCTATGACTGTTACCACAACAGGAAGATCTAATAAACAAGACAAAACACACATTTCTCAGCCAAACATGAAATAAGAAGAAGGAAAAAAAATGGTATTGTATTTTTAGGATCCCTGTTATTATACAAAGTTAAAAAAGAAAAGAAAGAACACAACAATATCTTTAAGTTAGATTACAAATAATAAATTACCTCTTGGTATAGCTAGGATCCCAAGACAAGTTAAACCTCCAAACAACAGCACCCCTCCTTGACAAACTTTTCTTCCAAAGTGTTGGAGGAGAGGCAAAATACCCAGACGTGCTGGAAATTCAACAATGGCAAAGATGAACTGTGTGAGGTAAATATCAAGACCAAAGTTCCCAACATTGAGGCTCAGTCCATAGTACACCAGACTTGTTGCAAACCTGGTAAGTGTAAGAGATAACTTCATTGAAACCACAAATACAGTGGTGTATGTTTAGCAGCAGCTTGTGATGGGAATGAATACTCACCATACAGAACTCATTATTAGTGCACGTTTTCTCAGGTATGACAATCTAAAGATGTCCAGCATGGTTCCTTTTCTGGTTGATCCCTCAACTTCTAACTAAAATATAAAGTGTGATTAATAAGTGAGATTGCTATACTGTGTGTGATTTAAGTGTGTTTGATGCAGCTCACTTTTTCTAGGAGTTCTTCTGGTACATCCCTCTTGTTCACTTTAGCTGCTCTCCTCACTGCTTTTATAGCCTCCTTCTTCCTGCCCTGAGTAATGAGCCATCGAGCTGACTCTGGAAGAATCCTAGTTGACAGATAACCCTAAAATCATAAACTGTAATACATATGTTAAATAATTTTTTCTGTGGTAATGATTTTGCTAATAAGCGTCTGATGTGGCCAGAGTGGCTGCTCACCAGTAGAAGATGCCCAGGACAAGAACAAGAGGGCTGAAGAGCACCAGCTGCAGGATCCTCCAGTTGCGAATCAAGTATGCAACACCGGATAATATAATCAGCCCAAGTGGATAAAAAGCATGGCAGATAATGGTGCAGAGAGCAAACCTTGAAGAATCACTCCATTCTCCACCTTAAAAATCAAATGAACAGAGAAAAGCATTTTTTTTAACTTAAATATTATTCAAGATAGATTTAATTTAAGACATATTGTTGCTTTCTTTTAGGTCCCTGTATCTAATTTTTATCATTCCTGTTTCCTTGATGCAAGAATGAAGTGCATGGGATCATGACAAGTAATAGTAACAGTAGTAACTTAAGTGATGCTGTGGCTTGTGATAGCAAGAAATTCAGCTGTGAACACTGTACCCACCTATAACAAATGCATTGGCAATAATACCAGAAATTGAGATGCCACACAAAAATTTGAGAGTGATGTAAACGTAGATGTTGGGTGAGAAAGCAGCTCCCACACCAAACACCAGTAGTACAAAGAGTGAAAGCAGGACCACGAAGCGTCGACCCAGCCTATAGAGTTGAAGACAGAATTGTTAATATTTAATCTTTTTATAAATGCTATGTTGATATACAGAAAAACTGAACAGTGAGGAGTAGTAGTAAGTTCTCCCACTTAGAAACATGGAGGGGTCTGAAATTTTCATCGTAGGTGTGAGAGACGTAATCAAAAAAAAAAAAAGAGAAATCCTGAAATCACAATGTTTGATTTTGTAACAATTTATTTGTATGAAACAGCTGCAAATAAGTATTTGAACACCTGAGAAAATCAATGTTAATATT
>JBAMHW010000020.1:12228775-12244362 GCA_037177495.1 Rhadinocentrus ornatus | reverse complement strand
CCCTCCATGTTTCTAAGTGGGAGAACTTGCAAAATAGCAGGGTGTTCAAATACTTATTTTCCTCACTGTATATACATTTTTTTTTTTAATTCAACTTTTTGTTTTAGTGGGTAAATTTGAAGGTAAGACAGTTGCTTTCATCTCCTCTAGACGTCTATTAATTTTCAAATGCAGCTGATGTTAGTTTTGGCAGCATTAGCAAACAACCCATAGGTTCGTATTTAATCATAAACAGTTTAGAAAGATCTAAATATTAAAACTATATGGAATATATTTTTATTAACTCACAACAGACTAAAAACAATACCTAATATACATGGATTAAAAAACAATAATGCGGTTTGTAGTGAATCACTCCAATGCACAGTTACATTGGTGGTCTGTACCTGTCGGCCATCTGTCCCAGCACGAATGCTCCAACCAGAAGACCGGCCATGTAGATGGACTGTGATGCTTCAATAAAACTGCTCCTTTCACACACCAGGTCAAACTAACAGGAGGAAGAAAGTACAAAAGAAAGACAGAAAATACTTAAATAAGTTCAAGTTACTCTTCACTAAAATTAAACTTTAGCACAGATCCGGATTCCAGATTTGTGCTCTGAATCTGCAGGACCACACCTTCAACCTTAAAAAGGTAAAGTCAGATTTCCTGTGTTTTCCACATAATAGGCAGTAACTGCTTGTGCTCTTTTCTAGTAACAGGGAGTACTTCCTTTTTTGGCTAACAGGAGCAATGTGATGCAAGCTGGTGTATGGAAGGAGTGATGGCTCTCTCCTCCAAAGATGGACACTACAACCATTTACTGTATAAAGGAGACAGCATAAGTATGAGAGTATGTTTTATCTCTGTCACTCCAACTCCAATTTCCAACTCGTCATATTAGGGAAAAAGCAACCAACCGCAAACTGTATTTACAGACTTGGCACTAAGCCGAGTGCGAGGTAGCTGGGACTTGGAGTGGACGTATTTTTGGTCAAACTCTTTAGGAGCACGAAATTTCAGAGCTCATGTTTACAGTGGAGTCTGCATGGTGGTGGGGTGATTAACTCAGTTGCTTAACAGCATCACCTCCAGCGTTGTCTGACATAAAAGGATTCTTATCTGCATATAAACCTCACCTTTGGCTTTTCTGTTATGGAGTATGCTTATGTTTGTGTTCTCTTGGTTGGTGCTCAAACTTCCTTCCTCAGCCAAAAAACATGAATGTTAGGTTAATTGGTAATTCTAAATTCAAACTAGGAGGGAGTGTGTAAAATAATTTGTCTTGTTGTCTTGGTTGGCTGTGATAGACTGGTGGCCTGTCCAGGTTGTACCCTCACATCTTACCTAATAGCAGCTGGGATAGACATCAGCCCACATGTGACCCTGATTTAGAGTTAGAAGGTAGAGAAATAAGATGAATGCATTGAATTAAAAATACATTCACACCCTCACCTCCTTTTCTTTTTTATCTTTACAATCTGAAATAAAATAGATGTTGAAGAGTCTCTGTTTGTTAATAAACACTAGATGATTAATCTTTCTGTGTCTGTAATCTACTTTGTAACTTAATCACATGAGTTTCTGCTGACAATTAGTGTAAAGTCAGCACATCTGCCAGTCTGTAATTATGTGACAAACATGAAGTGTTAAGGTCCAGTCACACATATATTTAAGTACATAGCCACTTTAAATACTATAACTGGTCATTCTGCTTTAAACAAACTATTTTCTCTTACCTCAGTCACAATGCTGGAGGCCCCTTTGGATGTCTCAAAATCTGATCCATTTGTACATTTTGTTGTGATGTTAAGTCCATACTTTTCAATGGTTTCCAGATTCAAATCCACAGGTTTAAACATTATACAGTTTTCAAACATCCCCTTGTTGTTTACAGGAATGGTGAGATTCATTTTTCTGTCATCTGTCAGATTTGGTCCAAGCGCCGAGATCCAGTCAGTGTTACAGTGGTGTGGGAAGTTCATGCCGGTAAACACCTGGCCGATCACATCGAAAGCTGTAAAAATGCTGGTAGTGCATAATGCAAGTAGTAAGCGTTTTTGAAACAAGCCAAACTCCCCAATCTCCTTCAGGATTTGCCCAAAGTTGCTCATATTCCTGGCTGAATGTTATCAGAGTGAAGCGTGAAACAGAGAGATGTGGATTTAAGCAAACCTCAGCTGCTTTCAGTCAATTCTCCAAGTTAATGTTTAATCTAAGAATCACTGACCTTTTATGACTTGTCAAATTACTAACTACAAATAATTATAATGTTAGACATGACCCATCAGAATTCTTCAGGAATAACAACTCTCATAATTTTTTACAGATATTGCCAAGTAGAATCTGAACATAAAAAACTCTATATGTTAATGTCTTTATTACTTTAGAATGAAGATCAGAAACATGGTAAAGACAAGCTTTATCAGGGCCTTATCAGCAGTCTTGAAAATGTGATTTTTCTCTTCCCAGCTGACCTTCTTTGATATGATACAAACATGAGGTGAGAAACCTTTACAATGACCCTACATTGCAAAACACCAGATTTTGTTTTATAAAAGTTTTTCAAAACCATCCTCAATTTTTTAAGCACCAGCAGATGAAGGCAACTCTGGTTTAACTACTGCTTACTGCTCTGCAACCTTTTAGACAATGAAACAATATGAAACATTATTAAAAATATTCATGCTTATTTTATTACATTAATCCTTTATTTTCCCTCTGAAGTAACTGAATGCTGCATGTTGGCTTCTCTTTATATTGCATATAACAGTAAAACATGGCGTGCTGAATTGTTTCTGAATGGTCACATTAAGAGTTAATCTGGATATTAATAAAACATTTACATTGCAAGTGTAGCTTTTCACAGAGCAAACAGACAACTATTTACTTTTTATGGTGAAGGGCATTGACCAGAGGGTCTACTGAAGAGGTATAGGAAATACAGTACAGTAGAAAAAGACCTTTGCCCTTTCAGTTTATCATTATTTAACCTTTACAGAAAGCTAAAACAAACACAAAATGGACTTAATTGGATTTGTTGTACAATAATTAAAAAGTCTGATTCCTCTTTATTATGCAGTTCAAATTAAATTTTCACCCACTTTTTTAATTAGACTTTCGCATCCATTTAAAAAAATATTTTGCAAAGTATTTACAATAATTATGTTGCTATAATTGTAAACCATAAAAGCACATTTAATTACTTAATGAATGATCGGCATACAATATATTACCTACATTTTTTCCAAGCATTTAGACATAGTTGCAATCAAGTAGTGTTAACATTTATTACCAGCCAGCACATGAACACAATGTACAGGTTGAACCGTTTTATGATGCCTCGAACACAGCTTTATTAAAAGTTCTGTCTTGTCACCGTCATCACATCACCTGAGGATACAATGAGGGAACAGTTTTACACATTTGACTCAACTAAAATAATAAAGCATAAAAATAAAAAACACATATTGACATTAGTTATTTTGCCTCACTTGATGGTACTTACTCTTCTTCTGTTTATTTAGGCATCAGATTCATCATTCACCTTACTGGCTGTACTCTTCAAAAGCCATCTGTTCTTGTGTTGAGTGTATCCGAAGCCCTCGTCATAATTCCCCTTTTGTTTGAACAGTTGTTGGTAGTGAAATATGCAGTAGAATTCACCATTTAGAGATGCGTAATTGTACATGCTACAAATAAGCACAAACATGTCAGTAACAAGTTAAATTGCCCCTCCTTTTCACATGTAAGAAACTTCTGGTGGAATAAGGATTAATAGTGAATTATTGAATGGACTAATCAACTATTAATAAAAAAATATATATACATATATATATATATATATATAGTCAGTCAGTCATCTGTCACTTTGTTGGTGATGAAATAGCTATCAGTAATGAGACTGCAAGATCAATAATCCTTTACAAACAAGTAAAAATAGAAGCTTCAGGGGTGTCAAACTCTGGTTCTCCAGGTTTTTGTTGTTTTCCTGCTCAAACACACTTGATTACAATCAAACGGATTCACATTTTGTTGTCAGCTTCTTCACAATGACCCATTAATTTCAGTCAGTTCTGAAGCGGGGAAATGATGTTTGACACCTGTGCTCCAGATCAGGGATCTCCACCTCCGTTCCTCAAGGTCCACTGTCCTGCAGGCTTTTGATGTTTCCTTGCTTCAACACACCTGTCTCAAACTGAAGAGTCAATAGCAGAGTTGTGCAGAATTTGTCAGAGATCCATTTAATTTGAATCTGGTGTGTTGCAGCAGGGAAACATCTAATACCTTTTGGATGGTGGACCTTGTGGACCAGGGTTGGTGATCACTGCTCTAGATAATGGATTGTTAGAGAGAGTCTGGTTCTTTGAAGTTGGGAGGTTGCATGAGGTCTGGGTACTGCACCCACAGAACAGAGTTAGGGGTTATTTTTAGAAGCATGGAGAGTAACTAGCATGGAGAAAAGGTTTTATAGCTGGACAGGCATGATCGCTTATCTGTACTCTCCCAAGGTGACTGGATTTCACTGACAAAAACTGTGATTTTTTCTTGCAGAAGACCGGTAACGCTGATTTTCTGCTTCCTAAACGTTGCTGTTACTGTCAGGAACAGTCATGTTTTACTGTGCATCCATTTACAATTTTTGCCAACTCAACTATCCAGGAGATTATTTTTAAAAAGTTATCTGCCCACAAGCTGTTCATGGGTTAACTGCAAAGGGAATGTAGCAAATAGTAATAATAATAAGTAGCAAAGACAAACTTAGAATCACTTATTAATTTTTCTGATGCTTTTTTTGTAGAAATTTCTAATGTCCCACCTTAATGTTTTCTTGCACACTTTACAGCAGAAGCAAACTTTGTGAAAAATGTATTTGTCTGCTCCAGTTTTTTCCATCTGATAAACTGGCTTCAGACAGGCTGAGCATATCTCACGGGTTGTTGATTGAAACTGATGAGAAAAATGAGACTGAGCTTAGTTTCAACCAAAATATATTTTTAACAACAACCATTCATTACAAATGTATAGGGAAAAAAAGACTAAATGTAAATTAACTTTCGAGAACAAATGAAACAAAACTTCAAAGAAAAAAATAAAAAGGAACTATACAAAATCTAAAACTGACATTATATTTCTAAATGAAGAAACTCACACAGCTAATCCTAACCATCTCTTAGAAAATAAAATGATGACATTAATAATGTCAACGTACTGTCAGCATTTAGCTACTTTGGCATGCAGGTGTTCATCTGATTGACTGGCAGCTGAATTCCTGGAGAAGTTGTGACCTGATTTGTTGATGGACTGATCGTGGCCTGACTTGTTGTTGTTGTCATGGTTACTGGCTGAGCATCCATAACAGTGGAAGTTTTGGAAGAGTAAAACTGGTTTCCAAAGTTATCAGTCTTCTCATAATTTTCTGTGATTGTTTTTGTCCCAACAAAACTGTTCCCCTCACCGTCGGTTTGCACTTCCAGCACACTGAGCTCTCGATTAGAGTTCAGTGGGCTGTTCGTGGATTGTTTTTGCCTTTCTTTTGTGGAGTCTGTTTTTCTGTTTTTAGCTGGAGTGTTGCATGTCAGTGTCTTTGTTGTCCGAAACTTCTCCTCCAGTTTTGGGTTCTGCTGACATGCCGGGCAGATTAATGTTTCTGTAGGCACTGCTCCTTTTTTATCTATTTTTTTAGCTGCTGACTGAATGGAAATAAAAGCCGGTGAGGATGGAGGACTTGGCTGCTGTTTTGAATGAGGCGCTTCGGGCCCTGCACCTTGTGCAGCTTTTGTAGCTGTGCTTATTTGTGTGGCTTCCTGTGATTTCACTCTACTCGAGCCAATACTTATTTTGTTAATATTGCCATTTGATGATGACGCTTGAACAGCCCCTAAGGACTCTTTGAACAGACATGATAAACCTACAATATCTGAGTCAGATTTCAGTGTAGACACAGAATAAAGTGCCTTCTTAATCGCTTCCTCTATGTCCATTAGTCTAGCTAATGTCTGCTCTTTAAGATTCATTATTTCTTCACTGGCTCGCTCAAGATCTCCATAAACATGTGCCATTGAAGACTTGTTTTCAGTTCTGTCTCTTGGTAATGGCCTGCTTTTCTCTTTGTTTTTGGCTTTATTCTTCTTTTGTTTCTTTTTCTCAGAGTTGACAACCCAGTCAGGGACATCCTCAAAAACGTTCCTCAGAGAGTTTACATCTACTTCACTTGTTTCCTGTTCGATTTCATCAACTCGACTGAGTATGCTGTGTAGTTGCTGTTGCTTTCGCAAGTTATCAAAAATCTCCATGGCTGCTGTTACGTTCCCTCTCATAATCTCATCCATGTGAACTGAAAGTCGATGTCGGCGTTCATCCTCTGTTTCTGTCTGAACTTTCTTTTCCCTCATCTCAACTTTGCTTTTTTGCTTCATGTGTTTCTCAGTCTTGTTTTTACTGTTCACAGTTATTCCATCGGTGTTGGATGGTAGATCAGCTATGTTTTGTTCTGGTTTTGGATCCATGTTTACAAAAACAGCTCGTCCTCTAGTGTTATCTTCAAGAACATGTAGTGGGTTGTTGTCACTAGTCTGAGCCATTTTTACTCTTTTTGGCTTTACTGGGGCAGTCTTCTTTAAAGTTGCCTTTTTACCTCCAAATTTCTGGCATGCTTTGTGGAAATCCACAGGACTTTCATCTGTTTCACTCATATTGTCTTTTCCTTGTGCATTCTGGGGTGTTTTCTCCTCTCGTGCAGCATTTTTCTCCTGTTGTCCAGTTATGGTGTCTCTCTTTTTATGACAACTTTCTAAGTTGGCTTCTGTTTCCTTTAAAATCTGCATATCTTCACATAAGTGCTGATTTCTTTGGTGATGCACTGACTCATCGTTAGTTTTAAAAAGGCTTTGCTTATCTTCATCTTTACATGAAGCTAATGTTGCTGGTGATGGGTCAGGTACTTCTGTTGTTTCAGCATTTATTTGGGTTGTACTTGAATTAATGACGTTTGGATGAGCTCTTTGTGCTCGTCGATTGCTCTCCTCATCTTCTTGTTTCACCATCAAATGTTTCGGCTTAGGTGGAATAGCTGGTTTTGGACCTCTCTGTCTTTTGCTTTTCTTTGAAACGGCACCCATATTTTCTGAAGTCACTTCTTGCCTGAGTGGTCCTTGAGTTGATTCAGGTTCAGTCAGTTGACAAGACTCCTCAGTGTTCGGCTTTTGTGCAGAAATACCATCTACATTTTGTGGTCTTTTTTGATGAGATATGTTACAGTTTCTATATATCATAGCTGCTTTAAAATCTCCTTTTGTGATATTTATGTTAGATCTGTCCAAGGACCTCAACGCAGCTTGAACTGAACCCTGTAAAACAGCTTCCGCGTCCTCTTCTTGTGCAGGTGTTATATCTGAACTCGGTGGAGACACTCTGGAAGTTTGAATGTGCTGTCCTTGGACCAACTCAGTGCAATCTTGACTCTCTTTGTACCAAGTGTCTTTCTCAGAGTTACTGTCTTCATGGCATGACTCTGTATATTTGTACTGCCAGTCGGATTTCTGTCCTAAGGGAATATCTGATGCTGAAGGGAGTTTATTACACTTGAACTCAGTGGATGATTCCATGTTTTGGTCCAAAATTTCTTGAGGTAACTCTGCTTCTCTTCTTAAATGTTGTGTTGCATTACCTGCCATGACCGAGACAATGGGTTTGTCAGAGGATTCTTGTGTAAAGGTTTTTTGCATTTCTAGTAATGAATGATGAAAGGATGTGGCCTCCATTGTGGTCTGCTGGCGGTTATGGATTGCAGTTTGAAAGTCAGAAATCTCGTTCGTTTTATCCACAACTTCTATTTGCTCAGCTTGGTGGATTTTGTTATCATCTTCTGTCTCTAAATATGGCACAGCTTTGAAGTTACATACCTCTTCTGCTTGGCCTCCACACTCTCTTACCTGCTGATGTGAGAAATGGGAGGACAGGCTTTTTCTATGGGACACATGAGGAATCTTGGTAGATTGGATACAACTTTCCTGGATATGACTTCTGTCTCCAGAGAACATGTTTTTTAGTCTCTTTACATCCACTGGAATCCATTCTGTGTTGACTTCTCCAGTAGAATTTCCTTTCTGTTCATGATGATGCTCCTGGCCCTGACCAGCCTCCTTTTGGTTTCCAGGAAGTTCAGGTTCTCCAACTGTTGGGTCAGCCTGAAGTGTTTTTAAATACTCCAAGTCACCCTTTTCAATACAAGTCCTGAACAGTTTTACATTTCCCTTTATTTCAGGCCTAATGAGTAAGGGACAGGTTTGGTCTTGAGAGGTTTCATTTGGGTGGCTTTTGGTTCTCATGCCACCTCCTTCTGGCTCAGTTTTATCATACTCTACACCTTGTGGAGGGCTGTAACTCTTTACATCTTTCTCATCAAAATACTTGTAGAGGGAGTAAACAATGACATCAGCACAGTTGTTTACATCTTCTTGAATGACCACTCCTTTTCTGAGAGAGTTGTCTTGATTTAGAATATCCTCAACAAGCTGTGCCACATTGGCAGTTCTGAACTCACTGTCTTTGTTTATATTGAAGTGATTCTGCTGAACTGGTATGTCCACCACTATGGCCTCCATACACTCTTTACTATCCTCCTTTAAGTAAGTGATCTGAGGTTTTAGGTTTGTCCGCGGTAGCAACTGGAGTATAAAGTTTTGTGCACCACCCTCGACCACCTCATCATATCTTATCTCAGGCCCACTCTCTGATAGTATGAATTTAGCCTTTTTAGCAATCATGGTCTCATTCACCTCAATGATTGCCCCAGTTGAGTGTATGAATTTTACACGGTAGAGGAAGTTCAAAGTTTCTTTAATATTTTCCACCAGCGTCTCGATTTCATCCCTGTTCTGATGCCTAATCTTGTCAAATGGCATTGACTCAAACAGATGGGTTCTGTTCCTTACATTAGCAGTCAGATAATCTTCACCTACTTCATTTGAAGTTTTTACTGTTTGTTCGTAGGATTGCTCTTTTCCTATGTTTGCTGATATGAAAGGGTTGTTTTTGAAAAGAGCTGCACTTGTTTTTGGTATGTCACTGTGTTTTTCTGAATCAGAAAAGCTTTCAGCTTCCTTCTCTAGGAGTGTTTCAGTACCAGGAGCCTTTTCACAACCAGCAAAGTCGTGTTTAGTGCTTTGACCAACAGCAATAATACATGGCACCTGAGCCTGTTCTTCAGAATTAGTGCTGCTTCTTTTGTTAGGATTCTCTCTATAAGATATTTCACACTGTTTACCTTGTGCTTGGAGTACTTTTGTTTCATCTCCAGACATTGACACAATCCCTTGAAACATTTTCTGATCTGGCCTAGACTGATTCTCAAATATCCTTCTGGCAGCCTGAACATCTATTCTTATCATCTCATCCTCACACTCTCTGTGAAGATCTTGTCTTAACTCAACACCTTTATCATCCTCTAAGATCCTCTTGACACTCTCAGTGTGAGGCTCCCCTCTTGATGTCTCAAAAACAGCTGATGTTTCACTGATATCCCGTCTTTCTATGGCTCCCTTTGCCATATGGATCTTGGGGGTGTAAGGAGGCACATTGTTGCTGAGACCACAGTTCTCAAACATCAAGCATCTTGAAAGGACCTCTCCCTCATATCCAGTTTCACCAGCTGTCACACTTTCTGAGCTCAAAACCTCAGCAAACTCCTCATCCACAACATCATCCAGCATCTTCAGCTCTGGGTGAGTGTGCTTCAGGAGCCGCCTCAGCTCACATTTCTGCCGCTGCTGATATAGCATCTCTTTGGAAAGTTGGGATGGTGTTGACTGTTGAGAATGTCCCCCAGAGACATCTTTCAGTCCCAGTTGATGTCTTTCCAAAGGAAGTTGAGAGAGGCCATCTTTCTTTTTTTGGGAGTCTTCTGCCATCTTAGAAGAACAAAGTAATGCTCTTAATATTTCACCCATGTTGACAGAAGTTATCCATCCACTGAAATTCATGGTCCTGGATGGGCAAAATACTTACAGGAACGGTGCCAGTATTGCACAATCCATCTCATGCCTGCTGATTTGCTTTCCACATGCCAGGTTTAAGTAGGTTAGCTACACTCCAGTACAACCATCAACCATAAATGTCACCACAAATGAGTTTTTGTGGAGTCAATGATAATTAATATTTGTTTAGTTGTTTCAAGGCTAATCTCAGGTGAAAAATGTTTCTTTTTGTTTTTGTTTTTAAGTTATATGCAACATGAAACTGTGATAAAGGTTTGTGTTATTGTGACAATGCAAATTAAAACATTTGCACAAACCACACCATCATGCAAACGATCCGGTTACATGCTGCTTTACCTTTGTGAGTTTTACTTTTTTCCCAGATTCACGTGACTGATCTGGCCCCTGGATGGAAATAACCGTTAATTCAGATCAAGTTAACATAACACAGACAGTGCTGCCTGATTTTATGTGATGTCATGCTGTAATATAATAATAAGTGCGTAGCTGCTAATAAAACACTGCCTTCAGCCATCCAATACTGGTGTCTAGCATTGGGGCTTGTGTTCTAAGCTTTTTTTATTCAGTTTTTTTACTGTTTTTTTTTTTTTATCCCAAACTTGTTGCTAGTTTAACCAATTAGTTGTACTAAGGTTTTTTCCAAAAACATTACAGCCAAATTTACCCCTGTGCCAACTTTTTTGACACATTTAACTGGCACCAAATACAAAGTAAGCTTAGTATTTCTTTTAAAACACAGCTATATTTCAAATTTACATTTATTTATGGGGTTGGAAAAATTTGTTTATCAATTTGTGCTGGTTTGATATAAAGTAACATAATTATTGTAACAATCATCATTACTAGATAATCTTCTATGAACCATTATTTATGTGCAGCACCAAGAATTTCAACAACGTTTTCTCTGACCTGAAAGGGGACAGTGTGTAATAGGGAGACAGATGTTTACCGGTTTGTTAACACTGCGTGTGGATTTCTGATTTGTCACTTTTGACAGATAGAGTGCAGAAATGGCTTTGACCGAGATAGACAGTGTCTCCTTGGTTTGGATGAAGGAGTTCTCTCTGAAGTCAGCGATCGACCTTCTCTTGTCCTCTGCAGAGACACCACACAAACAAGTTTTAATGGATAAAGATGCACATTGAACTACGGTGTACTTAAAAAGTTTTAAATAGAGCTGATGGAGATCCCTGTTTACAATTTCAAAATCAGGACTGTAATCAGGTTAGAGACTATTCAAACAACACAGGCGACTTCAACTACAAATTCATGTCCATGTCAACAAACTGTTAATGAACACCAGTTTGGGCTCCTAACAGCTGTCATGTGGTTGGGTTATAAATGTACCCTTGTGGTGGAGCAGAACAGATACCTGACTCCACTGACACACATGCTAAAGGACAAGAGAGGCAATGCAGCTACAGTTGACTAAGCGTAAAACTGTAAAAAGTAAACAAGATATGCATCTTAAAATTGTTCATGGAAAAACAGTAGTAAATCAGTGGTTGCAGCTGCTGTCTTTCAGTAAAACAAACACATTTTAGTTGTTGAACTTTAGCAAAAAAGATTGCATTGGTGTATATAATCCAAAACCGTTTCTAAAAACAGTTTATGGCAATATGCTTAATCTGAAACTATTTAGTCTAAAAACTATTAAACATACTGCCACAGTTTGATGTATATTCATCTTTACATATTTTAATTAATGGGCAAGTTTTCCAGAACTTGTATAATCTTTTCAGTCAAAACACAAATCTTTACTCACAGAAAATTTATTCCCTGTTCCCTCCTCTTAGACTCCTTAGTTGCTTCAAATCCATGTGAAATTAGACTTGTTTCCTGTTGGTTTGTGTCCTGTAACAAAGCCTCTGCCTCTCCTGGTTGCTCCCTCTTTTTGTGCCATCCCTGCACCAGAGACAGCTGACCCTTTCACCCCCCATGCACTTATTCAGGACTTGAGGCCTGGCAGCTATTTTTATCCCACTCTGAAGTGGCCTGAGTGCTTACACCAGTCTGAGTCAATCACAGCTATTCGCACAGTCACTGCGCTGTTTTTATTTGTTTCATTTCCTCTGCGCTGTTGTGTTGAATGTCTCGTACACTGTGTAAATTTCACAGCCAAATCATGTCTGTCATGTTTGAGGGCTTGATGCCATTTGTAGTTTCCTTATTACCCAAGCCTTGGTCTACAGTGCAGTATTTCTTGGCCTTATCAACTGGATTTTGACCTATGTGCATATGATGCATCCATTTGTACATATTCATAATGTTTGCTTGCAGTTTATAGCTGAGCTTTTTGTTACTTGCTTTTAGTGCCAATCAGATGTCCCTCCTCAAACTATAAAATGCTGTAATTAAAGATCTGCTGATAAATGATGAGTGATGTCCTCCTTTCACTGCAGAGAAGCTGCTCCATTATGTGCAAACACATTTTTTCCAAGATTTATAAATGCTGATGTAGGAAGAGGAAAACACTGCGTGGAACTCACCAACTTGAGATGCTGCTATTTTCTCAAAATCAATGCCTGCTATTGTTTTTCTCCTATCTGCTGAGGTCTGATTCACCACCTGGGGAAAGAAATAACAAAACACCACTGCTACTAAAGAAACTTACAGTCTGCTTTTCAGCATATTAGTGCAGTTGTATGCAAAAGTAAAGACACCCCAAGGAGAGATTATATATTTTGTTGTTTAACCAGTGAAAAGATATCAGTGCATATTCTAATTAAAACATATTAATAAGCACATTTTAAATGTCAGCACATCCCCATGAGAGGCTGTGTTAGACAAGGTTAAAATTTTATGGAATGACCATTAGTATATAATCAACCTTTAAACTAATAAAAGTGATGTATGTACCTTTTGAGTCACATGTTCCTCTTTTGCATCTTTCTTTGCATTTTTTTCAGCGGGTATTTTCTGTTCTTCTGCAGCCCCTTTCACATCCTCAGCCTCTCCATTCATCACTGGGATGTTTGCAGTGAAAGTTGATGTGACACTTGCAGCTCTGACATTGCTCTTTACTTTGTTTTGTGCTGTTGCCTTTGACTCAAACAGAGCTTTTAGGGCCTCAATGGACCTTGTGCTGTTGTGAAGGCTGCTCTCTGATTTACTACGACTCAGATTAGTTTTGGCTAGGCTCATATCCCTCTCTTTATTTCTTCTCATCAGCGACTCCAGATGAGTCTCTGTACGTTCTCGTGGAGATGGCGTTGTCTGAAAATGAGACAGTTAGGATAAATGTGTTTGCATGCATATTTTACCTACTTTACAAACAGATTAACAACAGGTTAACCTCATTCAGGGCTTGCTTTGTCTTTCCTGCAGCATTATCTCCTGAAGTTGCTCGAATCAGTTTGTCTACTTTCACTCCAGTTTGATACCTGTCATACACACACACACACACACACACACAAACATCATATTTGCTGGGATGAAGTGACTGAAAGGCTGGACTGGGTTTAGTTCTCATAGATAGAAAAAATAAATGGGGGAGAAGGTGATGTTTCTTTCACACCTGGTCACTAACTGGGACACAGATGCCGTCTTGTCCCGTAGTCCTGTGTCTGTCCACGTTGGCTTGTCACATGATGATGGGATGCTCTTCACTGACTGTGTGCGTCTCAGGTCACTTTTCCATTCCATGGTCATGTCACACAGCTTGCAAATAATCAGCCAGCATATATGAAAATAGTTATTCATTAGCACTGATGCGGCATTTGATCAGCTCTCTGTGTCGTGTATTAATTGCTGTGGTTAATTTACTTTACTCATCATTATAATAACACAAATAAGCCCTGTATCTTCATTTTTTCTGACTGATTTAAAAAAATGTCAGTTGGTAACAACAATAATCAACATAATTAAAAAACAGTGTGAAGATGTCATGCTATTTATCAACAATGCAGAAGAGGAAAGTAGCTGCTCAGTTTAAAGATTACATATAATTTCAGTAAAATCGTTACCTTTCAGATGTCAATCAGTCTCTGTTCGCTGTGACAACCAAATGCACTTCTGCAGCATCATAAGACTGGCACATGATGTGAAGAACAAAGTCCTTTTTCTTCCTCATTACCTGAACTGTGTAAAATGGTCTATGATTACAAAGCAACTGGACATTGTGTAAATGCCCCATTGGCCTGGAACACAAAGTTGACATGTATTCATCTAAAATAATGAGCCTAATGATCTTCATTTAGCTTCATATCAAGTGTCTGTAATCGTTATTGTGTTTTGTGGCTCCCGAGCTTTCAGGGTAATGGCTGTTTTTTTTTTTTTTTTTCAGGTTAAGCCTCAGATGCTATTATTTGATTTCTAAGCAGAAGCACACCATCCATTAAGATAAAATTAGGTTAACTTTATTGATCCTGACCACTGTTGAGTCATTCCAGCCTCAGCTTTGAATCTGGACAAAGAACAGCTACCGGACATACTGGAAATGTTAGAATTGAGATGGATTGGGGAATCTTTTCGTGTGCCGTGTTTCAGGTTGGAACTGATTAACAAAAATATTTTAGTTACTGATTCATAGATTTACTGTGTCATATAAGCACAGTTCACAATCGTAAGTTTGGACTGTAGATGTCCAAAGTTTGCATTGTAATATCTTAGCTGGACGGTTTCTTAATAACTGTCCAGCTTATCTGAATCATTGACAAACAGACCAAGACAGATTCAAATGTCACAAAAGTAACTCCACATGGCTCCCAAACGATCTTAAAATCTTTACTGTGGTGCATTGTACTTGCCAAAGTCATAACAATTTGTAATTCTGTGTGAATTTAGATCCTTACAAGGCACTAATACTGCAGGAAAGCTGTATGTACAAAATTATTTGGCAACAAAATCTCATTCTGGACCTATTCTATTATATTTGCTCAGTACAATGTGTAATAAATACTGCTTATACATGCAGGAAAAAAAGGAAAGAAAAGAAAAAAGCTAAACAGAAATAAGCTTACTTTGCTTAAATGTATTAAGTTGTGAAAATAATAATTTTTCTTGGTTAAATTTACCACAAAATTAAAATGATTAAGTTGTTAAATAAACATTTTTTAATTGATTATTTCTTTGTCAGCATTAAGTAATCTTCTGGTTTGATTAAAAATTTGGTTTCTGTTTTCATTCAGCTAGCCAGACTGGCACGAGTTGACCCTACAAAGTTTAAGTGATTAACCGTGAATTTAAATACATTTGACTAAACTAATTTAAAGAAAAAAATAATTAACTGACTCTGAATGATAACATGTTTTACCAATATGATCAGTTTTCTGGTTTTTACCAACAAATGTTTCCATAGCTTATTCTGAAAAAAGACCATTTGATTAGGTGCACATTTTATCCTCATTAAACTCTTTTCTATATGTAATTTCAAAATGTTAAGTCCATTTCTGACTCAATTTAATCTACTAGGGACCAATTATATGCAACAGCTCAACTAAACAGACCAGATCTATACCTGGTTAATATGCTAACTTTAATCTATTAGCTTATGTTATGTCCAGCGGCTACCAGGTGACAGGCAGAGTAAAGGGAAAAACATAAACAAAGTGGAAAAAGCCAATGAATGTAAAAATAAAAGAAAAATGCAAAAAATCTATATTCCAT
>JBAMHW010000020.1:12167372-12190155 GCA_037177495.1 Rhadinocentrus ornatus | reverse complement strand
GATGTATCAATGAGCTGATAAATTCTGTTTTGTTCACTGCGGACTGACAGTTCCAGAGACCAAAGGTAACAGAGGATATGGCTGACGTGCATGCCATTGGAAAGGACAGGTTTTGCAGATCGCGGTGTCTACAGGTGACACGTCTAGGTCTGAACCCATGTCTGACAGGGATGGGTTTGAAGCACATTGTGCGTTGATTTGGTTGTGAAGCAGTTAAAGCCTGTGCCCTTGCTTGGTGGGCAGGTACACACGCAGGTCTTTACCCTATGTGGTCTTAACCCAACGGGGGCTGAAGCCTCGCTGACGCTTTACCGGACCATGTGTGGTAAAGTACCTGGAGCCGACACAGCTGATGCCACTTTGCTTGATTGCCACCGTCTGAAACCGCCTCCTATCTGCTTTGCCCTGAGCAGTACACAGTGAGTGTGACCCGCGTCACGGCCTCAACTTTTTGTAGAGAGAAGGTGCTAACGACAGAGCCCCACACTAGCAATGCAAACAATAACCCCAAACCAAGACAGAAACGCATGCAGTAGCTCACCTAACTGACTGTGCAAACCCAAAATGTTTTATCTGTTTGCTTTTTATTGTTTGTGTGTGTGAATGTGTGAAATCAATACATGTCCAATGTAATATACATTGTAAATTAAAAACAAACTGCAATTATTTTAAATCCCACATGCCCATAGTGCATTTATAATAGACGACAGACAACATATGAGATTGAAACAGATATTTTACCAATTCATAGAAAATCTTACCCCATTTTGGATTTGATGGCTCGAGCAATATGTCTCTAACAAAAGCTGGAACGAAGGCAAGAAAAGCCTGACAAAATTCAGAAAATCCTCAATATAAAAATGCAAAGACTTTGACGATTCCATCATCTACAGTTTATAATACCATCAAAAGATTCTGAGAATAAGGAGGAATCTCTGTGTGCATTGGACAAAACCAAAGGTCAAAACTAGATGCTTGTGATCTTTGGACCCTCAAGCAGTACTACATTAAAAATAGACACTACACTGTCATGCTCTGTGAAAAGAAAGCTTTTAACCCTTATGACTTCAACTTTGTGACGTCAGTCATTTATTCATGATAAATACTTTATTTAAATTATAAAAGAAGATAATTAAAAGGAAATTGGCCAGAGTAGAGACTAACATTCAGTCACATTGTGATGTGGTAAAGTTAACCAGTCTCAGCACAATAGTTTACTTTAAAATGTAACCATTGGCAGCAGTATTCCTTGCAAATCATTTTTAAGTGCTCAAATTTTTGAAAATTTAAAGAAAAGCAGCCTCATTATCTTTAGCTTTCATCATAAACATTTTTTGCAGAAATTTGTGGGAGTTCATTAATTGCTAACCTCATGCTAACCTTATACAGTGGGCTATATTACCATTGCATTAAATTAAGTTTTGTCCCTTTCTAATGGTCTATTTTTCTGTATGTGTACAGACATTTAGGTAACTACAATGGTTATTTTAACACAGTTTTAATCATCATAAAAAAAAACACTTTTTTGTTGTGGACTTCACTGTGTGAGGAGATAAAGGATACATTGGACTTTTATTCTGCGAGACTTCAAGATAACATATCCTGAGTTATATAATTCTGATACTAGACTGGAAGGACTTAGACCACAAAACCCCTCCAACTTCATTATGTAAACTTGTGTGTGTTTGTGTGCAATACACTTTCTAAAACTAGGTATTATATTTGATGCAACATAACTGCATTGTTATATATTTCAAAATTGTTAAGCTGGCATTTTAGTTTTTCAAGCTCTCAAAATTCACAATTGCAGCTCTATTAGAGGCTTTGTGACTGTTCCGTTATTTCCTACAGGTTTCTTTGTCTGGCAAGAACAGCAGCATGGGACTGTTGGTTATTTTACAACACAACTTTTTTTCTTTTTTAAAAATGAATTTCTGCAGTGAAGTGCTGCTTGCTGAAATGTTATTTCCTGACACTGGCTGCAAAAATTGCAAAACATTTTAAAGTGAAAAAAAGAAAGAAAGTGAAACAAGGTGAAACAGTAGCATAAACTGAAAAGGCTGAAACGATTAGTAAAGTTCAGTCAGATATACTGTAGGTTGTAACATAGCAGGTAAGGTTCAGGTAGCAAATCTCCAGCCTGAACTAATATATTATTTGACTATTTTATATTTAAGAGGAAAACAAAATGTTTTTTTATTTTATTTTATTTTGTTTAAGGTTACAAAAGACAAAATGTCTTTTTATATTGATGCAATAACTTTAATGGATCAATTATTTGCATAAATATTTTTTGCAGATAATTTGTCCAAAAGGACCACTTCAGCCAGAGGCATCTGCTTTTAGTCTGAACAACAGCAAGTCATTTTACTCTGTTTTGTCCTTTCTCTTCGAGATAGAAGATTTTCATTTCTCTATGTTCTCTTCTCAGTTTCAGTTTATTCACACACAGTCACATATTTACAGACATTCACCTTTACAAAAAAATAAAAAAATAAAACTAAATTTAGCTATAAAATAAAATAAATAAAAATTCTAGCCTTTTTTAAAAGACCTCAAAGGGGCATCTTCAATGCTAAGTGAAAGATTAAATTAATAATTTATCACCTGGCTACAACTACTTATTACACACACAGGAAATGGCAGCGGAAAATAACTAGGCCACGCTAGCATTATTTGTTTTTCAACCTTGAAGTTGGTTCAGAGGAAAGCTGACAAGGGCTGTATGTCCAGTAGGGCTTGTGAGAGGAGGCAAGTGACATGTCCTAATGTAAAGTGAGCTTAAGATAGACACTGTGGTACAAATCCTGTGTATGGATGGTGTGAGTGTTGCAAGCAGCTGATTTATTGATTTTGATTTATTGAGAGTATTCGTAATCTGTTGCACTTTTGCATTTCGTTGCACTTTTTGTTGCAATGACAATAAAGTTCTATCCTATTCTATATTTTGAAGTTTGTGTACATTTTTGGCAATCCCTCTATATGAGCCTCCTGATTTTACTTTAAAAATATGTGGGGTTTTTTTTAATTTAGAGAAATGGGTAATGCCTTCAGTGTGCTGCTGTACAGGTATGGTGAGAGCTGTCCAAGATAACAATCAAACAGCAGATGGTCCACTGACCTTCCCATATGTGATCAGGCTTTTTAGGACACCCTCTCAGAAGATCTCTCATTCTCTGCTTATTATACCATCCACAGCTCTGTGTGATACGCACTGGCACAGATTCGGCCGGCTGCATGACGCAGTGCATGCATCTGTTCTCCCCCGATGTCTGAGATCCTGCAGCTCAACAAAGGAAGCAGAAATAGATGCCTATAATGTATGTTTCTTGTGTATGCTGACGGTGCCCTGGGAGTTGTGAAGCTAAATTCATATATCTGTAAAATGTTAGGAAGGGGGTTTAAAAAAAAAAAAAAAGGAATGGACACTCTTTTGTCTCATAATCCTGATAATCTTTGTAAAATCCCTCAGTATTGACTTGGATTAAGTATTCCACTGAAGATCCAGCTGGCCATTATTAAATGTTAAAGGGGTGTAAGCCTAATTAGGCGAAGAAGTCCACTCCTGGGGCAGTCTTGGGTGAGAAGCCTTGATGATGGTGTATTTCTGACCACCATGCAAAACACAAGGTCTCCTGCAGTCTCTCTTAACATCTTCCAGTACCCTTTCCCCCCCCCCAGGGTTCAATAATTTAACAAGCACCAGCTTAGTTCAGGGACTGTACCACTAAATGTTGCTTTTGTTGCAGTTTTCTACGGTGTCTGCTTATGCACATGCATCTATTTTGTCAAGCCTTATAGGATAAACGACTGAACAAACAGATTTTAATCAAACTAGAAGGAGGAAGTTAAAAGAGCAGCCGTGTCTGTGTTTGTGGGTCAATTACAGCATGTCTCCAACTCAGGATTTTCTCAGAATAAACAGAAGAAAAGTAAAAGCAACCACACTCTCATTGTTTCTCAAACACAGTACAATTCTCACAACTAATATGCCACTCCAGTCCTTCTCTGCATGATCCAAATATCTCACACATGCCTTGTTTCTAAGGAAAACACACAGACAAGTGATGAAACACACACACACACACACACATAAAAAAAACTTCATACAATCTCTTTTTTTTCCCATCATAACATAGATACAATGGTGCATTCATCACACCACACTCTACTAATTTCCCTGTAGGCAACATGCTCCATTTCACTTTGTGTCTGCCTTTAAAAAGCCACCCCACCTTTTACACCCCCTCCACCCTCCATCTTCTACTTCCTCCTGTTAAGCAAAATGCGGATATGTGCGTAAGAGTGATTATTTTTCTCATCCATTACCAGATTAATTAAAGTGTGGCTTTTGCCAATGCCCAGACGGATCCTCAATACTTCAAATGAGCTTAATCACCATGCACTCCCTAATCTCTGGCTAATTTAAAGAATTGCCTGGAACATACTGATGACTGGACTCTCCCAATTTTCTACCAGAAAGCTTTATCTGGACAAATTCCCTGTCTAGCTGACTAGTTCCGCTCCGGCACCATCAACAGCTTCACAGTATTTCACATTGAGCTGTGCTTTTTGATGGGGCTTTTTCATTTGGATATGGTGCTTAAAGATTTCACTGTTTGTGTGACATGTAATGCTCTCTGTGCATGGGGATATGCTTGTGTTCCGGGGAGATAGTGCACTGTGTGCAGCCTTCTAACATGCAGTGTGGTATGTGTCTGTGTGTACACTAAAGCAAACATTTTTGTAGCTCTTTGTTGTCCACATGTCATGATGGATTTGGTCATTGCCAGCAGTGAGCGGGACTGACACGAGAGCATGAAGCGCGCCTCCAGGAAAACACAAGCTCAGCCTATTGCATCTGTTTCACACTACTCTGCAATAACCTAGTGTCTAATGTGAGGCAGGCACACTGTTGGATAATGCAGATTAAATCAAAACCTGTATGCGTAAATCATATTACTCCTCAAGTGGTATGTCATTTTCCTCCTTCTTCATTCGTTTTGATTAAATGGTGCTTTATAATGCTAATAGTGCTATCACTGTATAATATTGTGTATTTTTCTTTAGTATTCCCATAGCTAAATAATCTAAATGAGTCCTTATTCAAATTTTTATAATGCTTCTAGGCAAACTTGTCTGTTAATCCCAGAGGGGGTTCTGTACGCCGTGCTTATATCTTTAAGACAATTGGAAAAAAAATATTTTAATTCGGCATGGCTTTATGACTCTGAAATCATACAAATATTTTGCTTTGAACATACACAATTATTGCAACACTGAATAATTGTATTCAGATGTCAGGTCAATCATGGTCAAGGCTCTGACCCACAGTCCTTTGTTATTGTGTTACACTACCCACAGAGAGAGTTTTTAATCCCCTCCATACTTTAAATCACCTGGTTTATATTTCTATAAGTGGAGCAGTGCAATGGGCCTCATTTTCCCTCTTCTCACCTGTGTCTCCCTTTATGCTTGTACAACAACACAAGGATAGATTTGTTTAAAGTGGCAAATCGCCTGATTCATCAACAAGGACAAAATCCCTATTGACGACATCCATCTCTGACAATTGAAAAGCCGCCCCAAATGAATCATTCATCCTTTTGTAATGTGCGAGCGACATGCATGTACAAGACACCAAATGGATCCTCGATGGGGGGAAATAGCTGAGAATCGACCCATCCTTGTGACCCTTGTGTTTGTCTGTGTGTTTGTGGAGGAGAATGGCATTGGCCTTGTCATTGGTTTCTGCGTGGCTGACTGTGTTCAGGCCTGAGGGCAGTGCAGAAGAGAGAGTGGGGTCACATTCTGCTGCTGCTGGGTGGAAGCTCCTGCCACGCTGCAAACACCCTCAAGGCTCGGGCAGGGGGACAGGAGTATGTGTGCATGCCCCTCCCTCCCTATGAGCACCATCTGCTATCCTACTACTGAGCCACCCAGGATGGGGCCTGAGGAAGGGCAGCTGGGGGTGCTGCAAGGGAGGAGGGACTTTAAAGTCCTCAAATGCATCCTGTTCAACATGATGTTCTCAGATCTGTGCACAAAATTCATAGTAGCAATGTCAGGCATTAGAGCCTGATTAACACAATGCGTAAAATGAAATGGACTGTGTAGACCCTGCTGAGATCAGGATAGAATTACAATGAAAGGGCCAGCACAGTGCAATCCTGCTCTCACAATACAGCAGCAAACTGGTGCTTAACAGCCACAGGGGGAGACAATGATGTTTGTTCATTAGCAAACCCTGTAGGAGCTTGTAGTCAACCAACCTACTGAAAAATCCTGGACTTGCATGCAGCCTTATCTGACGCACAATCAATATTTAAATAAGAAATGATATGGTAGTGAAAAAGGAAACCAGTTGTTCTTTTGTTTGTAAACATTTATTTCATGGGACGTGAGCACATTCTTTCTCAGTTGAATGTGTGAGTGCGTCTGAGCATACAAGGCTCATGAGCAGAGCTTAAAGTCATTAATGTTAATGTGAGTGTGCATCCCTCTCTATTCCCTGCACGACTCTATATATAGGGCTGTAATGATAGCCAGCTCGGGGAGATGAGAGTAGTGAATTAATAAGCCTTAGTAGAAGATCTCTGCACTGTCTCTAGACAATGCTCAGGCTCTCTGAGGAAAAGCAGCAGAGATGAGACGTTAACTTTTTTTTTTCTTTTCTACTTTTCTACTGAGTGTTGGAGCTGAATTGATTTCTGGTTGAGGGAGAAATGGTTCCTTTTGAGCTAGATATTTATTTTAATCTCAAACTTGTTTTGAGATACTGAAATGAAGAGCTGATTTATTGATGAGGTTTGGGAGTTAAGTAGAATGGGTCACATTATGATAAAAGGAAAGACAGGATTACATTTAACACAAGTTTTATGTTTAAAAGATATATATGTTTTATGAGACTGATAAAAACGTTCATAATATAAATTTTAAGTGAAGTGATGAAAAGGAAGAAATTGAAAAATGATTGAAAATAATTTAAAATTGATTGGTTGGATGATTAAAATGAAAAGATTTGTTAAACGATAAAGTAAACAAATGTTAAAATTTATCTTTGCTCTGTGTTATTTGAGGATAGGACCCCTCCCTGTGTTTCCACTCCTTTGAAAATGAGCCAGATGAGCCTGCGTCCAACCAGAGAGGTTGAGTCTGGGACAAGATGCCCTAGTTGCCAGGAGTGATTGACTATCTCTGTCCCCTGGATAAATATATGTGATGTGAGGACAGCACGTAGCTCCTGGTTTCCAGAGCTTTTTGACATCTTGTGTATTGCCCCGCAAGCTAAAGCAGCTACAGCCTCACTTCCTGTGACCTGGCAACCTGGTGGTAAATGCATAGACTTCCTGTAAGCTGTGTCATCTGAGTGGCTTCTGAGATGCTTTTATTGTTATGGTTGCAGCAGTTTGATGAAACTTATGCCATTTTAATTTCATCAAAACATTCAATTTGACAAGCTTCCAATTCTAAAATGTAAATGAAATGCTGTAAATATAAATAATGTACACTCATTTTGCTCTGTCTCAAATGACATTATGCAAGAACTGCACAAATTATTCATTTGATTTTAACTTGAATGCCAAGTAAATAGTTCAGAGATATTTAGATAATGGCAAAAATGTATGCTTTTTAATAATTACCAAAACACGTTCAAAATTCAGTTGTGTGGGCTTAAAGTGCTGGGAAACTGCTCCCTAAAGACAATGAGAAACAAAGTTTTTCTTCAGATATAGTTCCTTCTGTGGAACTTCACAACTTTAAATTCATTCTGCTGACTTTTTACCCTTTAGCTAGTAAATCCTGAAAACTTCATTCTTCCTTGTCAAATATTTTATTTTATATATATTAAGAATGTTTTAACTGTTGAAAACTGCTGCAAAATCTGTTTATTTGTTTAGTGCAGGGGTCTGCAACCTTTACAATCCACATTTGTGGAGTTTGTGTGTGGAGTTTGCAAGTTCTCCTCGCATATGCGTGGGTTCTCTCCAGGTTCTCTGGTTTCCCCCCACCGTCTAAAGACATGCATGTTAGGTTAATTGGTGACTCTAAACTCTCCCTAGAAGTGAGTGTGTGCCTGAGTGATTGTTTGTCCCTATCTGTCTTGGCCCTGCGTTGGAGAGGTGACCTGTCTAGGGTATACCCTGCCTCTCACCTATTAAATGCTGGGATAGGCTCCAGCTTACCCGCGACCTGTAATGGACTAAGCGGTAGAACCTTGGGGAACACCATAACTATCTGGTATGCAGAGAGCCTAAAACTAAAAACAAACATCACTATGAACATGTCTATGTGTTCTACACATCAACCAGTTAAAGCCTGCAGAAGAATCAACATGTTAACATAAAAGAAAATGAAAGAAAAAAGAAACTTAATAAAAGAAAAGGAAACCAAAACAAAAGAAAAGGAAACAAAAAATTAAAGAAGACAAAACATATTGACTTCAATGTTTATGGAAAAAGAACAAAAATGGTAAAAGTTTGATCCATGTAAGGCTGACAAACAATCATTTACAGAAGAACGCAAATTCATTAGTTAAGTTTTAAGTTTTTTACTGTCTCCCTGTAAGAGTTATTCTGTTAAACATAATTTAATGCCATCCTACTGAACATCCAACCAGTGTTTTCTTCCCCACAAGGCTGCATATTAATATCAACCTGTTTGTTTCCAGTTGTCTCTTATACCCATTTGATGTGAGAAAAGAACATTTTGTCATGTTTTATGAAGACAGAAATTTGTTTGGATTTTAAGAAAGTGGGAGCTTTTAAAAAATCATTTCCAGGAACATCTTTTTATAAGGCTTACAAAAAAAATAATTTATCCCCTTGCAGTCTCAAGTCCACCTCCCTCCCATCCTGTGGTCATGCCCCCTCTCTCCGGTTCACTTAAGTTAGTAGTTTTATGACACAGGCTGTTAATCCAAACAAAACAGTTTTTTTTTCCTTTCAGTGTGTGCTTTACAAGGCATCTGTACATTACCATTAACATTCAACTGAGCAAAGTCACATTCAGACGCTAATCAATTGATCAATATTTGCTCCTCTGTAGCATTTACTGCATACTGAGCCTAACAATTTATAATGTGGCTGACTGCTGTGCTTTCTAATATCCACAGTTTGTCCTTAAAGGTCTAACAGTGAAGAAGAAATTAATGTCGCCTTTGTTATTTGGTGGCCTTGCTAGGCTGCCAATGTATAAGATGCAGACCAGGGCCTGTATTCCTAAAGATTCTGAGAATCCTCTCGGAGAGCTCCTAACCTAAGGCGGATTTATGCTTGCGCAGCGTCTACATGCGGTCGGTTACGCCCATAGACTGTATATAAAAGATGGACGGAGACTCTGTGACATCACCTACAGGTTTCTGAAGATCTGAATAAAGCTCATTGGGCAGTTCCCACTGTCGCTATCTTAGCAGCGTCACACGTGTCCTCATTCCCGGAAAATCCAAAAATGGGCAAAGAGGTCGAACTGAGAGGGGGACTGTGAAGGTGGGGGTGGCTGATTGACACCCATCAAACTCCAAGCTGCCTAAGAGCTAACCCGGAACTAACAATAGCTAACCAGCTAACGGAGGTGGGCGGGCTAAAGCTAAGGCGCCCTGTTAGTCAGCTAAAAACCATGGTTGTGCTGCATTCTCCCTTCTTGCCGCGGATATTGGATACCTGTCAATCAAAAGGACACGCCCCTAATTTTGCCAAATTTCAAGATTAAATAACATCTGAACGGATGAGTTATCAAAGAATTCACCCCCTTCACAGTTGTCATGAAGGTAAACTAGACCTATTAATCCTAAAATGGATTTTTGTGCCAGGATTTAAACATGTTATTTCTGCATTGAGGTTTGTCTTTTAAACATGGGAGTCTATGGGGATTGACTGTTTTGTAGCCAGCCCCTAGCGGTTGAGGGGTGAACTGCAATTTTTTGCGCGGAGGTTGCCGCTTGGTTACGGCGTAGCTGACACTGGTAAGTTTGCTCTTGCACTCAAGCGTAGGGGGTGTGCGTTGATTTAGTGTCGTGTTGCAGTTTCTCCTCCTAATCTGAAGGGAGTACCTCCATGTAACCATCTGCGTAGCAGGGGTGCATGTCAGGTTTGGAAGTGGTGTGTGTTGAGCTATGCCAAGCCTACGGCAGTTATGCAGATGCCGCACAAGCATAAATCTGCCTTTAGACTAGCTAAGCAAGGAGTCTTAGCTTAGGAGGGATTCCAGAACATTCTCAGAGAACTCTGGACAAAGAATGGACAGAAACTTATATCTTAATGAGGAGTTGTGATTAGAGGCTGACATTTTTTTGGAATCCCATGGGTCACGGAATTCCCGCGGGATTTCCTCGGGATGGGAGTCAATTTTACTATTAATCACGTGATTGAGACGGTACAGGATAAAAAGTTAACGGGAGCAAACGGGAGCGGGAACTAAACGAAAACAAAAGAAAAAAAACAAACAAAAAAAACAAACAGGCGCTGCCATTTTGTAGTTTCTGCTTAATGAATTTACACTGGAACCAAGTAAAACATGAACTACACTACCCAGAAGCCAACACTGCTTTACAGCTGCTGCTTCCATACCGGAATTGAAATAAGAAAAGGAGAAACCGATTAGGGTAAAAAATGTTTTACAATGCAAAGTTAGAAGTAATGCTGTGTCTTTTAGGTTGGCAGAAATGGTTAGAAAAGGCGGACATATTAATGAACTTCACGAGAGTCAAGTGCGAAGGTGTCAACACAATGAATGCCGCTTGTGGAACATGTTTAGTTAATAACATTTAAAAATGAGTGAAATACTACTTTGTATGTTCTGTTTGGGGTTTATTCAACTTTGGTGTGAACCACATACTGTTTTATTGTTGTTCCCTTTTTTTTTTTTTATTGTAACTGATCTTGAAAAAAAACCTAGACACACTTAGCAGCTGGTCTAAAAAAGAATGGTGACAACATTTAATCAAATTCAATGTATTGCCTAAAGACTAAAAAAACTTTAAAATATTGGAAGTGCGGGAGTCGAAATGGGAGCCGGATGGGATCGGAAGAAATTTTATCAGGATTGGGACGGGATAAGTTTTTTTTCTGTAGGAGTGGGACGGGACAGGTGTGAAAATCCGCTCCCATGTCACCCTCTAGTTGTGATTGAGCCCATGCTAGGAATGAATCATTTTAAAAGCTGTGATTGGTTGATTCTAAAAGCTATAAAAGTACACCTTTGGTGATAATCGACATAGAATGGACCATCAAATAAATAGACTCCATCATACAATCTAATCTCTATGAAGACTGTGTAATTATGTATGATATTTTACACGTCTTATAATATTTTCTGTCTTGGGGGGGTGGGTTGCTCTTGGGCTCCTGGGGCCCTAGGGAGTCCTTTGGGCACTCTGGCAGGGACCTTCCTCTGCGTAATCCTGTGGGTTTAATCACCAGCAACTACGGGTATGTTCATGTTTTTCTTTGTGTTGGTGATGTTTCTGTTGTTGTGATTAATGACTTTCTTTATTTTTTCTTAATACACTGAAAAAAATAATTTGGCCAAACTACTAAAGTTTAGGTATTTCAATTAGTAATTAATAATTAACAACAAATTTCCGTTTCTGTAACTAACAATTGTCAGGTTTTTTGACTGGTTGTCTGTTTTTTTTATCTTTTTCTCTTTTGTTTACTTTCTCCTTTCTTTTCCCCCAACCCGTCTTGTCAGGTTCAGCATAAAATATTTAAATTCAACAATAAACAAATAAAAAACAAAAATAATAATACTTGAATTATTAAGTAGGGCCTTATATCCATTAAGCTTCTGCTTGCTATAATGCTGGACAGGACAAGTAAAAAAAAAACAAAAAAAAACTGCCACAAACCAGTGAACAGTAGTGGAGAAAAAAAGAACAAAGAAACCCAACTGGACAGAGGAACAGTGTTTGGTCCTGGCTCAATTAGTCAATGAGCATAGAAGTGTGAGGTAGATTTCACGAACAACCACAAACATGATTCCTGCACCATCCAATCTGTAGCATTTCATTAAGTCACTGTCATCCAGTGTTTGGAGAATATCTCTCCTGCCTCTATGTCTGCCATTTTCTCCTCTGCTTAGGGAACTCTTAAGCCTCTTAAAAGTCCTCTTTCCTGCTCTTAATAGATCTCACCTTAGGAGCTCTCTTAAGAGCTCAGATATCTTTAACATTTGTACTAAGATCTATTCTTCTCTTTTAGGGAAATTCTAAGAGAACATAATGATTCCATGAAGTGTCTTAGAATTTGGCCATTAGGAGCAACTCTTTGCGCTGACAATCTTTAGGAATATAGCCCCAGTTCTTATGCTGCAAAGATAAATATATGTAGAAGTTACGGTAAGTCTGTGCTGGAGGACGTGAGAGCACGAAACAACATGTAGTCTTTACCTGTTTGGTTCCTGCTGACTAGCAGTCTACAGCAATGATTTATCCTGGCAGAATTTAAGCTGGGGATGAGCTACTGACAGCAACAATGTAGATAACTTATTTTTAACCAAACAGGGAGCAGATTAAACTGGTAACAGACTTTATATATAGAATAGAAGACTTCATGCAAGTCAGTTTGCACTAGTTGAATACAAAAAAATTACATTGTGGGGTAAAGCTGATGCAGGCCCACATGTTACCATTATAAAGCCCTTAAAAGCTCAGTCTCTTAGGGGCCTTCTTTTTATACCCAGTTATTCTAGAAATTCTGCCAAGTCAACCTTAATTGTTGCAAGATGTTCCAGCAAGTAAACTTCATCCTCATCTTGACCATTTCCCACCTTCACTTAAAGAAGTATATGGCATCAAAATCAAGTGGAACTTTTTTTATTCCCCTTTTTTAAATCTTGGTTTTAACATTTCACGTGTTTCTTGTAGAACTATTTTTAGTTCAAAAAAGGGTGTAAATGGTTTGCAGCAAATTGTACCCTCTTTATATTTATTTTCTTTTATCAGAGTTCCCTTGTTGAAGACACATGGCAAAAGAAGCCACTTGAAAAAGAACAGAAGCAACACGGAAAGACTAAAAGACACGCCACATAGTCGCTCTCTGCAAGGTATTTAAGCCTCATTCTTCTCCTGCCACCAGAGCCTTTTATTCTAGGCCTCCCACTGACTAGATCCACACCAGCTCTTAGTTTTTCAAAGAGACCTTAATCATTTTAATATGAAAGCTGCTAAGTACCCCCAATAATCACTTTGATGAAATGGAGGACATTTTAAACAGCCCCCCACTGCATTTCAGCTCTTCACCCCTGCCTTTCATCATCTTTTTCATCATTGCAGCTCCACTGACTACACTTGTTCTTGATATGCTACGTAATTTAAAACCTTTTAGCCTTTTTTTTGCTTTGTCTAACTTTTCCCTGATTTCAGTGACCAATCTGGTCATTATATTTTATTTTATTTTTCCTGGAAATGTTTTTCAGGCAATACTTTGAGACAGCTTGGTATTGTTAAGAGCCATTTAACAAATTAATATACACAAGATCAAGTATCAGAATTTGTTTTTATTGTTGTATTGTATATTTATATTGTATCGATACCTAATGCACATTGGATGTGATTACATTTTTCCTTGTATAATAAAGCTGCATTGCCTGTCTTGCATTTATTTGAATTTATCAGTTATCCAGTTCCTCTCAATTTATATGTATGAATACAAATGAAGCAGTATGCAGACAAGCTGCAGATGCAGTCATGTTTGTTTGCACAGTTAAATCAAGCTGCAGTAATGGCTTAGCTGAGCCATTTCAAAACTCCATATTGCTACTATTAACAATAAGTTTAGTTAAAGCTTGTTAGCATTGGGCTTGTTTTGCTTTTATTATAATGTCACAGACCAAAGCAGTTCTCCAACTGTTCAGATTGTAAGTTAGAACCATTTCAAACACTGAATCAAAGTAGCTTTACATCTCTGTGCATTTTGTATGTACTGTACTTTTTTTCTTATTTTCACAAATATTTTCTGCCTGGGTCAAAGTCAGAAGCTGAACAAATACATGCAGAAGTAGTTAGACTCTCAGCCACATTGTCTGGTTGTGCTAATCTGCCTTTGAAAAATTCGGTTTTAGTCAGACTAACCTGTTAACATGTCCAGTTTTAGTCAGACTAAAATAATGATTCAATTGGCTTCAAACATCATGTAAATGTAATAAATTCAAATGTTATTCTCGATTGTTTTTTATTTTTCAGCTGTGATCTTAACATAAAACAAAAACTAATCATCTTTATTTGTTTATGTTTTAAAGTTCTCTTCATCCCCTTTAGCAATTGATATAGTACAGAAGCAAGTACAGCAAGTTGAAGAAATACTACACAATTGATATGGTCATTTTGCTCATCCCTGGCCATGCAGTGTTCTGGAGCTGTTTTTTTTTTTGCAACATTTTTTTTTTCCTGCCTGGGGCATTATATGACACCTGGGTTTTGCTTTATATTAAAGTAACTAATAGTTAGCTGTTGTTCAGTTGCATTTCCCATGAAAAAGTATCAGATCACAAAGTATAAATTCACCTATTTTAAAAGTTCACTCTGTACCAGCTTTCAGAATCTAGGACAAGGTTTTTCTTTATCTGCAGTCCATAACTGGAGCAAAAGTGGCAGTGACAGAGCTGGAGCACCTTACTCCTATTCTGTTGCGCAATACAATTGTTTCCCCAATGCTTGCCTAAAGATAAAGAGGTCTGCTCTGTTTGACTATTACTTGGCATGTGAATCGATAATATGTTAATAAAACAAGACTTGTCAACGGCTAGTTTAAAATTTATAGCAATAACTATAACTCAATGATTGTTTACAGTAAGAAAGCAGTGCTGTATTTTTGTGTAATGATTCTAGGATCATGTTGGAAAAAAATCACTGCTGAGAAACGGCAACTTCTTGTGAGTTGCTTTATTTTCTTTAAGGTACATCCCAGTCTCTTTTGAAATACTTTTCTGGCATCCTTCTGACACAAATTGTGCTTCTATGTTAAAGCACTTCTGACAGTAAATAGTAGCTTAGTTTTCCATCATGTACAATGGGGAAAGGGACAACAGCCCTTTTAAGGATCTTACTTCCTGATTTATTTAACCCATACTGCCCTTTGTGAACTTAAGCAAGCTTTAAAATAAAAAGCTTTTCAGTTGAAGCTCAGACAGCTCTGAAGATCAAAAGCTTTTTTTTAGTTTGTAGAACATGCCACTCTAAGTATTCCTTTGTGCTTAATTTCTCTCCAATATTTCAAACAGCGAGTTTTTTAAAGTCATTAAAACATGTCTGTGTCCGGCCCTGGTGTCTGGTTGCCGCCTCGGGACTAAGTATGGGTAATGGCACAGAGCAGGAGAGGTGTAAGTATATGAAGGGAGGCTGAGTGGAGCTTGGGGGGTCGTAGGGGGAGACACTGGGGTATGGTTAAGGGTGTGACTGAGAGGTTGGTGTGTGTGTGTGTGTGTGTCAGGATGAGCAGGACATAGGTGTGTATGTGGGGAGGGATCACATGCACCTGTGGGGGAGGCCTGGGTGGTCTGGGGGTGGAGGGTCATGGATCTGGGCTCTCCCGCTATCTTCCTCCCTCTCCTCTCCTTCCCCCTTAGGCATGTGGTGGAAACGTGCGCTCCCAGCACAGCGTGGTTCATGCCCCTCAATTTCGATCACAAGAGCGCAGAGGGGCTGCCTCTGGGCTTCTGGGCCTTTCCCTCTGGTCACCCTGGATGGCCAGTGCCTGGTGGGGTCGATGGCTGCCAACCTTGGCCCGCCAGGACCTGTGCCCTGTGACTGCGGGGGTCTCTGGCTGGGGCCTTCCTCTGCCACCCTCTGGGTGGGTCCAGGGTAATCTTTGTGGTGGGGTAGCTTGGGTTCGTGCTCCGGGGTTGCTGCTGCTGGCAGCCCGGGACTCTGGGCTGCCCTAGACTGCCTCTACCTCCGTGGAGGCGTGGTCACATTTGCAGATCACGCTGATCTCTGCTCACTCCTGACTCCTCATACTCTGCATGCTGACACAGTCATGGAGTTGTCCAGTGGTTATTTTTTTTAGGAACTCCTAATGACTGTCTTCTTAGCTTACCTGTAAAAGCTGTAGCTGTTGTGTTTCTGCACAGGTTGGTTGTCTGGTGTTAAGTTGGATTGAAGGGTCATTGCCTCTGTCTACTGTATCTTTGTCTCCTCTTCTTTTATTTCCACTTTCCTTTGTACTTCTCTCCATTACTGTCCTTTTTTTTTCCTGGCCCCTCCGATTAGGTCTGGCAAGATTACACAAATTCCATAATACCAAAATAAATAAGATAAACAATATATTTAAACAAATAAAATATAAAAAATGAGATTATCAAGAGGAGCCTTATACCCATAAAACTTCTCTTGGCAAAGCAAATTTGTTCAGCACAACACAGCAGCCAGACCATCGTTCTTTTTGCTACAATGCTGGACAAGTTGAAAAAAAAGCATGCCTTTTTGTTTTATTTGCATTATATATGTTTTTCTCTGTGTCTGCACTGTAACTTTGCATTGTTGTGATGTATAGCCAAGGTCTACCCTTTGAAATGCAATAAAAAACATAAATAAATCAGTAAAGTTGCTAAATGGCAGAAATGAAAAAAAAAAACTAAATAAAAAAACATAAGGCTAAAACCCTTTCTCCTTGAGTTATATTTAGCAGTCATGCGGAGAGGAGCACAACTTGCTCGCTATTGTTCCAGAAGAATTTATGCCTGTGCAGCGACATCCTTGCTACCTCTCTCATCCAGTTAAATGCAGTGCCAGGATGACAGTGATAGAAACCAAGTGGTGCAAATGAGTCTTTGCTGACTTATTTATCACCTCTTGTGTGTTACCTTGGTATCTCCCTCTGCCTTTTGGCAGTTGCCCCTGCCTTGTGGTTTATTTATACCACATCTCATCATTTATTAAAAACTCAGTCAGTGGGGCAGGCGAAAGAGCATTAGGGAGCGAAGTCGACAGGCTGCTCAGGAATCACCCTCCCTTCATGCCAAGTGGGGCTGCTTCTGCCCTTGCTCCTTGTATCGAGCGCCAAAAACCTGGGGAGACAGAAAGACAAAGGAAGGTTGGGCGGGAGAGCTTGTGTTCTCCGAAAAAAAAAAATTCTATACCCCTCCAAATAAGACACGAGGGGTTTAAAGAATCTGGGTTTTTCATTATTTGAATTTTTTGAAAGAGTGCATATTGTTGTCCTTTAGGGGATTGCAGTTATTGGCATCACATGAGAAGCCAAGTGCGTGCATCTTTGCCAAGCAGATGAACGACCACATGTGCTCTGAAATTTAAAAACTGTAAAACAATAAGAAAAGGCCGGAAGTCTCTATAAACATTAGTGGACCTAAAAAAAAAAAAGTTAGTCAATAATATGCTACCCTCTTGTTTTGATGCTCACAGCTGTTGGAGTGAGTGGGAAATACATTTTCTTTAAATTTGCGTTAAGTGACCCTTTGATGATCCATGCATTCCTTTTCATGACTCCCTATTGTCCAAAGCACAATAAAAATTCTTAAAATTTCCCAAACACTGATGAGAAAGGACGAACCCTGTTGTAACCTCGGAGAGGAATGTTACACAAGTGTCAGTATCTCACAAGTGCAGCTGTGTGAAGGGAAGTGGCTTTTACCTACTTAAACCCAAGTGTAACCTGTGACAGTGTGAGAATTTGAAACAATGCAACAATGTCACTGGTTCCATGCAAGTGCATGCACATTTAGCTCTGTGGCTTAGAATTAAGAGCACATTGTGGAGAATCGCTCAGCAGGCCTACAACAAACTTTAATTTAGCAATCTATGCTTTGTAGTTCAGTGGCCTTTGGTCGACTGTGTTCTTTGAACACCCACAGCAACTGGCACAAGCAGCCACCTCACCATTTAAGGCATGCCTTCCCGGTGGTCTTTTACTATTTTACTTCTATGGGTTCAGTCAGCTGTCATGATAAACAGAAATAGGAGAGCCCAACATAGCATGCAGGAAAGATTTAGCAAACTGTTTGCTCATTTCTTTTCTTTATTTTTTCTATTTATTTTGGGTGTCGTTTATAATAAATATGTTAGAATTGAAAGTCACTTAACTCCATGAGTATAGTAAAATCTTGATAACAGAGTGTTAAAGGGTGTTGAAAGCAGGAAAAAGATGACTACTGAAGAGTTCATTAAAATAGCTAACCTGGAAATTCATTCATTTCATCTGTAGAGGAGCTTGTTTGCCCCCTAATGCATGGATGTTCCTGGGTCTCCTCTCTTTGATCTGTGTGAATATAGACGCATCAAAGGAAGCTGAGGGCGCTCTGTGTCTGTGTGTAATGAATGGGGAGTAATCTTATCATAAGAAAATTGTTTAACACACAGTAGTTTTGATGGATTTGCCACTCTCTATATGAATCGCCACAATAACATTTTAGTAATCACGAGTTGCTGCCATTAAGGTAGTCATTATGACTTGTCAGACTATATCACTGCTGCATTGATAAAGTGTTGAAATGGAACCGGATGGAGAAACAACTTTCTCAGTTTTCTCTGGATGGTGTGGCTGTGATTAAGCCAAAATATTTTCATTTCCTTCCCTGTAATTGGGAGGGCTTCTCCTGTCATATTTACAGTCATGATGATAGCCCCAGATTCTCTCAAATCTCATCTAAGGGCATGAACATTACACACACACAACCCACTGAATGTTGTATTACATCCATGTGGCAAACTGTATTAGTTGAAAAGTAAGGATCACCAAGTCAGAATTATCACCTATGACTGCAATGATGATGACATAATTTTAAAAAATTTAGAAAATATCCAGCTTTTCAGTGTAAACAGTAAATGTTATTCTTTAGTAGGAAGAAAGTGAAGAATCATGGACACTTAAAACTTGCTGTTGTTAGCTTGAGAGATCATTTCTTGAAGGTAAACCCAACTAACAAAACAGAGAAATATCATGTTAGTGTGGTATCAAAGGCAAAACTGCTGTAAAAAAGAGAGGCAATTTGTCATGAGGATCAAGTCTCTAAAACAAGTCATCCCCATCATGGATGCCAAATTGATAGTTGCCTTAGTCATGAAAAAAACACAATACATTACAACAAAATTTTGTCACTTCCTGGTTGTGTTCAGCCATCAAAACAACTTAGTTAAGCTTAGAAAAGAGTTATAGTTGGTGCTAAAACACATTCATCTTACAATGCAACTCCCATCTTTATGGGTGCCATTCTTACAATTTACATGCAGCTGCTCTCACAACCTCTAGAGATTGCAAATTCCTTAAAAGTATAAAGCCCTTTTCACAAATCATTTCTGCCATATGACTGCAACAATAACCCCTATCTAAAGGTGCATTCACACCAGCCCTTCTGATTTGAAACATAGTTAATTATTTCAGAAAGTCGGGTTCTTTTTAAGAGGTGTGAAACAAACTCTGTAGGACCAAAGAAGCAAACTCTGGTATTCCTAAAAACATAGGTTTTGGTTTGCTTTAAGTGAACCAAATGCAGGAAGTGGAAAACAATGCATGGTACAATGGGTACAACATTGGGCATCTTGGGTAAACACAACCAAAACATCAGGAGAAATGGCTTGTGGCCAGACGAGGACTGAGAATGGGTTAAAAACTCTAATAGAAACATGGTTTGTCCAAGACCAGTAGGATCTGATGCAGCTCTATGCTTTGCTCTTGTGTGGTGAAAACAGCAGTTGTCCTCCAAAATTCAGTGTCACCTCTAGTGAGGAGGAGAATACATTATTCAACAGATTGAGTTAGTTTAAGAGCAGTGTGAAAGCAAACTTGAAACTGAAGAATGTTGCAACCCCCAATCAAACAGACTTCCCAATTGCACTAAATCTAGTGGACTATTAGGTATGAATGCAAGTCACCTCTGCTTTTACACAAATTAACCAAACAAGCCAGCCTCCTCCCTTGCCGGTATATCTTTTCACAAATCCATGTGCCATTGTGTAATCAGAGGAGGTGTGGCATTACCTTGGTGTTTAACGATAATATAGCCCTCATACCGTGTTTCTAGTTAGCCAATAGTAGAACCCAGAGTTAGGCATGACGACCAAACAATATTTAAATTTTTAGACTTGTTGCATTGCAGTATCTATGATACGGGGTGCAAGTCACATACATCTTGCACAACATCACATTCTTATACCATGTTGGCTTGAGGCACGAAAGCACCCATGAGGCAAGCTCATTTAGCGTCTGTTACTACCTCCAGTGCTTAATCAGAGCTCGGTCAGCTTTGACCCTCCATTCCCCCTCAGCCCTTTCACGAACCGTACCAATTTGTAAAAAAAGGAACATAGGGTTCAATCTGAAATAACCCGAAGTAATCAGAGCTTTCATTAACAAATGCCCAGTACAGATGTGTTTGAACAGAAGACAGCTCCCAACATCAAATATCATCATGACTTCTGCGTTATGTGATCAGCATGTGTCAGAGATGCTAACAGCTTTGACAAAATGGCAATGTTTGATGCTCCGAGAATAACAAACAGGTTGGCATTCTTGTTGAAAAGGTGATGATGATAAAAATCTACAGGACTTTCATACAGGAGATAGAGGTGTGTTTTGCGACCAAAGTGCCTTTAGGCTTAGTTTGTTTATCAGCTGCTGTGTGCTACTGTTTTTTTCAATCACTGCTTGTTTAGACAATAAAAACACTTGGCTAGATTTAAGGTAGTATCATGTTTTGGGCTTCCAGCACATGTTGCAAAGATATTTTGTAATGCTTTAAAAACTAACTAACACACACAGACACTAATCACTTTCTGACAATTTTATAACTTTTTGTTTGTCCACATGGCCTCCTAGGTTTAGTGCTAGAGATTTGATTGCCCACAGTCATCCTGCTTCTGATTGGCCAGGTGTCAATGATACAATCAAGACGTTATTAGTTGTAAAAGGAGGTGTCGCCTCCTACACTGTAGACCTCAGATTTCCTTTCCCTGGATGCCAAGGTACCAGGTAGCAGGCACGAGGAAAATAAAACAGATCCATTTTCCCTCTCCTCAGTTTCTGACTTCTTTGAAGTTTCCATATGTTCAACAGACTTGGAATCAAAATGAACATGGGGGCGTTTGTCAGGAAACCCCACCTCTCTAGTCCAGTTGTTGACTTCTCACTAATTTTAAGGGTGTGTCTTGTGTTTCCCAGTCTATGGTTTTACCCTTCGTTTGCACACTGACATCATACATTCCATTTTGTGAAAATCACCTCCTGAAGCAGACGTACTTACATCTGAGTGTGTGTGGGTGATGTAAACCATGTAATTATGTGTCACTGACACACACCTTGCTGTGCAGAGAAATGACTGTTTGTTAGAAATCCAAAGATTACTTGACAGATCAAAATTATGTAATTTATCTTTTTTCCTGGTCTGGTTATTCTGAAGAAATTGATTGTGTATCTGTTACTCATTTTCTGGTTTCCTTCATGTGTTTTCATTTTACATTTTGTTCTGGTGGGTTCTTTGTGCTGCACTGATATCACAGCTGAAATAGCCAGACTAATGCCAGTAATAATTTAGAGAAGATTTAAGGGATAGCATTGGGAAAGCCATTCAGTGTATCTTCTTTGCCAGAGGGAAAGAGCCTTAAAATAACAGGCTTAAGAGTGAGGAAATATTTCTGCTTTTGTTCACTGTTAGTACAGCTCACAAGTTGTTGTTTTTTTTTGTCTTTTTTTGCTTCTTCTTTCTGTTGGAAATGAGTCAAAAATTCATTTAGGCTGCTGGTAATCAGTAGCAAAGAGGACTTCCTAAGAAACAGAATGAAAGAATTTACACTATAAAATAAAGTATTTCATCTTTCTTTCTTTGGAAAGTTCTTGTATTTATTAAAAATTACATGGTTGACATTAATCCCAACACTTTTTTAGATGACACTAAACTGTGCCTAACACTATCTCCACAGCTTGCATGATACAAGCTGTCTATCACCAGAGCAGCAGAAGCTTCACATGATCAACTTTTCACACAGGATGAGTTTCGGTATTCGTACTGAAAGGTGTTTCATTTTGTGTTCAGGTCTGTTGGAATAAAAATCTGGTCTGTTTGATGAGTTTTATTCAAGTATGGTACATTAATTCAAGCCTCCATTGGTTTGGCAGAAGTGGTCTTGCATCCATGTCACGGAGGCTGTGCACGTCAGTCATGTCAACTTTATTCATTAAGAGCATTTAAAAGCCAGAAAGCTGAGGGAAGTCTGTTCCACAGGTTTGTTTTCCCCATAATTCCATCAGTTGTTAAATATGGCTGTAACATAGCACTGGTGAGGATATGACATCAACAACACTCAGCTATCTGTCTCTTTTTACGTGTGTGTGTGTATTGTTACATGCCATCCATCTATCTATTTTCCACTGCTTATCTCAGTTTGGGTTGCAAGTGGGTGCAGCCTAAGCTGGAAAGTCCATGCTGTTGAACGTTCAGTAAAAAATTGGCTAAACAACAGAGTTAATACAGAATTAATGACACTAAAGTCACAAAGATTTGCCACTCTGTTATTAAAAAAAAAAAATTGTACGTACTTTATACTGTCTATTGTTTATTTTAGTATATTACGTCTGTATTGAACCTATTACTGGGCAAATGAATATTGTACACTTCATTGGACATAAAAATTTTGCACCTTTGCAGGGCAATTGTTGCACATAGTGTAGGCGTCTCATCATTTGAGGATATACTACAAGCTGTTGTTCACATAACAAAAATGTTTTAATATGGCATTTATGTGTTCAATAAGCAATTTTTAAATAAACAAACAAACAAACAAACAAACAAACAAACAAATAAATAAATAAATAAATAAATAAATAAATAAATAAAT
>JBAMHW010000020.1:12142676-12154174 GCA_037177495.1 Rhadinocentrus ornatus | reverse complement strand
TGTGTGTGTATATATATATACATACATATATATGTGTGTGTGTGTGTGTAGATTATGCTGGTACAGTGTGATGTCACATAAGGACTGAGTGACTTAAAGTAGCCACAATGTGCATCAAATCTCAAGCACATCACAGGATCTGCAGCTGTAATCTCCCTATAAAGCCTCATCTTTCCATGAACTAAAAACAAGCTCTTAGGCTCCTTCTAAAGACATAAAAGGAATTTACACAGGCTGAGGTCAGCTGTTCAGCACTGATTGGATTCACTTGTTGTTGTTGTTTCTTTTTTTATCAAGTCAGATTACAGCCAGGCAAGATGAATTTAAAGCATGGGTGGACAGTTTGTTTTAAAAAGTCTTCACTTGCATTTTTATCTCATGGATGTAGGATTTCAGATAGAAAATCTATTTTATCACCAAATACAAATTGATTATGTAATTACACAATACAAATAGCTTTTTAAGAATTCTGTTTTCAGATCAATCTTTGCTTATCTAAATTAGTCTCAGCAAGATCATACATTCACACAGCACAGCCAGAGAAAATGCAATTAAAATGTTGCACAAGATGTGATGCACAATTTATGCATCAAGGAATATCGTTGCTTGCACAAACATACACAAAAACAGATTATTCATGAGCTCCTGACAAATAGTGTCCTGTGTCTGCATGTGATGTGCAACTCTCTTATTTCACCCTGACGACCTTCCTCCTGGTACACAAATATTGCTCATTACATGGGAGTTTATGTGCTCGATATAGCCATTGACCCTCAGCCTGCCTCTGGCTCCTGCCTTTCTTCTCTCTTCCTCATCTCCTCCCGTCGATGGCTAGTTACCGATGGGGCAGTAAATTATAGTGGCTGTGCTGGGATTAGGTATGAGAGGGGGGATGTCTGAGAGACAGAGTGGCGGAAGAAGCGCACTCACACACACATGCAAACGCACACACATTCCCACACAGATGATTGTCTCTTTGTATGCCAGACAACTCAAGGCATTTTATGGCTCCTCCTACTCTTCCACCTGCAGATTGTGCTATCAATCAATCCGCTTTCCTGTTCTTACTTTTTATGTTTGCAGAAGTGTGGGTTGGAATACACATCCACCTCATTTTAATGCAGAAAGGGACCATTTTGCTGTTTGTTTGAAAATGAATACAAGGAGTTGAAGAAGAAAGTGAAATATCTTTGTAAAAAATTTGGAAAGGAGGTTTAAAAATTGTGGATATATTTTATTTGCAGTGCATGTATGAGCTAAGAGGAGCCTGTAGTCTAAATATAGGGGGTGACCTCAGCAGTGTCCTTTCCTCAGCTCCTACTATAGACTGTGCACACATGGACTCATGCTCAGGGCAACTGATGGAAATAGACTTGCTGCAAGGATTTCTCTACCAAATGACCTGGAAAACACTGGCTCTTGTGGGAAAATATGTGTATCTCCTGCATGTATTTGCACTTCTATCTAATATCTCAGGAGTTATCACTATCTCACTTGCTTAATTAAATCAGATGCAGCTTTTGCACCATGAGGAGTAATATGCATATAAAGATAAGAGCAATTTAAACGTCTTAAATGTTAGGACTGTGTTGTGTTGTAAAAACAAGCTCACTCCCAGACTAAATGCTAAACCAGTTCAAGATTGCTCTGTTGGTGTGACTTCAAATTCATTGACATTCCTTTCTCAGTTCTCTGCTGAGAATGCTGGCAAAACATTTTAGAAATAATTCCATGTACTTCGGAGTCTCCTTCTTCCTCTTTACCCCTGTCATTCTTCATCTTCTGTCCCCAAGCATATATGCAAGCATTCATTGTGTTTGCATGTTTGCATGTGCAAGTGTATGCAGCAGAGTCAGCGTGTGGGGTCTTTGTGTCCAGGAGTGAGAGACCTGCTTCAGTGATTAATGGGGTTCCTGTGTGAGGCACCGCAAGGCGCAGTACACAATCACTGGGCCAGACCGCAGCCCCACCAGGCTTGTCCTTCACATGAGAAGAGAAAGACGGGAAGGAGGGAGGGCAAAGGGGAAATTTTTCCCTTGCTGTCCTTTACTCTCTCCTTCCCTCCCTCTGCCCATCCGTCCTGCTTCCCCCCCCCCCCCCCCAAAAAAAAGAGAAAAAACTATCCACTCTTACAACTACTCCCACCTTTTCTGTTCTCTACTCTCCCTTTCCGTTGGCCCCTGTCCTCTGTGCAGCACACTGTGGCACGTTCATGCTCACCCACACGTGCACACACATGCCATATGAAATTTAAAAAAAATAAAAAACATAGGCAAAAAAAAAAAGGGAAAAGCAATACAGACAGAGGGGGAAAAAAAAGATATAGTATGAAGAAAAGCTAAAGTGCAGGGTGAGGAGCCTGAATCCCTCCCCCACCTTCTCTTCCCTGTGGTTTGGGTATGTGGCCCCTCTTCTCAGTGTTAAACAAGCCTTTTAAATAGGCTTTAACCTGGGCCCACCCTCAATGGGGCCATTGTGGGAACGGATGTGTGGACAGTAGTGCTCGGTAAACACAGCTACTTGTCCCTTTCTCACATTCTGAGGCCATTCAGCCCAGACTAGCCCGGATGCTGTGCTCTGGGGGGAGTGTGTCTGTGCCAGGGTGAAGGAAAAAAGATCAAATTATGAGATAAAGAGAAGATCAGAGGGTGAAATAATCATATAACTGTTAAAATGAAGTCAAATGTTAATGTATAAAGTAACACTGAGTCTAGTTGAAAATTTTTCATGCAGTGTGTGACATCCACCCAGTCATCATTTTTTTATAATTCCTCTTTAACTTATTTAGTTAACCCACGTCAGTCTGTGACTGCTTTTCGTTATTTTCTCTCTCTCTCTTAGGTTCTCTAATTGGGCCTCGTCATTGTCAGCCAGGTACCTGCAGTTGGCCTGCATGTCATTATAGCCGTGGTAACAACTTGCTGAAATTCTGATTCTCAGTCACTGCATCCCACTCCCACTTTAACCTGCCCCTTCCCTGCTGTTCCCCCATTACCACCACCCCATTGTGCTCAACTGCCCCCCATCACCACCACCAAAGGGGGTTTAAAATAAACACTCATTAGAAGTTATGTGGTGATTTTGTTTGACGACAGAAACCGCTGCAGTGAAATTTTAAGATAAAATTTCAATAAACTACAGCACAAATCTGTTGATGGCCTGGTTGCACACACGGCATGAGTGAATAACATAACCAGAATAAGATAAATGATTGCATTTTGAGAGTCTGCAAGAGAGGAATGTGTTTAACATTTAACAGGAGACTTTGATGGTTTCTGAGGTCGAAGCAACTTTAAAATTAAGGAAAAGCTGGAAGCATCAAACTTTTCTATATCTCCTCCAATTTGTGCACAAAGTAAAACATATAAGAAAGAAACATGTTGAAATAGTTTGAAAGACTTAATAGCTTCATTAACTAAATTATGGTAATGTTTTAGCCCTTTCAATGATCGCACTAAAAATGTGAACCACAAGCTTCATCTGAATACTGAAGACAAGATCATCTTTCAATTGTCCCTCTGAATTTGAGTTGACTGGCTTGCTTTTTTGTTTTTTGTGTGTGATATAGTGTCTGCTTTGAAATTTCCACACAGTAAGTAGGAACAAAAATAAAAGGAGGAAGTGCTTGGTTTGTGACAGGAAACATGGTAGTGTGTGATTTCCCTCTCCTTATGACAGTGAGAGTGTGACGTGACAAGGGACTTCCATTGCATTAGAGCAGATTCTTATCTTTTGTTGTTGAGAAATTCTTGACAAATAACAGTCTGTTCCTAAGAAGTGTGCAACTAATAGAAGCATACATAGAACTGTGAGAAATGTAAGAGGAAGTGAGTGATTACTACTTAAATTTACTAATTTTAAAAGACATTCAATAAGAAGAAGTGTCATTTTATAACCTTTTTTTTATGATTCTACAAATACCCTAGAAGTTGCATGCTGAATGTTCTGTGACCTTGTTATCATCTCTGTATCAGAGGAGATGTGTGCTGTACTTCAGAAGCCTCTCTCTTTTCTTCGAAAGCACGTGAGCTGCATGTAAACATTGCAATAAGGAAGTGCTGCAGTCAAAAGGAAAATAGGCTGATGTGGGGTTTCACTTTTGTGTTCTGGCACTGATCTGAGCTAATATCTCTATCTGCACTGTTGCACCATGTCTTTAAGAACTGTTGTGTGGCCATAAAGCACAAGCTGCCATGTATTGATTTCCTAGCAATGCAGGGAACTGTCAAGAGCTGTAAATTCTGGAAGACATGTGTCCCAACAACACTGCTGCCCGAGCACTGATGGTAGTTTTAGAGCAATTGAGGAGAGTGTGATGGCAGCTTAGAGGTCTACAATGATCACAACATCTCAGTGATGAAGTGGCCCTTTGAAGCGTCGCGTCTGGAAGTGAAGTTTAGCTCAGTCCTGTGAATCATGATTTGCTGTTCTGCTGAGTGATGGGATTGAATAGGCTGTCAGTCATCATTAACCCCTTCAGTGTGGGATTTATGCAGCATTTTTCCTCTTTGTATGACAGCCTCCTCCGAGCATAATTCCAGTGCAGTGACATAGTTTCGGGATTTTTTCAGGTCAATTCACACAACAAAATTCTGCCATAGCAGTTTCTGCTTATTTATTCTAAGGTACCATTGTTATCTGCTTTAGAAACGGTCAATCTAGGACTACTGACCCAATCCAATACATTGTCAAAACATAAAACACCTCTTTCTGTCTACTGGAACTAGCTCATCCAAGCAGAAACTATAACAGGAATAAGTATATATATGAGAAGTAAAGGAGACATGAGTCTGTCTCAACTATCATTGAGCAGGAAGCAGGGTACACCTTGGACAGGTTACCAGTTCATGGCAGGGCCATAACCAATTACACTGGGAGGCTGTTAAACTGTTGTTCGACAAAAGCAGAATAATAGTTTTACTGACTATTTTTTACTGGCACTGAAGGGGTTATTACTGCCTTTGTGACCTGTTTTTTGTATAATTAGACATATTAGCGTAATTGACATGACTTAACCTATTAGCAATCAAGAAAAGAAATTATTCTAACTTAACAAAGTTTAAATCTATGTGCTAATAAGATTTATTTCTCAAGTCAGATCTCAATGGCCTTGTCAACAATGTTATTTGCAATCGGTTAACTTTAAATGATGTGTCCAACCATCACCCACCTATCCGTATAAGTGGACTTTTTTAATATTTCAGTATCTAAATTGTTTGTGGATTGAGAAGTTTTGGTTGAAATTAAATTAAATTTGCACTGAGAGACACCTTCACAGTTAAATAACTTCTTTAATTTGACTGTATGTGTTTTCCTTAGCTACCCAAACTTTTAAAATCAATATGGATACAATTGGAAAATGTCACATCTGAACTGACGGTATAAACAAGGTTAGAGAAGATAAGGTGGCACTTACAAGCACTGGGTGCTGCCCGTTGGCAGGCTGATCAATCAAATTAGAGGAGGCAGGGCTCCACTGAGACGGCTGCATGACAAACAATATTAGATGTAAATACACACACACACTGAAGATTTCATCAGAGGTCAGCCATCAGAACACCCTCTCTGGCTTGGATGACCCTTGGACATCCCTTTAGCTAGAATAGAATAGAATAGAATAGAATAGAATAGAATAGAATAGAATAGAATAGAATAGAATAGAATAGAATAACTTCCATACTTTGCACAATAAAAAACAGTTATAGTTACCAGTTTTAGGCTTAGGCTGTCAGGGGAGGTTTCATGATGCCCTGAGCATTTTCCTCCATTTCTCTCTTTTTCACTATCTATAAATATATGCTATTATTATTATTATTATTATTATTATTATTATTATTATTATTATTATTATTATTATTATTATTATTATTATTATTATTGTTATTATTGTTATTATTAATGTTATTATTATTATCATTATTATTATTGTTGTGTTTTTTTTATTATTATTATTATACATTAATGTGCCTTTCTTTTTCTTTCTCAGTAGGTAGCTCTTAGTGTTATGGTGCTTGTTGACCCCTCTAGCCTATCCTCTCCTTTCACCTCAACCAGTAAAGCAGATTGCTGCCCTTCCTGAGTTTGTGAGTTTATCAAAGACAAAATCTGATGATTAATTAATAATAATTTATAATCATTGATTAACTAGACAATTGTTTTATTAAGTAGTTTTTCTGAACACAGTTATTTTTACCTGGACTTTTTTGTATTATGAAATGGATTGGTTTTAAATGGACTATAAAAGGACTACAATGAATTGACGTGAAATGGACTCTGTAGAAGTACCTTGAGATGGCTTTTGGCACCGTACAAATAAAGTTGAACTGAATTTGTTTCCTCCGTTTTAAACCAACCACTATCTACTGATTAATAGTTATAGATACTCAATATTCTTTGTACTTCTTCAATGTTTTTATTCAATCAATTGTGCACAAAACATAGAGGTATCCTTAACTGTCAATGTCTTGTGCACAGCCTTTCTTTTGATACTCTATCAGGAAATCAATAACATTATGTCGGGGGGAGTCTGTAGCACATCTCACCAATGAATAAAACATAAAACAAGCGTCCTCAGAGAGACAATCCAGAGTGCATTAGTCAGACAACCATGTGACGTTGCCAAGTAAACAAAACCCAAACTGGCAGCTTTTCTTGCCCAAAAGCTAAAGACACATTCACAAGTAACAAGAACCCGTAGGACAAAACACACATAGTGTATGTAGGGAGGACGTCCTAATACATAGTGCTTGATTGTTAGTGAATGAATAGAGCCATTGAAAACTGAACATATCTTGTCACAGTGTAGTGGTGACAAAGGAAGACAGCAGAGGCAAGATGCTGAATTTGTGAATGGTGCCTGTCTCAAAGCTGAACAGCTGAACCCATGAATCTGTCCTTGCCATTCACTTCAGACAATCCTTGAAAGCGAAATGGGAATTTTATTTAAATAATAAACAGCATGAAACAAAAACCTATATGAATCAAAGACGCTGGGAAAGGTTTTTGCTCCTTAGAAGTTCTAAGAACAATGCATCACATCTTTCCACTCACTGTAATAGGAAGAAAAGAAAAAGTGACCTCTCATTTAACGGGCAGCTGATGATGTCATATCACTATCACTACACAGATTCTTTGGTCTCCAAGTAAACCAGCTCCTCTATGTGCTGATTGGCTAATTGTCTGTGAAAGGGGGAGGGTGTTTTTTCTTTCCCTCTTGCCTCTGGATTAATCCCTCTGCCTGAGTGAGCTCATCTTTGTTTTCTTATTTCCTCTGTCATGTAACTTTAACAATTATTCTTAATGTCCGACTCCTAATTGCATATAAAGTTGGATCATTTAGGAGCCTGTACTGTCATTAGAAGATTATGAGAAGTCTGCTAAGGTTCTAAATAATGTTATTAACAAAGCACTGTAGTGCTGAATTGCTTTTTTGGCTACAGATCCAATAAATTAGCCACATGCATGCTTTCTCTGGCTAAATCTGTTTTCCTCAAGAGTTCTTTTGACTCCTTAAGTCTCATGCCCCTGTCATTCTGCAGCTTGTTTTCACGGCTGTGATGAACAGTGTCTTGAACTCTGCATTGCACTAGCTGCCCTCTGCAGTGAAACACAATGCCATGTGCCTCCATCGCACTCATGTCTGGGGCTACAGGTGACCAGCTGTCTGCCTGCGCTCCTCTCCTCTGGGACAGCTGGAGCCATCAATCAGCTTCCCCTGAGCCTTGTTGTGTCCGTCTGCCTTGTCTGACCACCTCAACAACAACTCATATGTCTGGGGAGCACATGAACCTGAATTTATATTAAGCTTATTTCCTGAATTTCTCGACTAGCTGTCTAAATCTCAGCTGACATTGTTGTGCAGTTATAGCTTTTTGAGTCATGCGTATATATTGATGACTTTGGCATTTTAGTCTAGTGCCCGAGTCTTTATCTAAGAAGTAGTTTTATGATGCCTCTGATGGCCATAAACCAATACATTGTGGAGCCCACTCTACACAGCACGTGCAGTCACAGGCCTTTCTCCCTCTGCAGATGGAAAGCATTGAAGCCCATTATTGTGCTCTTGGAGGGGCGTCTTCCACCATGAACTCTTTGGCACACTTTTAAAGAGAGTGGCCTTAATGTATTCAGGCCTGATTCGCAGTGGCTTTGGCATTACCATCCCCCCATCCTACACAGATACACAGCTCTTTTTCTACGACGAAACGGATAAACATGTGTGAGTCGCAGTGTTTCTGGAACTTTTCCTTGTTTATCAAAAAGGGAATTGATAGGCCTGGCAGGGCAGCATAAAAAATCACGTCTTCTATCGCCAAGACATTTCCTGTTTATCTCATTAGAACTTCACGAAGGACAGTTCATCAAAGACCCAAACACTCACAAACTCAGGAGAACTTTTTATACTGCCCAGATTTGCCTGTTACATAATGTGTGTCTGTTGGAACAACATTGTTGAACTAGTGTCAGTGATCTGATGTTTGCCAACTCTGCTGCTATATTTAGGCTTTATGCTGAAGTTAACCACAGAAGTGGCAGAATGAGATTGTCTTTGAGCTCTCGGGGACAGAGGGCTAATTGTTAAAATTGGTAATTATTAGGGTGCTTTTTTTTTTGTTGTTGAGAGCAGAATTCCTCAGTAATGGCTGTGACTGCTGCTACTGCTGTTGCTTTTCATGTGACTGTGGGTCTCTTCCTCTGGGCTGTGGATGGCTTCACTGTTGTGTCTTAAAGAGTTGCTGGGCGACAGGGAAGCCGATTGGGTGGAGACTGTCTGGACAAACTGACTCCCATTCTCTTGCTGGAGCATTCACACACCCTCACCTACACTGTCACACACCTTAGTTGCATGAAAACAACAACAATCCCTCAGATGGTATCATTATCAGCACATGCTCATCCACCATAACATTTTTTTTTTTTAAATACCCACCTCAATTAAAAGTTATAAATTTCCAAAACATTTAGTTTTCAGTTAATGTAATAAAAATGTTTCACAAAAATGAGAGGAGTGACTGAAACTATACTTTTGACCTACTTTCATTTTCATGTGAAACATGAATTTACATCCAAAACATATACTGCCGTTTATCAGTGAGGCACTTTTCTCCCACTAAAACTTACACCAAATTACTCCCTTGCGTTCACAAATAAGTTTCATGACAAGCTATAATCTTGTTATCTAACACATCCATTATCACAAAGCCTTATTTAAATGCTAATTTATGTCTCCAATGAAACTACCACCTCCAAAGCAAACTGACATCAAGTAAATCCACATGCTCGCATAATGTTAATATTGTGCCACTGATTCGTTTAAAAGCAGCTGTAGACAAATACACTGTATGTGTTCCCCTGGGTCTATTTCTGCTGTCATTCAGCTTGATGTGCTTGTTTTGCCATTGAGGGTGACTCCCTAAATAGAGCCCTCAGGTTCAACAAGTTAGTGAAAAAAGGGCTCTCTAATAGCAGGAGACAATTAGCATAGGGCTATGTACACAGCTTTGAGAGACCTCTCCTCAAATATCTGGAACAGAGCACCTGTATTGACATTGGCAGAACACTTTGCCTCAGTGTTCAGGTCCAGCTGAGAAAGAAAGCAAAGCATCTCAGTGTGCTCATCGTGGGCAGCTAGACTAGTAAATACCTGTAGAAGAGCTCAGCAGAGGAGGGAAGGGTGTGTGTGTGTCAATGCTGTTTTCACAGAAAACTGCAAATAGATCCCATCAGCCGTTACAAGACAGTGGAATTTCAAGTATTTAAGTGTTGGTGGGCAATTATTACATTTACTTTAGTGTAAAAATTCCCTGTTTACCTTGGCAGCAATAGGTTCAGGGCCATAGACGTGGTTTTAGAGATACTGAGGTTATGAGTCAAAGTCTGGTAAAAACCTCACACCAAAACACAATCTCTCCACTTTAGTCTTTTATTGGCTTATCTGTTCAACCATGTTCAGTTTGTTGAAGTGTGTGAGTTCCTCCCAGGAAATTCCCATTAAAGATCAACTTCTGGCTAAAAGGTGTTAAAATAACTTTAACAGAAGTTTGATTCACTAGAATTGGAAACAAACTAATTTCTTCAAGGAAAAAAAAGACAGATGAAAAAAGAAAACTAACTTATTTAAAAAATCCATTCATTTATTGAATCGGTTGGGTAGACTTAAATTCAAATGTTTGGGGACAGCCATTTTTGTGTCCTAAAAAAAGAAGAAGAAAAAGGCCACATAACCCCGCGTGACAAGGTTCTTTTTAAAAAATGATATTTTTTAAACTATCACTAATTCGTTGTGTGGTTTTCCATGTTCAGTCCACAATGTCTGATTCAGTGCTTGTAAACTGAAATGAAACAAGTTTCTAGTATTTGCAACACTCCCCAGAGTCCTTTGACAAAACTGTCCTGTTAGTTTGTCCACATGTCCAAAAGCTTCTGGTTTCACAACCCCTGTAAACTGTGAGATGAAAGTCCCTACAGCTCTTGTTTATGTATCAACCAGTGTAGATTTCAAAATGTGTAAGTTGTAAGCCTCTTTAACCATATATATTTAGTAACATTTAGTCCTAACCAAGTACATTAATTCTAACCCAATAAACTACTTTTGAGAGTAGACGAGAGTGGCTGGCCAGATGAGAGTGCATTAGAGTAGTTATGAAATCACCACTGAGAAGAAATTATAACTGTGGAGGACATGAATGTGTGAACTTAGCAATCAAGGTCTGGGTGTTCTTCTGCTATCCCCTCTTTCCTCTCTATCATCTTTGACCTGCTGAAGTTAAGCTGTATTTGTGTAGGAAACAGTACCAGAAAACTAAGTAATTTTTGAGCATTTAAAGTAGAAACTTGAGCTTTTAGATATGTGTATCAATGCAACTATTTCATATTCAGTCAGGGATCAGGTTGTTATGACAAAGGAAGAGAAAGAACCAGATTTATTCAACTGTTTACAACTTTATGGAAGTCCTGACTGTTTGTTTTAAGGCACAGTTTCATTTTCAGCAATATTGTGTATAGCCCATTTGTTAGATACATTTACAGTATTAAAGACTGAGATTTGTTTTCCACAGTAGGGAAAATGTAGCATAAAAATATTGAAGATGAATGTCCTACATTAAAACATACATCTAAAAAAGGAAAAAAAAAAAGATTTCAAAGTTTTTTTTCCAAAACATAAGCCTTGCAAGCTTTAGGGTTGGTAATTTTCTTGTAAACCTTCAAGTCAAACTAAAACGTGATTTAAATCATCTAAAGAAGCAGATAGCGTCTTATAGTAATAGATGTAGTTTCCTCTGAAACTGAGCATCAATTTTGTTTTCTGTTGAAGAAAAAAAAAGAAGGAAAGTGAGTCATTATTTCATACAGCTTAGTCAGTTTTTTTCTTTAACTGGAAATAAGCCACGCCAAGTCACTGCACCTCCCACGTCCCAAACACAGATTATCTATCTATCTATCTATCTATCTATCTATCTATCTATCTATCTATCTATCTATCTATCTATCTATCTATC
>JBAMHW010000020.1:12117705-12136435 GCA_037177495.1 Rhadinocentrus ornatus | reverse complement strand
GGGGACACACCCCAGATACACATATATATATATATATATATATATATATATATATATATATATATATATATATATATAATTTGCCATTGTGAAGAACAAGAGGGGACCCCCACTTATTTTTTATTATTTAGTTTTATTTTAAATGAAGAGAACGATTTAAATGCCTGTGGCTAGATGATTGGATCGCCTTCGTTCAGTGTCTCCTATAATCAATGCATTTGCTGAGTTGATGGGATTTGTAATAGGGCGAAAGGTCCACTAATTGTTGACTTAGGCAAATAAGACTGATTGATAGCTTCCCATGCCATGGCTAACTCCCACTTTCAGCTGAGTGCAGCACAAGACTTGGATGCTTACAGTCTCTCACATGGCAGAGCACAGGACTCACTTGTACCAATGGCACTTGTGTATGTGGAAAAAGCTCCCGTGTAACATGCAGATACTTCTAGTTGGCTTATTTCACAAGATAAAGTCTGACTTCTTTGAAAAAAAAAAGTGTGAATAATTTGCTAATGACCTCTGTCTCTGCTCCTGCCTGCAGATTGTTCACACTGACGCCATGAGTGGGTTTCTTAAGAGGAAGTTTGAGGAGGTGGATGAGGACCCTTGCTACTCCTCTCCGTCGCCCTCTTCCCTCTCCTCTGCCTGCTCAGGCTGGAACTCGGAGGGGGAGAGCTGCTACTCGGACACCCTGGATTCCACTCCCAGCAACCCCAGCTCCCCAGCAACCAATTTCAACAGTGAGTGTTTGTTCCTTGTGATAATAAATTAAAGAAATAGCTGATAGTACATGCTGTTTCTTTATTTAATTTTTTTTTTAAAATGCATTCTCTCACCTGGTCTTGAACATCCACTAGAGCTCTGATTACAACCCATGAAAATGGGGGAGAGGTTAAGGAATTATGCAGCTGGCAGCCCATGAAACACTGCAGAAATTATTTCAGACTTTTGCAATGAATACTTCCTTTGATTTCATGCCCTAAAGCTGCAAGATGGCTAATCGCATTATGCAGTGGCTGCTCACCTTGGCTCCATCTCTGCTTCCCTCTTAAAGCTTTGCAGAAAGTCATGGCCTAACCTTTGCTTTAAAGATGCGAGTCCAGTGACTTCACAGTGTTTCTGTCTTGACCTGTGTATGCCTGATGGTCTTTAGGGGCCTGGGGCTGTGCTGGAGAGTGATTGTGTTGTACAGGAGAAGGGCAAGCCGTTGTGAGGTTTCTAGGATGGTGGGGCAGGAAGCCAGGAAGAGAAGCATGGCAGATTGCCATGGCTGGGAACACACAGCGCCTTGTCTGAAGCCCGGGCGTGCACCCAGCACAGGTGCTGAAAGAGGAGGGATAGAAAAAAAGGGGGAGGTTAGGGGGGAAATCAAGAAAAGAGGCATGCACACACATCTAGAAGAGCTGATTGAGTGGACTATTATGATCCAGTGTTTGTGTTGGATAGAAAGTTGTTTACCATTTTGAATGCGGGGGGGTAGGTAGTTTGCTTTCTCATTTAGAAGCAGTAGAGAGGGTGTCATTTGTCTCCTGCTGGTGTCATAAGCTTGATTGGATTTGATGGATGTGAAGCTGAACCTGGCAGTTTGTTTCATCTGTATTTCTCCTGGCAGCAGATTAAACAGCATAGTAAGGTTATTGTGTGGCGCTTACCTGCATTGAGGTAAAAGGTTACTTTTCCCTCCCTTGAGCTTCAGTTATCACACCAAGTACATGAAATTTTCCTGTTCACCTTCTGGGTCTTTTGAGGCCAGTTGTTTAGGGTGTGTCACAAGAAAGCTTCTTGGCTTAGGAAAAAAAGGGACTTTACAAGGAGCTCCCTGCCACATAAAAAAGGAAATGGCCACCATATGTATTCGGAATTACCAATCTTTTCTTTACACATAAGCTCACATCAAAATGGCTCTGGCAAGCTTAAGAAGTGGAAAAAGTTACTTGTCTTTTAGTGAGGCTCAAAAGTTGAATATCCCTGGGTGGAGGAAGTGGAATTTATACTAAAGTTTTGAATAATTGTTGGACTTTTTCCTCCCACATATGGTTTCACTTTAATTCCCATATGCTCTTATAGTCTGGGTATAGAAAGGTAGCCTAATGATGTGGGTCCTGAATTGTTTAACAGAGAGACGACCTTTGACTCTAGGTCATTTGTTGGGATTGTCAGCTTCCATGAGAGACCAAGGTGGGCAGGTTTTATTCTTGTCCTGAGAGCTTGACTTCCACCTTCCCCTGGAAGCCTCAAACTTTTATTCACCACATTGTAATCCTGGCTGTTCTGCTTCCTTCACTGAGTTGGCCACCAATAGGAAATTCCTGGGCTGGGCGTTTTTTGTCACACTGTAGGACAAGAAACAAAGCTAGATGGATTCCCAGTAGTTTAGGTTTCACTTGACAGGATATAATTGTGTTGGACTCCTGTTGGCTGTGTCTTTTAAATGAGTACATGATAAGGCCAGGGCAATGAATCAGAGGGGTGTCCTTTTACAGTTTGTTTAGCAGCATTTCTACAGGTCAAGGATACAAGTGGTGGGGCATTGTGCCATCTAGTGGCCCCAAAAAATGCAACATCACCTCTATTGTTTGTTAACTTTTAATTTATATATTTGAACCTGTTTTTTTTTTTTTTTTGTCTTTTTTTTCCATCTACAGCAACATCCATCCTAAAGAAGTCAAAGAGAGCACGACGGGGCAATGTGACGTTCGACCAGGTGCAAGTGTTCTTCTTCCCTCGGTGCCAGGGCTTCACCAGTGTTCCCAGTCAAGGAGGATGCACTCTAGGCATGATGCAGCGCCACAGTGCACTCCGCACTTATACACTTGCGGAATTTGCTGTGGAGCAGCAGCTCCTGCGCCGGAAAAAACTTCTCAACAGACTCAGGGAAGAGAAGCTGGAAGCTCTTAAACTGAAGGTGAGAGATGCAAATGTTTAGTCTAAAACTTGTCAAATCAAATTAGCTCTTTTATTCAATGTAACAATTAACCGTGGACCGATTTTCTTTGTTTTAGTTGACGAAGAATGGAACCCAGGAGAGTGAGGAGGCAGATCGCATGACACTGGATGACATCCCAGAGCAGGACATCGACATCAGTGGAGCCAATCTAGACGAGGGCTCATTCCTCCAGCCTTACCCATCTAAACGCCGCTACGCACTGCTCAAAGCAGCTGGCGTGAAGAAGATCGACAAGGAGGAGAAAAGGCAGCTGGAAGAGCTGAGGATCTCCAGGGAGAATTGTGGCTGTGATTGCCAGGGCTTTTGTGAGCCAGAAACATGTAGCTGCAGCCTGGCTGGTATCAAATGTCAGGTAAGAACCAAAAAAGCCCCTAAAATTTCAGGCTCACAAGTTCAGCCAAATACAATACACCTGGGAGTTTCTGTTACATGACAAGAAAAAAATCTATTTGCTTCTGCTTCTCTTAGATGGACCATTCTTCTTTCCCGTGTGGCTGCACCAAGGACGGCTGTGCAAACACAGAGGGCCGAATCGAGTTCAACTCTACCCGGGTACAGACGCATTACATCCACACTATCATGAAGCTGGAGCTCGAGAAGAGACTGGAGGAGCAGTCGAGTACAGAAGAGGAGGAGGAAGAGATCACAACGGGTGCCACCTCTCTACCAGCTGTGCCGTCTTTCCCCTTTAGCACAGAGTTGACAGCAGCTGGGGAGAACAGTTGCAGCAGTGATATGACAGACTTATCAGACTCTTCAGTTGAGGACTCAGAGGCAGGCGAGACCCATTGCGAGAATCACAGCCCACTGGATGTCGATGAAAAAGGACTGAGCCGCATACTTTGTTTTAGCGACACAGAGAACTGCTCGAGAACTAGCGGGGACAGTGGGGATAAGAACTGTAAAAACACATGTTGCCAAGATGTTCAGCAGGAACAACAGCAGCCATCCACAGAGGCGTTTACTAGCTTTAGCATGGTGGACTTTGCTAATGAGAATGACAATATAGACGCTGCATTGTTGGACTCTGCGGATGAATACACAGACAATCGAGCAACAGCCATTTCTGAACTTTTGGATGAGAATGCCAACCAGGGAAACGCCCTTTTCCACAGCAGTAGTGTACCACACACACCCTCTCCCACCATCGATCGTTCAGCGAGCTACAACATGGACCTGAGCCTCTCTTCTGAGTCAGACCTGGAATTCTTTGATGGTTTCCCTTGTTTGGGGCCCAGCTCGCTTTACAACTCCCTCAAGGAGTATGAGCACATGGACAACTTTTTTCAGTTTCAGTTGCCTAGTTACCCCAGTTTCCCTGCAGCAAGTGACCCTGGGACCTGCCTCCTGGAGTCACTGATTGGGCTTTCAGAGTCCGTCCCAGAACCCCCTGCTACATTTACAGACAATCAGCTGATGGAGGAAGCCATGAAATTGTCTGTGATGGAGTCTGTGAAAGTTTGACTAAATATTATTGATGGTGTACTAAAAGCAGGGGTTTGGAAGGAGAATGAAAATGCACATAAGATGTCAACGTGTTGGAGGAAGCTGTGATTTCCCTCTTGCCTAATAAATGTTCAGATTCCACACTTGCCTTCAAAATGTTAGCAAAGCAGTTTGGGATTATTGCTGTGTGAGACGGCAGCTATTGTTAAAAGTGAAAGAGATCAATTTGACCAGGCCCATGAAAAACCATTGATGGCTCTCAATTCCTAAGAAAGCTCTTTTAACCAAACTAAGACCACCAACCATATGCTAAACAGGAATCAACTTTAACTGTTGCCAGGTTGGGAATCTCAACACAGCTGAATGTGCACCTCAGGGATTTTTTTTTCTAGCTTTCTAGCTTATGGAGGCAATGTATGGTGACCTTTGCTGTGATGGCCTTCATACGAAACCTGAGTCAAATTGCAACATAGTCCTGTTTGTGTCCTCCCACTGGGCTTACAACCAGATGACTTAAGCAATCAGGGTACTGGCTATGTTAAATCCTAATGCTAGTGAACTTTTTCTCCTATCTTAACCAAGGGTCTTATATGGTACAAGGAAAATAAAAAATCCCTCTAAATGCTCATCGACCAGCACTTTATCTGTGAAAATAGTTATGTATGCATAGGCATTGTTTTGGTCTTATGGGATGGATTCAACAGTTCAACGCTTAATTATGGAGATTCTTATTTATGTGCCAGGCAACTAAAATGAAAGCTCATACTCTTCATAGCTGTAGCTGCATTACCTTTATTATTTTTGTTTAAATTATTTCCTTTCATGATTTAGTTTTATTTATTTCAGATAAAGCCTCCTTTCAATCGAGCAGCACTGTTTGTTTGTTTTTTTTACCTAAAAGTGCAACCTTGCTTCCTTTTTTCCATATCGCATTAAGGCATTATGGGAAATGGGACCACAAGTCCATCAGAAAGTATTTAATATCTATTCTCTTATATGTTTAACTTTTTTTTTTATAAGTTATTCTGTCATTTTATTACTTATTTAATTTAAGACATTTTGGAAATATCATGGGCTGTTGTAACGTTTACTGGATGTGCCTGTTTATCAGGGGAGCCATGCCTTCCAGTGGTGTGTGTGTGCACAGTGCTTCCATTTAAGCTTCGGGACTGAAAACTGTGGAATCTCCCTAATCACTGAAACAAAATGATGGGTCTATTGTATTGCTGCCTATAATATAACCATAGAAAATTACACTAATATTTTGTAACTAATTTATGTAGGATGAAAAAAAATTCTAATCACTGACAAATTGAATATTTTATTAAGGAAGTAAAATAAGTAATTTTCAATCTGGGAAAACCTTTGTATTATATGAATTGTAGAGAAATGTATACTTATGAAGGGTATTACTCTCCAGCATTCTGAAGTATTTTTTAAAGGCAGCCTTATAGTTGGATATCTTAGAGAAATGCCACTAAAAACTAAGTAAACTGCAAAGATCAATTTGATTGTACTTTGAATTTGTTCTTGGAAGTCTGTGACTTGGGATTAAACATGTTATAAATTACACATGTGAAGGGGCTTTGTGGATAAAAATTGCATATATTATACAATTTTTATCGCTAACACAAACCCTGAAATTTGAAGAGTTGCCTAATTAATTGCAGAACAAGACCTTTTAAGGTGATTGTATGCCATCACCTGTGTGAAGAGCTGAGGGACACTAGAGTTGATGTACATATCTATCCCTTTCTACAGCTGTTTCAACAGTCTTTCTGGACCCTTTAGAAATTATGCATGCAGGTCCTGTTTGTTAAAACTTCTTCTGATTAATTGTATACTTTGAAAAGTGCAAAGTGCACGTTGGAAATGTATTATTTGCTTTTTGCCTTTATGATTCTTTTGAAATCCATCCGATATATGTTCTTATGCCATGAGAAGGGCACTAGTTTTTGGCAAGCAGACCTATGATTCTCTTGTAAAATGTCAAATCTCACAAAGAAATGGCAACAGTGAGTGTTTATCAATGTAATGTATTACAGTACAGTTTATTTTGTTTTCAATACAAAGTGTCTTACTGTTTTTTTTTTCTTTGCCTTTTTGTGTTGTGCATATTTCTGCTTGAAAGGTCCTGCAGAGCAAATGAAGCTGCTTTATTTTTTACATATTCACGCATTAACCCGTCTCATCTAAGCCATTTTTGACAGCTTGTCCCTCCAAATAATAATAATAATTAAAAAATCATTTTGTAAATGCTCAATGGTGGTGTTTGTCTTGTGTTGTTGTCTACACATGCAGTAGATCATTTTCATTTTAACACAACAAAATAGGTATCTGAATAATAAAACATTAATTAAAACAAGACATAATCCTCTGTCCAAGTAAAAAAAAAGAAAAAAACTTGAATTGAGAAGATTTAGACTATAAACAAATGGAATAATCTGCCAGAGCAGAAGGATGTCACTTGGTAAGATTTCCTGGAAAAGAAAATGACTTTAAACAATTGAGAAACAATTTAAAACAGGCTATGAAACGCTAATTTCATGCCTTCTATTTAGTGAAAATACCCTCCAAACCAGGCAGTCTGCTTCTTAAAGGGTTTCTTTCTCAACTTGAGAGTAAATACTTAAAACAAGAGGAAGCACTAAACAAGACGTGTCTTCTAAATTAAAAAATTGCTATTAATAGTGTTTTTTCTTTAAAAATAGAACAAAGCATTTAAAGTAAATTAAATCCATAATAATGGATGAGATTTATTGGGTTCGAAGCATCTAAAGAATTTGTATTTCTTTCACTCCACATTACAACACTGGTGGTGATGAGAGACCTGTCCATCAGTCTGTCCCCAAAGCTGTAAGGCAGAAGAAGTGCCACAAAATCCCAGCCATCAGGCTCTCTGACCACCATTAACCACTTAGCAACTAAGTAAAAAAGAAAAATAAGAAAAGAAATATATATAGATACTCTCAAAACATGATTAATAATCTTACACCTTCTGCTCTTGCCTATATCATTCTCAAAATGAGATCAAAAAGACTTTTTGGCTGAATATAAGATTGTAAGACTGGGTAAGACAGGCATTTTTACAGTGTAAAAACAGGATGCTTTTTCCATTAGTTTTAACCTAAACAATAAGGCAGGGACTTTTAAAGTGCTGCTTTTTCAGTCATCACAGAGCCATTTTTTCATGCACTTCATAAAAGCAATAGCATGGAAGAAAATCAGAATTTGACCTTAAATAAATTAAACTTTATTTTTTACATAAACCACATAATACATATCTGTAGTTTCTGCTCTATGTGGCTTAAAGGAAAAACACTATGATGTTATACTTTAGTTTCCTAGACACCATCACAAACAAACGGCTCCAAATTCCAGCCGAGAAGGAAATGTCAAGTCTGTGACTCCATATAGACCACATTTGGCCACAATTAAGATAAAGATAAAGTTGGCCCTTGTTAGAACACTTTTTGTTTCTTTTAGGCAAATTTTGCACAAATTTTTTGGCTTTCCTTAATCCCAACAACGTAAAAAACTAGTTACCTCTGTGGCACTTAAGCCTTTTTAGTCCGACAGAGGTCTGTTCCCTGTGATCTTTTGTTTAAAACATTCTTTGGAATTTTCCATCATTTAAGGTTCCAGCTTGGGAGGTCAGAAGATCAGGATGCTAACCGCAGCCTCTGGCTGTGCGCTATACACTGTAAACTGGTTGTGAGCCAGACACAGCAACACAACACACTCTTGCCCCTTTTGGTTATCTTAAGAACTACAAGTAAAAGATTAATGAGATGCTGGTGAATTTTATTTTACTGGTTCCATCTGACAACCCAAAGAAAGCATTCTGCAATCTAAAGATTTAGTTCCAAAACCTAAAAAAAAAAAAGAAAATAAAATTAATAATAATAGTAAATAATAGTCAAACACAATGGTGGAGGTTTCATGATGCTTACTGAATACATCCAGTCGAGGAAAGATGAGACTCTGGTGAAGACAGTGGGTTTAGACACTTGGTTACACATGCCAGCTGGTCCGTAACTGACGACACCGTGGACTCTCCAGGCTCCATCCGTGAAGCAGTTCAGGGGACCTCCAGAGTCACCCTAGCACAGGTAATAATGAGATTATACACTGACAATCTGTCAGTCTCAATTGTCATGCATCAAAGTGCATGATGCTTGAGATTATCAAGCAATAGACATTAGAAAACATTTAAAAAAGAGAGGGAATAAAACACATAATCTCCTCATTGGTCTCAAACCTGACAGCCTGATATGAACCCATCCCCTCCAGCACACACCATGGTTTTCAGAGCAATGTTACCCCACCACTCAGGCTGGGAGCAGACTGGATGCTCCACCACATCGATGGGAGCCACCTGCAGTTTGTCAGGGATGCTTCCTGTGTCTGGGTGGGCGAAGGCAGAGTGTTGACATTTCTTTTTTCCATATGTTCATTATAACATGCATGTGCCTGTATGTGTGTGCTCACAGTCCATTAATCCCCAGCCTGTGATGTAACAGGTGAAGCCATGAGGCAGCATCTGGCCAGGGTAGGGAAGGTTAGCAATATCCACGTAGCCGTTGTTATACACAGGGTTAGCCAGTTTCATGAGAGCAATATCATTTCTGAGAGGAATAGCAAAACATGTTTTTTGTAGCACATCAATAGCCTCATGGATGACATTAAAAAGAGATCAGGAGATGAAAAGACTATAAATGAACTGTGAAAAGGAAAACTGGCAATGCAGGAATGCCTCCAGACATTAATGTGAATATAAATTAGATTTTAAATTGAGGTTAAATTAAGTAAGTTAATATGAAATTCTCCTTCTTTACCCTTTGGCAAGATCACCAGTCCAGTCAGGATGGACAATGATCGTTTCCACTCGGATGAACTGCTCACTGCCATCATATTCAAACAGGTTGTACTCACCTACCACTACACGGTACTGATTAGCATCCATGCTGAGAGGAACAACAGAGAAAAGAGCATTTAATGACTATCTACACTCAATGATCCAGTCCAGATGATAATACAGTACACATCTAAGTTGTAACACATAAAAGCCCAAACCTGAGGATACAGTGCGCTGCAGTCATGATGTGGAAACTATCAACGATGCTGCCTCCACAGATGTGGCCGAAGGAGCCATCACTGTATAAATCCAACTGCAGAGAAACCTGAGAGCAAACAGACACAGCGGTTTCAAGCAGTCATGATAACAATATTTTTGCAAGATTGATTGAAAACTTGAAAAAATTTGTTATCAGACCAATTCATCTTTGTTTTTGTTGTTTTTATTGTCTTTTTTTTTTGTTCAGTTTGTTTGGGGGGGGATTCGGGGGGAGTTGAATACGCTATAAATAGAATGTAAGCAACTTTAAAGACTAAAAGACAAGATATGGATTCCATAATGTGTTTGGTTTTATTAGATGAGATCAAATCACAATATCACAACGTGTGTATTAACAACACAATATTTATATTTCATTCTTTTATATGACCATTGTTCTTATTACTGGTATGTCACGACATTACTACAAAACTTCGCCTACAGACCAATGCACATGTTAGATTAATGTTTGGTGCATTGATGCATTTGTTATTCAGCAAAATGTTGTCAATGTGTATACAGATGAAGAAAACAGTATTGCACAGATGTTTTACCTGCCATCTCCAAGTGTTGGGTTTAGCATCACTTCCTCCTATGACCCTTCCATTGTGCACATTATGGTTAAAGGGTTCTTCGGCACAAGCCAGCACTTTTTTGCACACATGGATGTACATAGAGGACATGGTAGTGACATGAACAAAAACTGCAAATGGTAAGAAAAAAACCAAATTGTGAATATATATTTTACTACAGGCTTACCTATCAAGGACAGAAGAGCCAAGAGGCAAATCATCTTGGAGGAGTGAGGACAAAATTTAGTTTGCATTACACTATTTATATCAGTGTCACACTGGAAGACCTTCAAAAGGTCCTCCATATTACACAGATGTTAAGTTACTTGCCAAAATCAGCAGTCCATGTGGTTATTCTACAAAGAATGCCCACAATGAGGAAATAATCATAAAAGTATGATACTGGTGAGGGCATTAGTCAGTCTCTATGAAGTCATCAAAATCCCTAAATATGTTCATACATATTTATCTTTTTTGTATTTAAACCACTGAATAATTTTTAAAAACAAGACAACTTATTTCTTATCTTCTTACATTATCATTGTGGGGGAAAAAAGCAGCTGGAGTTTGTGGGTGGCGGGCAGCCACAGTGAAGCAAAGTCAACTTAACCATCTGTGAAACATGTGAGTCACACAGAAATTTTCCACCAGATAAATGTCTGGTAAATCAACAATCTGAAAAAGAAAATGTTCCACAAACTGTAACGTTATTATCATTTAAACACAAACAATGAATGGCATATTTAATTTTATTTTGGCAAGATGCAGATGTGTATTATTCATTGTACAAAATTAATATAAAAAAATTATGTTCCTGATCCTCTTCCCTGATAACAGCGGGTAAACCTTAAGACTCCCTGCCCCAAACCTAAATTGGAATAAGCTGGTATAGAAAATGGGTGTATTAATGAATGAATGTATGTTTTGAAAACATTTTATAATGCAAGTTTGTTTTTGTTTTTTTTATGCCTTGGCTAGGGCAATTCTGTGTGGAACTTGCATGTTCTTCCTTTGCATGAATGGGTTTTGTCCTGGTATTCCATCTTAGCCCAGTGAAGGACTGGCCTGTCCAGGATGTACCCTGCCACCTAGTAGTTGCTGGGATAGGCTCCAGCCCCTGATAGATGGATGAAGTTTTTCAAATGTGCCAAATTGATTATTTTATTCAAGAGTTTGATCATTTATACTTATAAAAAGTGTTTTTGTTTGTTTGTTTGTTGTTGGTTTAACAAAATAAACATCGTGATGGTGGTGCTTTAAGACCATTTTAACAAATATAGTCATTCACATTCAATATCAGTATTTGCTCAGACAGTAATTCTATATTAAGGACTGGTATAACTTTAAATACAGGTTCCCATCATAAAGTTCTATGTAAATTGCTCAAAATACTTGTATGGAGTATTCTTAAATCTCCGTGTTAGCACTAATCATAATATTTCTTCTACAAAATATTTTTTTATGAATGAGCTAGCTTGTAATGCTTTTGCAATGGCGTTGTCTGTTGCTAAGCAACTGCCCATAAACCCTGAGAAGGGCGGCTAATCGACAGAAATTTTCCTGCTCTGCTCCGCTCAAAGCGCTGAGACAGGTTCGATTTTTCTGGTATCTTTATTTATTAGCTTTGCCTGGGGCTCCAACACCTTTCTGTCAATCTCCCTTTGCCGTTAGTGTTAGCTAGCTTCTATCTCAGTGACATTTAACTGTAACCGCTGAAGGTCATGGGGATACCGCAGAGTTCGTTTTTGTCGGACGGTGGGAGTAACAGCGGATATCACGTTCATGGGGTGCGTTGTAGCGTGTAGAGCAAGGTTATAGGGGTTGTTTAAACGGGAATTACTCATTTAAGCTCCTTGACAGCTATGCTTGTCTTCAACTAAATTGGCGTCAGTGTTTATCAATAAAGAGCCGGACGTGTTACTTTTAAAGTGTGCTTGTAAAAACCGTGGTCAGTCCTAGGTGGTATCCGCCCATGATGAGGTGGCATTTGGCATACATCCAAGCTGTTAAGCGTTTCTGGATAATAGAAATAGTGTTTACCGTAGAACTTTACTCATAATAAATATTGAAGTTATTTTAAAAGCATCACCATGCAAGTAGCCTGATCATTACCAGGCGCCGCTCGGGTATAAATCCGCCTTAACTGTGTAGTGTTGCGGCTAATAATTAGAACGCCCCCCAGAAAAAAAAAAAAAAAAATCTAATATCTGCAGTGCCTGAAGTTGACACAAGGGGCCGACACCGTACCAAATGGTAAATGTGTCTTTTTTTTTCTTTTTTTTTTTACATTTTAGGTTCAAGAAGACTCACCTGCACTGAAGGCGGGTTTGGAGCCTTTCTTTGACTTCATTCTCTCTATAGGAAACACCAAACTTGTGAGTAGATGCTTGTGATGCTTAGATCTGCAGCGGTTTGGCATGTCCCTGTAGTAAATGGAAATAATTATACCAAAACAATAACTTGTCATTCATATGACACTGAAGATATTAACTGAATCTGGAAATTGAAAGATTTGTTTAGGAAAATATAGACATTGTTTTATAAGTAATACTGTATTATTAGGGAATCATGAAGTAATTCCTTAAAATATAGGGAATCATGGTGCGAATACCATTTAGATTTTTAATTTTCCTTTTTCATTGCTGTGTAACTTATTATTTGGCTTATAGAACTTCAATATTAAGCACCTGGAGATATATTATAATGTAAATGAAATGCTTAAGCCTATTTTTGCAGTTTGAATTTTAAGGCCTTACCTTGAAACAGCTGTTGTATATGAGGTTGACTTCACTTCTTTCAGAAGGTTTTGTATTATAAGACCAAAATATTTACATCTGACAAACAATCATTACAAAACATAATTTGGTCTTCTGGAACATTATTATTTTGTCTTGACTTTTTGTATGTTTTGAACTTTTATTATCCTGTGTTTTGTGTTTCTCTTTCATGTTTTAATGCAAACCCACTAAGGCAGATCAATTTTATCCCTCGCAATAATAAGTTTGAATTATAGCCTCAGCAGGAATTGTGGCCCTACAGTCTGCTGCAATAATCTCATTTTGTCATGCACAACATCCTTATACTGACACAGCTGGATTTGCCCACATTCCTTTGTTTCCGCAGAATAAAGAAAGCGACTTGCTGAAAGACCTCCTGAAGGCCAATGTGGAGAAAGCGGTCAAACTCGAAGTGTACAACTCAAAAACCCAGCGGGTGAGAGAGCTGGAGGTGACGCCCAGTAACATGTGGGGTGGTAAGGGTTTGCTGGGCGCCAGCGTACGCTTCTGTAGCTTTGAGGGAGCCAATGAGAACGTGTGGCATGTTTTGGTAAGTCTAATCTATTTTTCCTTCTGGTAACTTTTGGCTCTCACATAAAAAAACTGTACATGTTTTTTGTTTTGTTTTTTTGCACAAAAGAAACAAACATATATATCCAGTCATAATTTGGTTCATTCAGTGGTTTTCAGGAAGAATGTGGTGTTGCCTTTTAGGATGTGGAAGCCAACTCTCCCGCATCCCTGGCTGGCCTCATTGCACACAGTGACTTTATTGTCGGAGCTGATCAGGTGTTACAAGATGTAAGATATATTGTCTTCTACTTTAATTTTGATTAAGAAATTCACATTAAAAAGACAAATGTCATAAAATGATCTACTTTTGTCTAACTCCTGCAGTCCGAAGATTTCTTTTCACTGATTGAAGGAAATGAGGGGAAACCTTTGAAGCTGTTAGTTTACAACACACACACTGATCAGTGCAGGGAGGTAGTGGTGACTCCCAATGGGGCATGGGGAGGAGAGGGAAGGTTGGTATTCCTTCTGTGCTCAAATTAAAGCTTATAGAATGAAACTTTAAATGATTCATATGTGATCCAAATTTAGATTTGTAGTGAATGTTTTTGTCAGACCCGTAAAATTCTTCTGGCTGGAAACTTTGTAAACCAAAGAAAAAAGAAAAAAAAAGTTAATTATGGGTTTCTTGTTTACAAACATCACATGGAAACCACCACTGGAAGATTGTCATAAACTCCCTTCATAAACCTACATTTTCTTAATTTGTTAAGTCTAATGAAATGACTTCATCAAAAAATGCTACTTCAGATTTCAGACCTTCAATGTCAGCTTGTAGAAAATATTATCTGTCAATTTTTATGAATGGACTTTTCTAGTCTCCTATGTGGCAACACTTGCAGCCTGATTAAGTCTCTATAAGCTCAATATGTAGCTTAAACTTTATGTCTTGCCACATTTAACAGAAATGACACATCAAACCATTCATTGTCAAGAATATTTTTTAGAATCCCACAAATTTTCAGTATATTTGATTCAAGCTTTCTTTATTTTACTATACAACGTAGAGCAGACCACGCTGTTAGTGGTCCAAGCCAAAAATATAATCAATTCTAGCTACAGTGCCACACTAAGCTGGCTGTCACGTTTTTAAGTGAGTAATTGCATGGTCTGATCATTGAGAATGTAACCTAATGCATGCAGGAGCATCTTTAGATGCATACTTTTAGGTTTTCTGCGTAGTTTGAAGAGATAAATCTTATAATATGGGATTAGAATTTTATATTTTGTGACAGAGGCTGAAGATTGCAGACTTCACTCCCCTTGGGACTCGCAGGATCTCAGTCTGCTCTTTTATTGGCGTGGATCTACATGGTCTTCTACTCTTGGCAAAGGGCTGTGATTTTATTTAAATTCTGAACAATTATCATCCATCTCTTTTAAATAATTGGTAACGTTAACTGCCCTATAATCTCTTTTTAGTAGCTTGACTGCCAAACAAACTGGGCTGAGCACTGCTTTCTACCTCTTAGCTCCGCACGCACCTCTGTGATGAAGTTTTACAGAATTACGTCTATATTTTAACTGAAAATGTCCAAAACTCTTCAGCACCATCATAAAGCCAGCTTCTATACTATTCAAAATAATTGTTCTAACATTTGCCATGTTTTAAAGCATCTAAGATGCATTAAGATTAGCTGATAAATTAGTTCAAGTCAGTAATAATTAGTCTATCCCAGGTCATAGCTGTACCAAGAGCAAATTAAGGGTTTCTGGTTGATCATTCTGGCCACTAATGTTATAAAATTCATGTGAAAAGTCTAAGAATGTAATAGGGAATCAAAAAATGACATCAATTTTTGGAAGAATAGTAGAGTGAGTCAATCTGTGCAGTGTTATTACGACATCTCAAGATAAGATGCTCCACAAGGATGGTTCTATGGATGCCAAACAAGGATACATTTCTTCTTAAATACAAACACACCACAGCTCTCCTTTCTTTTGCAAAATGTTAGATGAGATTAAAATGATTTGTCAGGACACAGGGGCTTTGATCTGGGGAAAGAAATGAAAAACACATTATGCTTACAGCTCAGCATGTTTGTGGAAATGTAATTGTTGAAGGAAAAACCTGACTTTTGGTTTGCAAATTGCCATTTTCAGTCAGGAGAATAAAATTTTTCAAATTGAAATTCACTGCAAATCTTAATTTTGCATTGTGTGAATAATCCAAAATCTTACCTATCAGAAATTTTTGCTGTTGCTTTTTCTGTTAAGTGCCTGGATAAACGTAGTAAATTATTGCATTACCTGTGCCTCTTTTGTGCTACGCTTTAGTTTAGGTTGTGGTATCGGCTATGGCTACTTGCACAGGATTCCAACTCATCCAGTCCAGCTTAACTTCCAGAATAAAAGTGTCCTTCAACCAGAGGTCACTGACAGCGGTGAAGATGGAGCATCAGCTGGCCACAGAGAGGTAAAGGTTATTGGATCTTATTTTTGTTTTATTTAAAAACTGTCCTTCTGTTTGCACTTCTATAATCTTCCGTCTCCTCAGGTGCCTTCTATGGCTGAATGTGGCCAATCTAATGATGCAGGTTCACAAATTGAGGGAGTTGTGCACAATCAGAGTTCAATCTCTCTTGCACAGCAGGCTGCAGACCTGGGTAACCACATCTAATCTGAAAACTTATTGATCTGATTGATATTTTTTGAGTTTTCACACACAAAAACATTGACATTTGTGTCATGCTGTTTCCAACACACCCGAAGCCACAACTTCAGATTTGTCAGACGTCATTTCCACCAATGATGAGGCCCACAGCTCCATGTTGGCTAATTACAGAGATGACATGGGTGATCAATGTAGCTTTGGTAAGTGCTTCAGTCGTGATTAAATTGTGCAGCTGAATAGAGCAATTACGTGTTTATGATGCCATCTTGCTTGAAAAGAATAATGAGCACACTTAAAACAGCAATTGTTGACACGCCTCGCAGTTATGGGTTCATTAAACCCCTCAGCTGGTGCATTGTTCTCTGTCCCTGCAGAATCAAACTACTCCACCCAAATATAGAGAAAATTCTTGCTTGGATATTTGCAACACAGCTAGAATAGCAATAGCATACATTTTTCTGCAGTCTAAAACCATGCTATGTTTTTATTTTTCAATTTAAACATAGGGATTTATAACACGTCTGGTCCCTCCCATCATCACTTAACATTAAAGTGCTGCATGGCCTTAAACCCAGCATCTAAAACCACAGCAGTTGCAGCTTTGTTTCCTGTAGATTCACTATATAACTCATTATTCTTATTCTTTTAAAAGATAATTCATCTTTCGACCAAAGATCTTCAACTCCAGAGAGGGAGGAAGAACCATACATGCAGCACACTGGGCAGGGGTGTGGTTTAAACATGACCAGCAGCACACCTCCCACCACAGAGACTGCAGACAACACCACTGGCATATGACAAGCATCCCAGAGATCCCGGAGGTTCATTCTGAGCCTCCAAGCTCGGGCCATTTCTCAGAGCCTGCTGCGTCACACACTTAACAGAACTGCGGCAACAAAGAAGAAGTGGCTCGCTAGCTGACTTGCATAAAAGAGGATTAAGAGCATGCCATAATTTTAAGTTGTACCACTGGAACAGTTTATTTTATTTTGAAGTTTTTTTATTGGTATACCAGTGCCATTGCCTTATACTTAATTGCACATATAAGAATAATATTACATTGACTTGAAATACAGATTGTAATGCAATATGAATGTACTCAAGAGTTTAGGCATAATGTTTTAGTATCAGACAAAATCAAGCCTTAGCTAAATTTTTTGCACAAAAAAAGCCACATGTGAAGAATATGCGGCTTTGTTGTTCTTAATATATTCAGACTTTTGAGTTTAAGCTAAAGTTTTTGTTTTTAGAATTAGGATTTATATTTTATATTTTAATTTTTTTGAGGGTAGATGTACTTAAATATGTTTTTGAATCTCAGGCATTTACAATTTAAGCCTTTCTGCCTTCGTGTCTTGTGAGAAATACCTTCACTTCTTTGTATGTCTGAGTTTCAATTGGTGTAAATGAGTGAGCTGCAGCTTTCTGCTCCTTTTCTTTTGTGTCTATGGGTTCATTGAAATAATGTTTAAGGTTTATATGTAAGGAAGCAAATTTATATAAAAAGAAAATGCTCAATTTGATCTTCTAGTAGTCCAGTCGTCCAGTTTTTTGTGTATCTTGACCTCAGAAAAGAAGATGACTTGTCAGTCACAGCTTGCACATGTGGGTTCAGAAGAGTGATTCATGCTTTCAGACAGCAGGTGTCAGCAAACGCCATATTTTATATTTGAGCTGAGTTTTTCCTCTGCAGCTTCAAAAATGATGACAGATTAGGACTCACATTTTCAGAAATGGATGGAGCCATGAAATATTCCTGTGCGTCCCTCTTTTCAAAACCATATCTTTTGTGTGGAACCAATGTGATTTATCTGTTGGACCTGCCAGAAAAGAAGCAGCTTGAATTACAGATGGAGAAAAAAGGCTGATGTCCTATAGACCCAGTGCCATTTTATCATGTGTACAATTTGTATCTTCCAGTGCTAAGGCACCATAAATCCAGCACTGGGCATATCAGCCTGCCTTTTAAGTCCACTAAGCCGGAAAGCATTCAAATGTGAAGCATGAAATGGTAAATCCTAAAAAGAGGAGTTTGTGTAGAGGTCTGTTTTATTATTATTATTATTAGTAGTAGTAGTAGTAAATTGCATACCAGAGAATCATTGTCTCCTGACACATCAGCCAGGAATCAAACCACATAAACTCAAAATCTCATACATTTTCTACATTCTAAATCAACATGACCAAAAATCGGTTGCAAAAAAAGAAAACATTAAGTAGAGAAGCTACCCAGTAGCAAAAGGGGAATATGCCTCAATTATTTACCAAGCCACTTCACTCTTCACTTAAAGGGGGGATGGGCACCATTGGGAAAAGAGAAAGACTGTGTGGGGGAAGAAAGATGAGAAGATGGATTAATCTTCTTCCATCAGTGTGGTGTCCTTAAGGAGCCTTTCCCCCTGACACACCTGTGAGTCTACAGTATGGTAAAGAAGGATCAAATTCATATGAAAAAGTAGCAGGTTTAAAGCTTTGGATCTTCCTACAAGCTGATGTTTCAATGAAAAAAAAAAACCCGTACACCTCATATCAGTCAAATCAACACCTTTTCAGCTCAGCCCTGGTTTGTGTATGTGTGTGATTATTATTATTATTGTTAACTTCAAAATCAAATCAAATCAAGTTTATTTGTATTGCCCTATATCACAACAAAGTTGTCTCAGAGGACTTTACAGAAAGAGGTGT
>JBAMHW010000020.1:12089728-12101323 GCA_037177495.1 Rhadinocentrus ornatus | reverse complement strand
ATCTTACCACATATGCATTCCATAGTCATCGTCGTATTTCCATTTCCATGTGTCGTCATCCTTTGGTCCGTCCGATGAGATTCCGATGGACTCCTCCACTAGCTCCGAGTACTTTGCCCTCTTTCTCTCATGGGCCTCCTCCATCCGGTCCTACCACGGCACAGTGAGCTCCAAGAGAATTACCTGCTTGGTTGCTACTGAGGTGAGGACAATGTCTGGCCTTAATGTTCATTGAACAATAGCGCAGCAGTGTTTCAAGATTATTTGAGCGTATATTAGTATAAAAAGTATAAAAAATTTGAAGTATAGAAAAAATAAAATTACAAATCTCAGAGTGAAAAAAAATGACTGTATATTATATTTCATTGTGTACCAATGATATAATTAGTCCTATGATATAATCTGTTTGCAATAGTCAAAAAAACTCATTACCACTAACTAACTAACTAACGTACTTTATTGCCCTGACCTCCCATTTAATGAAGACCATGGAGAGAATTGTCCATGGTCATCTTCACACCCAGGTGAGCTCTACAATGGACCTGCTGCAGTTCACCTACCAACCTGGCATTGGGATGGATGATGCTATCATCTACCTGCTCCATTAGGCCCCGTCTCGCCTGGAGTCCCCTAGGAGCACTGCAAGAGTCATATTCTTTGACTTCTTCAGTTCTTTCAACACCATCTAGCCATTACTGCTGCAGTGGTGGATGGAAAAGGCTGGCATGAAACAACTGGTTGTTTGGACCTTCAACTACATAACTGGCAGACCACAGTAAGTGGGATGCATGGCTGTGAATCAGGCCCCACTAGGGGTGGTTCTCCCACCGTTCTTCTTCACACTGTATACTTTCACTTTTTGTTTCAGCTTCAACTCCAAACTCTGTCATCTGCAGACATTCTCCGACAGCTTTGTGGATTATTTTGTGGACTAGTGTGAAAAAGATCCACCTGCTCCTAAATACCAGCAAGACCAAGGAGCTTGCAGTTTACTTCCGCAGGAAACCTCCCCCCTACACACTGGTGAACATCCAGGGATCAGACATGGAGACAATGGACTCATTGAATTACCTGGGTGTTCACCTCAACCAAATAAAACCAATCAATGTGTTATGTCTTAAAGACATAAAGACCTGGATGACTCTGAATGTTCTCCTAAATTCAGACAAGACTGAAGTTGTTGTCTTTGGACCTGAAAAACTCAGGACAAAATTGTCTAGCTTTGCCAATAATCTGGATGGCATTAATATGGCTGACCAGGATTGTCCTTTGGCTCATATATAAATAAAGTATGTACCACCTTCTTCCATCTATGTAATATTACAAAAATTAGAGACATCCTATCTCAGAGTGATGCAGAAAAAATAGTCCATGCTTTTGTCACTTCCAGAAGTCTTCAGCTGAAATGCTTCACAGGGATTCTGATGAGAACAGGTAAGATCATATTCTCCAGTTTTGGCTCCTCTTAATTGGTTCCCTGTTAAATCTAGGATATAATTTAAAATTCTCCTCCTCACATAAAAAGCTCTCCATAACCAAGCTCCAGTGCATATTGAAGATCTCATAGTTCCATATATTCCCAACAGGACACTTCACTCAGACTGCAGGTTTACTTGTGATTCCCAGAGTCTCTAAGAGTACAATGGGAGGCAGAACCTTTGGCTCTCAGACCCCTCTCTAATGGAACCAGCTCCCATTTTTAGTTTGGGAGGCAGACACCCTCTTTATTTTGTGAAATCAAGCTTAAAGCCTTCCTTTTTGATAAATGTTATAGTTAGGGGTGGTGTAACAGTTATCCCTGAGGACCCGGAAATTCAGCCACACGCACACACAGTGATAGAGATTTAAATGAGGTATGGTTTATTGAAACCGGGGAATGCAGGGGAAGAATCCGCATGCAGTCCAACAGAGAGTGGCGGCAGGTTCCTGAAATGCTGTGGGACACAGAATCCTGACAAGGCTCTAGACATAAACAGTGGAGATCCACAATCCAAAGGCGTAGTAATCAGGCAGCCAAGAGTCATACACAAGAAGGGAAGAAATGGACTACTTAACAAGGACAGGCAGAGCTCAGTGATCATTCCTAAACATGGGTTGAAATCCAGACAGGCAATGGGCAGGAAAAGTCCAACGTGGAATCAGGCACAGGGAAATTCAAGGGACGTAGTAGGGTTGCTAACAGGAATCTAGAAACAAGGACAGACGCTGGCTATCAACAAGGTGAGTTATGCTGACCATCTAGCAGGGAAGCAGAAACAGGAGACGGTTAAATAGAGTGGGGAACAGGTGAAGATGGTGCGTAATCAAGGAAGCTCAGGTGGAGCAGATGAGCTTGATGAGGAAGTGGAAGTTTCTGCAGAGCAGCGATCATGATAGGTGGTTAGCCATCTCTTAGTTATCCTGCCATAGGCTTGAACTGCTGAGGGATATTCTGTGATGCACTGAGCACTTCCTTTTCATCTCTCTACTCATTATTTTCCACGAGTAAACATATGACAGTTTTGGCATCATTAATGTATTTCTCTGTAAATGTCTGTAAAGTGCCCTGAAATAACATTGTTATGAAGTGGCACTATACAAATAAAGCTGAATTGAACTGAATTGAAATTTTCCCTGCTCCAACACATCTGACTTAAATTAATGAGTCATTGTGCAGAACTTGATAGGCTGTTGGATCCATTTCATTTGAGTCAGATGTGTTGGAGCAGGGAAACATTGAAAGATTGCAGGACAACGCCCCTCGTTGGACTGAATTGAATAACCCTGCTTTACAGACTGAATCCACATCTTTAGCTTATCATAGTCATTCATTAACATGAAACATTAACTCTGCAGGGGGGAGGACTTTCACAGCCATCAGGCAGTGCAGTTGCCATGGGGAAGATATGCTTGATTTGCAGCAATGTTTAGGCAGGGGATGCATGTCAGAGTACGGTCCACATTGTAACCAGGATTGAAGATTTCTTAGCGGACAATCCATTTTAATGAAATGATTAATTTTACTCACTTTACCAGTCAGTAAACTAAATGTTGGATTGTTCAGTTTATCCCTTTAAAGCCCGACTCTAAAAATAAAAATGGGGATAAAAGTCTAAATTTTTAAAATCTGTTTAATTTTAGTTTTTATTTGGCCATTTAAAAACATGTAAAAAGAAAAAAATAAAATTATTTTCTGTATTTACAGTATTACTGTGTTCATTCATTCATTATGTATTACTTAGTCCATTACAGGTCACCGGTAAGTTGGGCCTAACCCAGCATTTATCAGGTGAGAGGCATCCATCGCAGGGCCAACACAGATAGGAACAAACAACCATTCACACACACACTTACCCTAACATGCATGTCTTTAGACAGTGGGAGGAAGCCAGGGAAACCACACAGAAAGACCACCAACCCCCAGGTTTGGACCCCAGCTGCGGCTCGAACCAGTGACCTTCTTGCTATGTGGCTGCGGTGTTACCATGTCATATGTCAAAATTATGGAGTACATTGTTGTATTATTATTATTGTTGTTTCAACCAGAGTAGAAGACAAATATCAGACAACAGGGTTTTGAGACAAGATTTTACCATGAAATTATGCAAAAGGTCTCAGAAACTGTATGTATCAATTATGATACATACTACATTATAGGGTTAACCAAACAAAAAGCAACCAATGACAATAGCACTATTTAAATATTGTAATTAGGCTGATAACAGTCCAATTCTCAGTGTTTCCTGTTATTTTGTGACCTGTGCTTATGGGTATGCTTTTGAACATTCAATATCTGAATATTACGACTTTGTGCTGAGTGGACGCACAGTCAGGACACCTTACTGTGTATTTTGTACATCCTTGCACCATGTGATATCAGCCATCTCTTCCACGTCCATCTGTTCACACATAGAGGGTGTATGGGGTTGTTTTGTGTGCCAGTGCTGACTGCATCCATCTGGTAACAAGGCGGTAAAGATAAAAGCCACTGGGAAAGGTAGCCAGTCAATAAGACCCACAGCTTGTTCTGCAGGTCAGTGGGTATTTTCTGCTTGCTGTTATGCAGAGGCATGGGGGCAGTGACAAACTAAAGCATCCTGTCATGGCCTCTCAGAGACTGGTGGTAAGACAGCAGTCGCAATGAAAAGGGTAATGAACAGGCAGTAATAAAACCTTCTGTGTGACACCTCTATTTTAAACAGTAGCTTCAAAATCATTTTACAAATTCCTTAGACAGGGAGAGTCAGGTTTGAGGAAGCTGCTGATACACCTACATTTTTAGACTCGTTAAAATATACTGGCAGCTACAATACACTTGGGTATAACACACTGAAATTTTCTTGCACCCAATTACCTTGTGCTATATGAATAAAAGCTGCTTTAATATGTCTTATGTCCTTATCTAAAAAACACTAATGACTTACATAAAATGCATCAGTGAACTGATGAAGAACTATTTTAGGTCAACATAGCAACTAAATCCGTAACAGTATTTTGTTATGCTATCAACATCTTTGACAAAACAGTTGTTTCATATTTCTTGCTTTGCCAGTAAAATTAGCTGTTTATAACTGACTAGTATTATCTCACCACCCCTGCCTCCTCTTCTCATTATCTGATTCTCATCCACCTTTTCAGCACATACACAAAATTAGCTCAGCATTGGCTTTTATGTCATGGCAACTGTGTTTGCTGAGATAAATGTAAAAGGGTGACCAGGGTGCTTAAATCAATATTCTGTGATATACAGCAACGAGCCGTGTTGGAAGAAAATGTTCCTTTTAACTAAAATCAAAACAAACTGGCCTTGGACTACTAATACTAAGAAAACATCTGGAGAAGGTTGAATTTTAAGATTGACTGAAAATGAGTGTAGTCAGGGGTAATGGGGAAAAAGACACGTAACAGCTGGCTTTGCTTCCTAATGGAATAGAAATAACCTTTGAAATTGAAAGTCATGTAGAAGGTGAAAAGGTTTTTTAATTGATAAAATTAAAGGACAAGAAATTCTCTTTTTTTTTCCTTATTATAAGACAAACTCATTTTAAAAGTATTTAAATAACCAATAAAATTACGACTGATCAAATTTCTTGTCAACAGGCAGGTTTGTAAGGTATTGTTTGCATCAAATGGAAGCATTTTTTTCAGCACTCTAAATTAGCATTTTTGATCACCAGCCAATATTGCTGGTAGATTTAGTAAAGTCACCAAACAATCAGAATTTCTACTTGAGGAAAATTTTATGAAAATAGACCAGATTATAAGTCAACTAAATGCAATTAATCATGCATTTCTTTATTGACATTGTTTTACCAAACTTTTCTTTCTTAGTGGTCTTTGTCTTCAGGCTGTCCATGTGACAGGTTAACATCTACCTTAAAATGATTTGTCCCAATGATGAAATGGTTTGTCTAAATTTATTCTTCTTTTGTGTATGCGGCAGTGCTTGTAATACATTACTTCTTCATTTTGTATTTAACATAATTTTTTGTCTCATCACCTCTTCATTGTTGACATTCCCCAATTCTACTTCCTCCTTTCTTTCTTTTTTTTTGTAACCAGCCCCATTCTTCACATTGTCCAACCACCAAATTTTTGTTTTTATTTATACACGTCACCTATTTCTGGTAAAATTTGCTTTTGTACAGTTAAACTTTTGTTCAGGCAAGCAGTAGCTTGCAAACCACACAACCTAAAGTAACCACACTACATATGGTAAATCATGGAATAGTTTTCATGGGGCATGCAGGAAAAATACTGACAAGGCAAACAACTGACATTTTTATTGTTTCATTTATCACCTGCCAAACTAGTCAGTAAGTTTGAATGTATACCCACTAAAATTCATTTTAACCTGCACTAGACAGGTGTTAATTTAGGGCAGTGATAATAATACTTGCAAGTAATTTTTCACAGACAAGTGTAGATTCACACACTCACATTCTAGCTACTCTTTAGAAGGGTTTTCATTTAATTCAAAGGAGAAACATGTATTTTGCTGTTCATTGCGAAGACGCTGTTATGTGGACCTCATGTTGGATATGTCCATCTTTTACATAAAGTCTATAATGTATACATTTCGCAATATTGGTAAGAACAAGACTGATAACCAAAAATGCTTATGGGAAGGCACCTGTCAATAAGTAATATGATTATTTAAGTGAGGCTCACTTGCGTATTTCTTTTTTTTTTTTACCCTGTCCTGTCCAGCGTGTTAACATATAGAACGGTGGTCTGTGTGCCATATTTTACCAGACAGATTCGCTCTTCCAAGGGAGACATGTTATATGAATGGCTGCCCTTTATGTTTAAAATATTTTTATTATAATCTTATTTTCCTCAGTCTTGATATGTCAGTGCTGAACCTGACAGGGAGATAGAAGAGGAGAGAAAAGGAAAAATAAGAAAAACAAGAAAAAAAGGACGGAATTGAAATGTGAAAATACAAGTTGTTTAGGCCTAAGTTTACCTAAATCACCTCAGTATTTACAAAAATAAACTACCACAGTATTATATCATAAATATAAATAAATACTTGCGTATTTCTGTTCAGTGGAACTTTGGCAATGTCAACCTGTCAGTAAATCAGTGTACTTCATGAGTCCTAACTAAAATATATCAGCACTTACTGGATTGATCGCTTTGACATTTATGGTCCTCAGAGGAAAAAACATACTGCCACTCGTGATTGTCCATTGTGAGGTTCACGTTAATAGTTTCAAATGGGATGTGTCAGATGTGTTCCAGTGAAATGGAATGAATAGTAATAACTGTGATTATCCCCATATTTCTCATCTAGCTCCATCATCAATTATTTTTGATTACTTACTGCTTGAATTTTAACATGCCAGATCAAAATTATAAAAAGCATAGTTGTTATGAGCATGGTTGCATGCAGGCCGTAGCATGCAAGTCATGCAGTGTCTTGTTGTGGTCTACTCGTGTAAAGATGGAAAACACGGCTTCACAGGTGGTCCAAATCTGTCTTTTACCCCATTATAAAATATCTTGCTGTTAAAGTCTAACCTACATCAATATATAGTATTTTACTTTTTATGGAGGGGCAATAACAGTGAGAGTACATGAAATGATGGATGGGAGGATTTTGATCAAGGCCTGCTTCTCAGGGGGGTTCCAGTCAAACCATAAAACCCATAATAAATCACCCTGCTTTCTTACCTTCTTCAATCCCTCTGCATTTGAAATCACTGCTCTGATGTGATGATTAATTTCCTATCAAATAATAAATTGTGCTCTTGTTGCAATACAGCTTCCACTTATGATGTAATTTCTATTACGTGTGACAGTACTTATATTCCATTATATCATTACAAAGGCTTCTCTTCTGCCATTTTCTCTGCTGTCAGTCCAAAAAGAAACAAATGCAGATACTAAACATAATAAAAGATTAATTTCTGGACATTTTCTTTTTTCTTTTTTTTTCTTTTTTTTTGTCCTTTTTTTTAAGTAGCCTCTAAATCGGACTTTGAACGACTCGGGTGCTGCAGCCAATGTGATTTCCATTTGCTTTGTTTGAGATTGGTTTCATTCAAGGCCTCAACAGTGGCGGTGCCAGCTCAGTGGATTTTCCGATGAGACATTTGATGCGCATAAGAAAATATACTATTGATCCATTTCCCTTCTTCATGGCTCTACACGAGGACTATAGTACAGTAAAAAGCTGTTTCATTCTTGATCCCAAGTAAAACCAGCCGGTTAATCTTTGTGTTGATCTAAGTTTTCTCTGAAGTGAAATCATTGTCCTCGGACTTGCAGAAATTGTCTTTTTCCGCAGGTGTCTGTGATCTTTGTAGCTGGCATCTGAACTGCAAGTTTATAATAACTACATTCTCCCCAGACGTCCTAAACGCCAAGGTCTGGTTGAAAGCATTTGATCTCATGCAGTCTGTCTTATCATCAGTAAAGCAGGCAGGCAAAAATGTCTAAATTAAAACCACTGTTTATAACAATGGTGACTAAAGAACAGGCTGCATCACGGTGTGTGAAGTGTTCTTGTCGAGTGTGTTTGCATATGATTCACATTAGTTTCTCAGTTTTTCTTACGAGTTAATAAGCCAAGTAAGACTGTGTAACTATGACAAAGCAATAGGAAAAGCAAATAGAATTTAATGATGTTTCTGAAATTGGTAGAAATCTAAGATGTTGGACGTAAGCGGGTTGTAATAATCATTTTCACATTGGATCAATGATGTGATCAGATTAATTTCTTGGATGGAGAAACTTCTTTCTGTGCCAACTGCTGACTTGTTTTTAATCAGTCTTTCTACTGATGTAGATGCATTAAGTTTGACCTGCAGGTGTGAATTTCTAATTTGCACAATCACACAGCAGCATTTGCAACACCATGTCTCATTAAACACTGTGATCAGTGCTGTTGTTGTCCTGTGACTCTCAAGCAGTCACAGTTTGCGGTTCTTTTTTCACTTGTTATTATTATTTATTCTCTCGCAGTTTGCTTAATTTTGCACTACATAATATGACTGAAGTATGATTTTCATTTTCAGTAACTGTGTGATGGATGCATGGGGACTTGAAAAGATGCTATCACTGAACTGTAATGACAACAAAGACAACATAGCAACCTCCTGTGTTTGTCTGAGGCCTGCATATCTAGCAAAGAATATGTACTGGAGAACAGAGAAGATGGTAAACACCATGCACGGGAGAATGAACTGATAATTAAGCTGTGGGAGCCATAACACTTCTTACCATCTCCATGCTGATGATACTCAGATTTATCTCCCACTCAGAAAACAAAAGAACCTTTCTCCTTTGACCCTGTCAGCATACCAACAAGATGCTAAAACCTAGATGGCACATAATTTTTTAAAACTATATGAAGATTAGACTGAAGCATAGCTCATTTGTTTCTCTGACCACTCCTCTACTGGTCTTGGCTTCTTTGCCCAGTATCTAAAATGATGACAGATGCACAAAATATGAAAAACTCTTCTTTCAGTCAACCATAAATCTTGCAAGACAAAACTACTCAAGGTGCAATCATTTATTCTACTTAAAGCAATAACAGGTCACTGTTTAGCATGGTCAAAAGAAAAAAGAAATCCACCAGAGATTAATTTTTTTTTTCTATTGACTGGTTTTATGAGGTTTCTCTCAAGCAAATGAAGTCTCAACGAAAATCTGCTAGATAAAAATTTAACAGCTGTAGGAGCTTCAGGACTCAATTACGATTCAGGCTCAGCTGCTCTGATGAGCTGATATCGCAGCAAGTGAAAAAATATAATGTGTTAAGTGTCATCGTCAGATACACTGAGTACAAGTTTGAGCAGAAGTGGGGAAAGGATGTGGGATATGAGTATATCCATATATCTTGGCTGGATAATCACATATCTGAATGGTGATTAAGGCAAGGGATTAAAAAGTACATGAATATTTAATCTGTTGCAGAATGGAGCGATAATCTTCAGATACATGTTCATTGTCTTGTCAAAATCAAATGCAAGTGCCATATGGTTCATTAACTTCTCCATGTGCTATCTTTCTCTTGTGTATTCTTGGATCCAAGTTGAGATGAAACAAGACATGCTTCATGAGGCTTTTGTGAAATGACTAACTTACATTTATACTGAAGATGCATGAGAAAAGAGATGCATTTAAAAACAAAAACTGCAGCCTAGAGAAAAACTGCCACCAAGGATTAAAACAATTGATTACCTGGCTATGTTTTTCCATATTGCTCAGATAAAGCAACAGCAGTTTTTACAATGGCCCCAGCCTGAACTGAACCACATCAAAATTGTGAAAGACTGATCAGATCTGAAGAAGTTTTGAATCTACTGTGGGCATCCTCAGGTGTTTATCGTTGACAGTAGCGCTAGGTGACATAGCAGCCTTTCAGTCACATATACTGTACAAGAAAGATGGATGCAGTTGCTCACTCAAAAATAAAGCCATGAAGTCTCAATTACTGATAGGTACTATGCATTAGCTTCAATAGAATCCTTTAATAAAAAGTAATCTTCTTCAATGAATTACAAAATAAATAAAGATTTTCCCAAAAATCTGTTTGCTCCATAACAGCATTCCCTTCCCTCAATTTGCTGGTGGTTAAACTCAAAATAATTCCTAAATTAATTACATATCAAGTATTGTCTATTTTAAATTCTAACTTTTGTCCAAATATCTTCCTAAAATGCAACTGCTGAATGGCAATAACAAAGCTACGAAATGGCCAGTTATCTACTCATGAGTTACATTAAGGTAGCTATTCAGTCAGTTATGCCAGGGAATTCCACCAGTTCAGATGGGGAAAGATTAAAGATTAAGTTTTAGCTTTCAACAAACTTAAAAAAAATTTCCATCCTAATTTTTTCAGCTCTATGAGAAAATAATGTTTTAGTAAGAGGACAGATCTGTAAATTAAAGAAAGTTTCCAGGTGTTTGGGGTTTGGTTATTTTTTGTCAGTTTGAATTTGCAATTTGCTTTTCAGATGTGTTTATGCTTCATTCTGTTAGCTTCCGTTATTTTTTTATTTTTTTGATTGGTTTTATTCTGTGTATTTGTTCTGGGCTGTGTACAGTTATATTTATATTTATTTTTTTGTTGTTGATGTTTTGTTTTGTTTTTTGTATTTTGGGTAATTATGAGGTCTATGGATTTTGGTGTTCTAAATTGGTTCTTGGAGTTAGCATTGTTAACAGAGTTTAGGAGTTTGCCTAGGCTTGTTGTTTTTCAAATCTTTCGTTTTAAATAACGCATCTGGATATTTAGCTTTAATCTTGCTTGTTAGCACAAAATCTCTGGCATTAACACACTGACCATGTTTGGTTTCCTCACCCCCGAAGGTGAAAAAAAAACAAAACAAAAAAAAAACAAGAGCCACATCTATTCTTTCACCACCCACACCAAAGTTATTTGTGCCACCAACCTAAATTTATTCACACAGTTTTCTTGTCATGTAACAACTCACCTTCTCAATTCTCTAAATCCTTAAAATACTGACTGCCAATGTGCCAGCTGATGGGATGATTTTTGACATCCTCTGTAAATGAAACAGTAATTGTTTTATCAATGACAGAAGGCTGAAGCACCAGATCGAAGAAAATGAAATCCATATCTGTCGTGTTTTAGAGGGACCAGACAAGCAGGGAAATAAAAACCCACATATGATCAATACAAAACACACCTCTAGGCTGTGGTCTGTTGTCAAAAAGCCTGTGGGGGTAATACACAATTCCATTTCTATAAGAAATAGCCTCATTCCAGACAATGACTGAGATTATGATTGTGTGGATAAGTTGGGTATTATAGCTTGTGCTCCCTGTGAGTATCTACTCTTCTAAATTTTAGGCTTGAGATGTGAAAGCAACAAAATAGCTTCTGGATATGTGTAAAAAAAAAAGAAAGTGTTTTAAATGTCTGCCCAGATCAGGTTCTCAATTTTATTTTCTACATAAAATCATAAAACATGTCAAATGACCTTGCCTACGTCATAAAAATGTTAATACATCATTGTATATATTGTTAAATTGTTGGAAATATATTTTATTATTATTATTCTATATTATACTGTGTATTGCATTTTTATCATGTACTCAGAAAGCTTTCATGAGAGTGTCTGCATTGTTCCATTT
>JBAMHW010000020.1:12069553-12084790 GCA_037177495.1 Rhadinocentrus ornatus | reverse complement strand
CTGCATACTGCATCAGGCGCAGTGTGTGCTGCGTGGCTCACATGAGAGCATATGGATATATATATGTGTGTATATATATATATATATATATATATATATATATATATATAAATATATATATACAAATATGTTTTTTATGTCTGCCCTTATGTTGTATATGTGCGTGTTTTGCTAGCACTTACATGTGTTAGTGTAGGGATTTTTTTTTTAAAGAAGAAAAAAAATTATTATGTTTGAGGAAACGCTCTATGTTAAGTAATCAGACAAAAGAAAGACAGACCACACCATATCTGAATCTGAGTTTGACTTGAATATTGAAATTAACGGATTTTCATTTCCTTTGTCTTTTTCTTCGTTAGACTACCCATTTTAACAGCCCGGAAAAAACATGGATATATCTTCATCCTCGCTCCACTATGGATCAAAAAAGCGGGTCAAGATTCACCCCAACACAGTGACAGTTAAATATGCCACTCACTTCCCCCAGCCTGGCGATGAAGGGTATGATGATGCTCCCTCTTTTGAGGATTTTGGCACCTTTGCAGATCCAAATGTCGGAAAAAGACTGGTGTCTGACACTAAAGGGGGCCGGACTTTCTTTGGAACCATGGAGACCCAGCCGAAGCAACCAAGTGTGCCAAGAGACAAGGGGGTCGGAGGCCAGCTGGCAAGCTTCGGTGAAGCGAATGTGCTGGCATCCAGAGTGACCTGGATGGCCCTATTTGGGGCAGCGGTGGCTCATGGTTGTGTGGCGCTGATTACCCGTCTGGCAGCAGACCGCTCTAAAGTTCCCTCCCTTGAGCTACTCTTCATCCGCTCTGTGATTCAGGTGCTGTCAATCCTGGTGGTCCTCTACTACCACGAGGCCCCCTTCGGCCCCAAGGGCTACCGACTTCGTCTCTTCTTCTACGGTGTCTGCAACGTTATCTCGATCACTTGCGCCTACACTTCCTTTGCCATTGTACCACCTAGTAATGGCACCATCATGTGGCGCGCCTCCACCACAGTCTTCAGTGCAATACTGGCTTTCCTGCTGCTGGATGAGAGGCTGGGCTACACAGATGTAGTCACAGTGGTGGGAAGTGTGTTCGGTCTGTGCCTGGTCATGGTGCCAAATATAGCCGATGAGGAAAAGTCCAGGCTGGGGTTTTGGAAGGAGGCCTTTGGCTACACAATGACAGTGATGGCCGGCTTGACCGCTGCCCTGTCCATGATCGTCTACAGAGCCATCAAGGAGCGCGTCAGTATGTGGACGGCACTCTTTACCTTCGGCTGGACGGGCACAGTGTGGGGTGCCTCCACCATGTTTATCATGCAGGAACCCATCATTCCTCTGGATGGGGAGACCTGGGGTTATTTAATTGGGATCTGTATCTGCTCCACTGTTGCATTCCTCGGAGTCTACTATGCTCTAAATAAGTTTCATCCAGCCTTAGTAAGCACCGTGCAGCACCTCGAAATCGTAGTTGCCATGCTTCTCCAGCTCATTGTGCTGAGAATGATCCCATCTGTGTATGACGTCATTGGAGGCCTGGTTATCATGGTCAGCGTGTTCACTCTGACAGGAGTTAAGCTGTACAGAGTGAGCAGGGCAATTCGGCAGGATTATCAAGAGATCTTAGACTCACCTATTAAATGAATTTAAATATGTCAGTCTATTTGTTTACAATGTTGCTTGGTTGTGCAATTTAAAGAATGTCTGGATCTTCATCAGATGGTTTTGTATTGTGCTGTTGAAAGAGTGCCAGTTGTGTAACTAATGTCTTAATATTTGTGTGTGAAATAAAAGACAAATGTAACACAGTGACCATTTCCCTCCAATAGTGCTGCTTTCATGTCAAACAGTATCACAAAGTAAAGTATGAGTAAAAAAAAAAAGGTAAGAAATAATCTAATCTGTGTGAATTACCATGCTCTAGTAAATAAAATAAAATGGACCACAATGAATCTGGTTTAGTTAACTGCAGCGTAAAATCATAATATAAACAAGGTGTGTAGATCACTGCTGTCATTCTGCCAAACTGAAACTGTAAGCCCAGAAAACATTAATAAATTAAATAAATTAGTAAACATGAATATAATTCATTTTACAAAGGTAACTGGTATAAATTTTGGAGCCTTAATCTCTTGCCAGCAAAGAGATTTATTCTTGCAAACCATGCCATAATAGAAGGCCCAACATAGGACATATTTACTTTTATGTTTAAGATCAAAGCCTTATAATTAAACAAAGTACTGTACAAGTAGACTCTAAAGTTTTTGGCAAAGCAAGCAGCATTATACTGCTTTCTCTCAGCAATTTAGGTTGAGTCTGCAGTTGTGGCCCTGTCGGCTAGTTGATGCTTTACACCGGTGATTACCTCCTTGGACATGGCTTCTGTTTACTTTCAAATGCATGTCAAACTAATGCCCAGAGGCAGGGGCACTGTATTGAATTAAAGCCCTCTTTAACAACGTGAAGCAGTCTGCTTTTTTTTATATTTGCCAAGTCAGTGGCTCACCAGTGACGTATCCTTTCTCCTTTTAGAAAGCCAAGCTGAGATAACCAGTCTCTGTGATTTTCCCCACAGGCAATGCAACAGTGATGGCATGAAATAAAGATACAATGATGATGAAAAGTGGATAAAAGAAGACATGTTGCTAGGTCAGAACTACAACAAAAGGCTTGCTTTGATAACAGCCCAGCAGGTGGCATTCATGATCTACTGCAGTTCTCTAACAGCCAGCCGTAGAGTAAGAAAGCATCACTTCTTATGGTGACTGTTAAGATGTTTAGTGGTGTATCCAGTTGTAAAAAAAAAGCCATCTCATGCTTTTATACAAAAACAACTGAAAAAATTACATAACACATCTTCTTTTTATTCAGTCTGGAAAAACAACTAGAAGAATATGACACATTTGCAGTTTATTGTGCCTACACTTAATCATCTTGGAATTTTCAACTTATAGGCACATAAAATGAAAGTAATCAGTCCCAACACAAAACAAATTTGTTGTTAAACTCAAGAATTATTGTAAAAAGACAACCTACAATTACTATTACTATTATGTCATAGTCAATAAATAAAATTATGCACAAACCACAGGCCATAAACTTGTTTTTTATTTACTTTGACAACATAGTCTGCCATTGCACACTTTCAAATATCAAAACAAAACAGTTATGGGGTGTGTTTTTCATTCCAATTTATGCATTGCATATTATACAGACCTTTTTTGAGATGGGGTTTTGGATGCAGAATGAACATGTACAGGAGGTTCATCTGTTTGAGCAGGAAACAGATTGCATCCTGCAGCGAGCTGCACAATCTTCCAAATTACTCTGCAACTCTCCCCACCATAGACATATTTATTAACTGTATCATCATTTCCTGGGAGGTGGCGAGACGGAATTTGATGATGAAGTATCACATGTATATTTGTATAGGTGTGTGCTTTTAAGTTGATTGGTGCAAATGACTTTCACTAGAACCTTGCAAACAGCAGGATAACTACATTTGTCAATAACTAAATATATCAAGACTTGAGTTGCAGTTATCTTCATAATTAATTTTTTTTTGTAAAATTTAACTTTAATTAAGTTTAACTTTTTACCGTGTCTGTTTTGTTTGTGATATAGGCTTTTACAATTCATGTTAAATAAGTGTACTGTAAATGTAGTCCACTGAGGATAAGTTTCACAAGATTATAAGAATCTGATATAGCTATATTTGAAAAAGCTTCATTTTCAAATATATTAAAAAAATATAAATAAAAAATCAATATGTCTAACGCTCTTACATTCATTTATTGTCATTTGAGAGAAGCATTTACACTAATTGACTTGTTTTACAGGGCAGAAATCCTGACGATGCTTTATGGGAAAGCAAAAAACCCAGCTGCTGCAGTGTGGATGACTGACAGCTGCATTGTCCAATGAAAAGACAGTCAATTCTTCTACAGCCAATCGTGTAAGAGTTGTCGGGACTAGAGCTGTCTGAATTGCTTGTGTAGCTAAAGCTAGTTAGCCTAGCCGTGCTATTGAACGCTGAGATCGTACGATAAAGAAATGCTACTTCAACGGGGCACAGAATCTAGTCAGCTAGGCTAGCTTCTTAGGTTTGGGGAAATTAACTGGCTTGTTAGCAAGGATTGTGGACATTCTCTGCTTGTATCTTGTGTAAGACATTATTTCCCAAAACAGGCAAGAAGAGGTGGCCACCAGCAGTCAGGTAAGACCAGACGTGGTGTGAATCTGCCTGATCCAGGCTGCTGCCACCGCAAAGCATTTTTCTCCCCGAGAGATAAACTAGCTCCTGCCCTCCTTTATTTTAACGTTAAAGCTCATTTAGGCTAACAGCTTACACAGACAAAACAGGACTGTCGCCTTGCCAGCATATTGTTACAGATCTGCCTAACGGGTAATTTGACTGTAACCGAGATATTTGTAACCATTCAGTGTTCTAGTGAATATTCTTAGCCAGGTTCACGTTAGCCAAGTTGGGTGGTGTGACACGCTGTCAAACTTAAGCTATGAGATGAAATGTGAAATTGAAGTGCAGCACAGCCTTTCTAATCATGTACTTGTACTTTATTATTTCTTGTGTTATAGGTTAACACGTTTATATCTGAGATGGAAAAGGAACCACAGTGGCATTAAACCGCAGTAAATCACAATTTAGAGCATTTCCCTCTTCTAGTGCTGTTTTTGTCTTCCAACTACTAGCTCAAGCTTAAGTCCACTGATTCCTCTGGGTTTGGTCATGGTCATGCCAAGAAAGCGTTCCCTAATGTCACTGCTAGTTTATATTACTTTATGCTTATTTTAAATTATATTGTTGTAGATAAGTCCATTAACTCTTGCTTTTTTGTTGAACAATTGATTTAGATAATCAAGAATGGTGTAAGATGCTGATAAGCAAATGTCTATTACATTTTCCTTGACTCTGCCTTAATGATCCAGTATCATGTTTAGACCGATCAACTCTAAAAAACCCTCCTGTTTATAGTGAAATGCAGCTAATCTATACACCTTCTCACTGCATATGTCAGCATAAATAATGTTTTTTTTTTTACTTCCTAAAAAGAAGTAAAAAGACACACCTGCCAAGGATTACCATTAACAGGAAGGCAAATAAACTAAGTGGGAAAAAAAGGTTTTAGGCAAGACTTCAGATATTACACTCTGTTTATCTCCTAAAATTGTTTCTACCTAACACAACCCAAGCTAGACTGAATGTCATGCAATGGGCATAACAGCTCTGTAATTGTTGGCAAGCTCTAGGTGCTTATGTTTGTGTGGCCTTTTTGCAGAGTTTGTTCAGTAGCACCGGGCATTGAATAACAGATTATGATGGTCTGAGTATTTTATCTCACTGATATTAATTTGACAAAGTGCGGATGTTTATGTCTAAATGATGCAAACGGAGTAACATTTCCAAACACAAACAGCTGCAGAAAAGGGCTGTTTTTCTTGTAGTTGTCAAACTAAAAGGTTTCCGGGAGAGGAAAGGGGGAGAGATGCATTTGGTCTGCTGGAGCACTGCTCTTAGTGGGAGTCAAGGGAGGAGAGCCACAGTTTACAGGGAGAGAGGTGGAGAAGTCACACTTATCAGTACTTTATGCATGAAAGTACACATTTTGTTTTTATATTCCGTGTGCATAAATACCCTTAAAGCAATCTGGAAAATTTGCACCTGTCAGCTGCAAGCTTATGTGCACGATTGAGGTTTCCCCCTGAACTAAAGCTTTCACTGTTCAGTTATGCATGTTGATATTTTGCACTGTTGTTCGTTTACTTAATTTGTTTTCTACTCATTGCTTTTGCTGACTAACCAGCCTCTAATGGTTCCCTTGTCTAAATTTTATGATAGAAAAACCTTACGGATATGGAATGATGATCTTGTTTAATAGTGGATCCAGTCCTCGCCTCTTTTCCACTGCCGTGGGCTGCCAGTGGCCTCCAGGAGCCAAATCTGTCCCCACAGCCAAGGGGAAGATGACAACTGTGCATTTCCCGATAGCCAGAAAGCTAATGTGGCTGAAAATTTCCCTCATCAAATGACTAGCTTGGAAATTCAATCCATGAAGTGGCTTCTAATGAAATTGAGAAATGGGGATTTTTTTTCACTGTTATTTTTATGGTATCCACCTAATATCATTTATTACACAACGTGTCTTCCATTTCCTCTTTTTTTTTCTGACACATTTTCTAGCTAATGCCTATGCAAGTTTGGACAATGAGCAGTAAATACACTTTCTTCATGTAAACTGAAATCACTTGCAGAACACCAGCTTATACCCTTTTTGCTTTTATTGCATCAGGTATTACAGTTTCTTTTGAAACAGCTCTGCTCCGCTTTGAATTTATAGTGAGGCAAAGTCAGCAAGCACTTCACTGTTCATGTTGTTTGATGTCTTAACTCTGTAAACCACAAGGTGCAGCCTGTGTACTTTTGAAATATTTACAATCATTTATCATTTGGAGTAAGTGATTAGACTTCCTCCTGGAGGGGGAAAAAAAAGAACTGAGCAGTTTCAGTGATGTGTTTCTGTCTTAATTATGGTTCAGGGTTTTTCTTTTGGGGTTTGGCAGAGTAAAAATGAGGATGTGTGTACTGGTACAGTAGCAACACTCAGTGTTATGACAAACCTTAATGAATCATTAACCATAAAAAGCAAATTGGTCCATTTTTTTCTTTTTAGAAATACAGATTTCTGACTTAATAAAACTTTTCAGGCACAGTTGAAGTGTTACTGACGAGGCATTAAAGATGTATGAAGTGTGCAGCTCAGTTTCACTTTGTATCCCAAGTGGAAATGTTGAGTAATCTCATGAATAGCCATGCAGACCTGGAAACTCTCTTAGTAGCTCAATTTTCTTAACAAAGCATCATTTATATCATTATAACACAAAATAAAGGAGCATGTCTAAAACAAGTGCTAAAACAGGTTGATTGAAGCCATTGATGTTATCTGTTTCATATCGGATGAGGACCAAATACAATTCTTGACAAACACATTTTGGATTGTTGAAGAAGTCACTGATATATTTTATTTTAAAAAAAATTTTTAAGCCACTTTAATGCAAATATAAATCTATGTGGGTCATAGTTCATGATTCATTAACCTCCATTATGTATATTTTTATATACTTTGTTTGATCCTCGTATGGCTAGTTACGTGGGAATTGACTAAGTTAATGTACAAATGGACATGAGAACACACATTATGCTCTCTTTGATAATATTTCAAGAGCCCATTTTAATGAAGAACAGTCTTCTTGGTGTTTGAAATGTGTGTAGGCCGTCTCAGTCTGGCAGTAAAGAGGTGAACTTTGCTGTGGAAAATGTTTTCTTTCCTCTCTGTGTCCTATCAAAGATCTAGCAGATGCTGATTTGTGTGAAGAGTGTGATTTATGTGCGTCAGTGTGTAATCTGAAATACTTCTTGTTTTCAAGATGCTCATGTACGAGTTCCAACAAGTAGCCCTCCTGGACTTCTGTCCCAAATAGCTTGTTTAGTCCTATTGTGACAGCATCCTAGGGTTCATATTTGACAGGTTGAAGGGATATTTGGATAAAGTTAATGTATCAAATTCATCTCCTTGACACAGGCTGTCTGACTCAGCTTCAGGAGCAACAAGGTGTGCAGCTGTGGTGTGTTGCCTGACCATTTTAGATCCTATTGCTTCGCCTCTTTTGCTCACCTGCAAGTGGCGTGGCAGCACATACAACTAAACCACAAGGTTTATGGCACTGTAGTACCTTGCGTTAGGAATCCTTCTGTGTAAACTTGGATTTGTCAGTCGGAAATCTCTGGAGCTCAAAGAGCTTGTGTGGTAACCTGAAGGTTTACTTTACCGTTTTCCTTAATCCAAAGTTGCTCAGATGTGGCCATCACTCAAGCCACTCAAGAAAGCAACTGACAACCTCAGGGTGTGGATAAAGATGTGTAGGCTGCTGATCTAGGTAGGGTCTAAGGAAATGGATCTGTTCTTTCATGGAGGTATTATGTTCTGGCAGGTATCTGCTTACAGACTATTTTTCTGCAGGATCATCTCCTGCTAAGACATAATCTAGTTCAGTGACCGTGACTCACTGAAAACAAAATATTGTTTTAGAATCGACACTGTTGTATGAACATGTGTAGTAGTCTTTTAAATTATTTGCTGCAAGCATTGAAAGGAAAACTAAGAGGCTTCCCGTTTTCCTTGGCTAATCTCCAAGTTTAGGATGCAGCTCTTGACAGTTTTTATTAAGTTTACTATGCAGTTTGTTGCTAGAGGCTCCATACAGGCTCATAAAATAAGCAAATTGTAGCATGAACAAAGAATCTTCCCAGCACTATTCAGCACTCGCTCATAGTTGGAGGGGCAAGATGAGGATAGCCATCCTTTTTTTCTTATTACAGTCTCACTGCACCCTTCACTCTTTTCTTAACCCTTAATACTTCCAAGCCGTGTTTTAGCTATTTTTGCTTCACTTTTTTTTCATGTAAAATTGAATGTAGAACTTCAGCTCTTTTAAGCCCAGTCAACATACAGACATTTGTTTTTCCCAGAACAGCCTTAGGTGTCCGGTTATGAGTGCTAAAATGATGTAAAATCACGATGTAATGATATATCAACAGACTTGTAGCACCATAAAGGCCAAACAAACAAACTAAACAGAATTTTTTAAGAAATGACACACAGATCAGTATATCATTCCCCTTAAGTATTGGCTTCCAGAGGAAAATAAGTTGGCATTGAAACAAACACACACACACACACTAATTTATTTATTTATATAGCTGTTTGCAGTTATTAATGCTACTCTTTACCTACTATCCTCACAAAACCAACTTGTCTTTGCTTAATCCAGCGGCCATAGAGAACCATTTCCATATAGATATTTAACTTGTCACTTGTTGATCTTCGATGGCATCTAATTGGTCCAAAGTTTGACAGGTTTCTTCATAATTTCTGGGTCAAACAATAGAGGTATCTTAGCAACATGCTAGTGATATGTATCATTATTTTTTATATATATAATTGTGTTATAATTAATCACTCCATTAAGGATTTACCATAAAGAGTCTATGGATTAACATTATATTTGCAACTGTATTGTAAACCTCTCGGATGGAATTTAGAAACACTTTTATAGATCTCCTAAAGGATGAGATATTGATCGCGATTAACCTCAGTTACACACATTTCCTGAGAAATTGACAGTGTAGGCATTAGGCAATAGGGCTGGGGGGTGCTGATGATCTAGAGGAGTTTTAAGGGTCAACGTGGTACGCTAAGAGAAAACTACACATTACAGTTCTGCTTTCTGCCTTTACACCTTTCAGCAAAGTTCTTTGGACGTTTCTCCCGTTCAACGTTTCTCCTGAAGAAGGTAGTATCAGTGCTCCTCCTAAATCTGAGGCACAGAGAGGTTTCTTATTCAATCTTTGGGCTTTGAAACTAGTTGAAAAGCATTACAATTAAAGGAAACGTAATAGTCATTAACTGATCTTCAAAGTAAAGAGAGTTCACAGAAAAGAGTTGTTTCTTTTGTTTTTTTAAATCTCTCTGATGTCTCCAAAATATTTAATTCTATCCAACTAGTTCAAGTCATCTCAAGGGTTTTGTATTTTTTTTGTCAGAAAACATGTAAATGCCTTTTTCTTTAATACCTTGCAGCCCTATGTATTATATTACACATGCATCAGGCTTAAATTGAGGTTATTTTTGCAAATGTTAAGTCCTGTTATTATTTTTCTATACTTGGCCTCTATAATAATGTACAAGAACTATAAATAATTCATTTGCTGCAGTTTTATGATGACAGTGCGTTGATCAGGCTGCTATTGGTCGTATTTCATTTTTCTATCTTTGTTTTGTTGATGTTTTTTAAAAAAAAAAAGACCCACATAAAAGACCCTGTTAAAGTTACCGTTTAAGGTTCATATCTCGTGTAATCTCTTGTTCCATTGAAATGATCCTGTTCTAGAATAATTCATAGATTTATCCATCATTATACTCCTTCTCCCTATCTTCAGAAAGCCTATATTTCTATATTTGTAGGATCATTTATTTATTACCTGTATTTCATATGCTGCAACATTAAAGGCTTCTTCATGGCTAAAAGATATTTTTTGATTTCTGCATTTGTAATAACATTTCAGAAAATGACTGGTCTTAGCTTGGTTGTTATTTTTATTGTAGTTTTTATTCAGAAGATCTTAAAATTAAAATAAATAGAAACAGAGAAGAAAATTATTTTCACCCTATAGTGGAAAAGTTTGAATTATTTTCTTGATTTTCTTTTTAAGACTTGGTTAGCCTTAAGAAGAAACAACTTTTGCTACATGTGCCTGCCCTGGCAAATATTTACTGAAGAGCAGCCATTTCCATTTTTAATATTATAAATGATCATCACCCCCCCCCCCCTTTTTGTGGTCAAAAGAAGCTATGATGATCATTTAGAGTACAGCCATGATTTGGTTTCCTAATCAAATTGCCTAGATATTTAACATATTGCTTCAACTTGAGGTTAAAACCTCTTTCTCACCGAAATCTGCATCCTGTTTTTGTTTTTAGTCTAATCAGAAGTGGTTATTCGAATCCCTGGTGCTTTGACCTTTTTTGAATTTTCCATGTGAAGACAAGCTGGATTAACATTGTTACAAAGCTGTTGGAAATCAAAGCAACCCAAAAAAGAGAACATGAGACTTGCATATTCTTAAACTGCAACCTTAATGTACAAAAATAACTGCAGAAGTATCGCCAGGTGTTACTACATTTCCACTTTCATATGCACTGGCCTAATCAACCCCACACATCAATGAAGTTATCTGCAACTTAAACACTATAAATGCATCAATGTGAAGCAGAAAAACAACTAAAATATGGTCAAGAAAATGTCTGTTATTTTTAAGTATTTAATCTACTGAGTTTAACATGGTCAAAGGATTGGTGTGGATTGGAGTGCAGGCATAATTCATTTGCTTATTTAGTATAAAATGTACCTACATTTATAAATTGCAGTTTGATTAGAAGCTATTTGACTAACCAAATTTTACCTCCAAGGTGCATTGTGCATTGATTGAATCTCTTCTAATAGTTTCACAACCAGTTACTCTCCCTTCATTGGTGATGGGAATGTTTAGACAGAGCTGTCACTGTACAATTTGTCTTACTAACATATCACATGCCAAATTAAGATTGTATGAGAAATTAGATCATTGAATTGCCTACCACTGCAGTTGCAATTGGCATTCATTCTTCTTTCTTTCTTCTCATTTCTCTCTTTCCAGACATAAAGCAAGTCACCTAACCATTGCCATCTCTCTGTGGGCCAGACGGTATTAACCAGACCGAGAATATGCAGCCATAATGTACTGTGAAGTGAAATGGGGAAGTAAAAGTACTTGACAGTGGAGTTTTGCTTGTTAATCTGCCTTGATGGTTTTTTGGTTACATGTTGTTTCTATTTAATGTAGTCATGAATATCCTCCGATATAGACAGGCCAATATCATAATATACTTGTGAAATAGTAATGAAGATTATTAAATTAAAGTTAAGCATATAGTGCTAATCTTATTTTCCAAACCCTTATAAGTACTACACTTACTGTTTTTAAATTATTTAATAGTAAGAACTGATAAAGTTTTGGCTGGTACTTTGTGTTTTCTGGTTAGATTGCCAAGCAACAAATATCTTAGTGGCACTTGTGTGTTTTTCACACAGATTTGTTTGGCGTGCAGACTGAACACTTTGATGTAAAGATGTCTGAAAAAAAGCTTGAAACATTTACTCTTCGTGTTTTCTGTGAGGTTATTAGCCACAAGCTATTTTGAGCTATTCCCTACTGCTGAGGATGATCCCAAGGGGTGGATAACCAACTCTGCTTTCACACAGTCACGTGTAGCCTATACACTTAACCCCAAACCCTAGAAGCCCCCTAATTAAATTTTAAGATGATCCTGGATCAGTGCGCTTTTCTAATGATGAATGATTTTTTCTCACCAACTATGGTGTTAAAATTTAAACTAGTCTGATCTCCCTTTAACAAGGTACACCACACGCATCAGTACAAAGATAATTTATCTGAACTCTGAGGTCAAGCATGCACTCTATAAGATTGCATCACTTTCCCATCATCCGGTCACCCTTGTGTCCACACTTCCTGTCTCACAGCTGGCCTGCAAAGTCTCCCATGACCCTTTGCTGCTGTGCTACTGTTTTGTTTTGAGAGAGTCCAGGACAGCGGGGATGAGATGCGGTCTCATGGGCTTTAGCTGCTGAGGTTCCAAGTGGCGTGTATTTGCTGGTCCATCGCTATTCTCTAGCCTGACTGTTTTGTGAAGCAGACCTGCCCTGTGGCTAAAATGCAAGTTTTGGTGTAAGTTGGAGGAAGTGCAGCAATGCCAGAGGGGCTGAGTTAGCAGTGAGCACAGAGCACATTCCAGAAGGCAGCAGAGCCCTGTGATTTTAGCAGGCTGTCACAGGGATTAGGTTACCCTGTCTGCCTCTGTGAGCTCATGCTGTTGCTGTCTCAGTGCCTCAACAATCCTACTGAGCAGTAGGACACTGTTCCCACAGTAAGCAGAGACTACGATCCATATTTTTTTCTCTCGGGCTTATTTTGTAAACTTCTTTTATGGCTTTATTTTTTTTTTTAAACAAAGATCCTCTTCTGCCGCCGATAAATATAAAGATATACAGAGGAATATATTCTCAGTGTCAATACAGTTTTGAATTCTCTTTCTCACGTGCATGTCTCTAGTACAGCTTTCCAGTGAAATTAATTCTAACATAGGCCACTAGATGTGCTCTTTGACTGAATCCCAGCCCGTGAGTTCTTTTTTTCTTTCCCACTCTGCAGAGAAACATGGGGTTTTGACAGCAGCTGTAGACTGCAGGATGTGGTGAACTCATGTCACTGTTTTTCATACTAAGAAAAAAAATGCTCACAAAGTTGCACTGTGCATCTCTTGTTTTACACCGCTGAAATGCAGTTTTTGTGGTTTACAGTATTATATAAGCCTTTTCAAATGTTTATTTTTAAAGGTTCTCTGTGAAAATCTTAGCCTGGATATGTTAGGGGTATGTCACTGAAGAAAAATGGTGTCAGTGCTCTTGAGAACATGAGTGGCTCACTGATAATGACTGGCTGATCGTTCACTAGGACAGTAGATAGGTTACAGCTTTGTACTTTAATAGTTAACAAACGATTTGCAAACAAATTTACGTAACGTCTCCCTCATACTGCAATTCTTATTCTGTCTGTGGAGGAATAAAACGTCTGGCAAGAACGATAAAATCACTGCTCATGGGGGATTTTTTTTTATTTTAGAATAATTAAATTGCTAATAATAGTAACTCTTTGATATGACACAAAGCTATTTCATGTAATAGCCAAACATTCTGGCTTTGTAAAACACGTCTTAAATACCACTGTTACTTTCTGACCATAAAAATATGAGTGTCTGACTCGTTTGATGGCACAGTGAAATTTATCATATACATTCCATGCCGTCGTTGTCCAGCAGTGTCCCGAGACTATTTTCCTGGGATATTGCAGCACTTTGCAGCAGCATTTTGCAATACTACACCACATTGTATGCCAGCAGCTAAATATCAACAGATTGGCTGTTTTGAATGTGCACTGTGATTAATCAAAGAAATGCAAGAGGACATTATTGGTGGAAAGGAAAGAAATATATAAAAGGAAGAGAACTAGACATAAAGAAGAGTCAACATTGGACTGACTTACTGGTGGGAGAACTCAGAGAAGAGAGAGGATGCAAAATGAGACTGAGAACATCTGGGGACCTAGTAGTACTTTTCACTTAACCTACACAATGAAAAACCCTTTTGCTGAAAAATGGCACTGAAGACAAACCTAGCGCTAAGTGGATGGATCCCATTAGGAAATGATCTGATCTAATAAATAATGTGACAGTTAATGCAATATTTTGCTGCCTTTTCTTACTACATGTCAACTTATTTTGCAAGCAGGTTGGCTTAAACTTTGTGAGGGAGGGAATGGTACCCAGAAAAAGTTGCCACATGAACTGGGAAAACCCAGCACTTACCACAGACCAGCAGATTTGACCTCCTCACAACCATTCCATGTTTTTTGGGTGCTCTTGTTGGCATCACTAAAGCTTTATATAAATTGCTTGGTTTTGCTTTATTCCACAGGACTTTTTTTATTTTCAGTTATTAGTCATTAGTCACTAGTCAAAGAGCGGCGCTTTATTGCATCACTACGTTGGACAATCTTTTCCACAATATCATTTCCTTGTCCTTTGAGCTGCTTCTCTGTCTCCTTTTCTTCTTTTAATTATCAAAGAACTGAAAGCCAGAGAACTATCCTAACAACTGTTAGTAAGTCATTATCAGAAAAGGTTTTTCTTTTTTTTTGCTAGTTTGGATTAAAAAGTAAATGTATGTAATTATATGCAGATTTTCTTCATTTAAAGATCTATAAAAAATAAAAAATGAAGTTGCTGCTGGTTTGGGTTTGGCGTACCTGTGAGTTCTGCCTGGTAGCAGGGTAAGTGGAGATCCACAGTAGATGCAAATGTGACGCCATCTGAGCAGTTTGACCTGTCTGACCTACTGTTTAGTGCTTCAGAGTGGCGACTGGCCTTGGCTCAGTCTGCAGCTGCGCAATTGGCTCAGAGCATCTGTCACCTAATGTTCTGATCCAACCTCACATCTGCACTGTCGTAAGTCCCTACAGAGTTAATGTGACCTTTGTGCTCAGTCACCTTAGATGCAGCTGAAAGAAGTGAGACTGGGATGCTGAGTTCTGGCTGAAAATAGGAGATAGCTGGAAAAAATGGAAGCTCTATACTGATGATTTTGACATGCAGTGGTAGGAAGCGTGTAAAGTGGAAAAACGAGCATAAGGGAGGGATGTTGTAAATGGAGATGGAGCACATCCAATCTTGTCTAGTACTTTGGCAGACCGCTATGCAGCCCAGCCCAGGGAGTGGGGAGATCTTTGCCTTTGTCTGAGTGAGTGAGGCAACCGAGGAGAGTAAATCAACTCTTTGTTTTTGTGCGCCGTTCCCTTACATGTCTCTGTGTTTATTAATCAATGTTGGAAAAGAATCATGCGATAACATAAAACCACAGCATACGCCCAAATGTTATTTGGCAAAATTGGGTGGAGGGGGGGAGAAAGAGGGGGGGAGAAGGGGGCAAGAGGGGGGGCGTGGGGGGTGGGGGGGGGGGGGGGGGGGGGGGGGGGGGGGGGGGGGGGGGGGGGG
>JBAMHW010000020.1:12048825-12067301 GCA_037177495.1 Rhadinocentrus ornatus | reverse complement strand
TAGATAGATAGATAGATAGATAGATAGATAGATAGATAGATAGATAGATAGATAGATAGATAGATAGATAGATAGGTGAGTTCTATTTAGGGTAGATCTCCCTCTATTTTTGACCACACTGCGGTGTATAATGTATTTCATGACAAACATTACAGAAAGGTTGCCCCAGTCTGATGTCTGATTGGTTGACAAACAGGCAGTTACTTTCTTCTCACCACACACTTGCACTGAGACTTCAGAGATGTCATGTTTATTGTCTGATATAAGGCTTCGATTAAAGCGTTTACTTGGGTAAGACAGTTTTATTTTTGGATTTCAGATCTTCATTTATAGCCTGTATGCTGGCATTTGTCTTTTCATGTGTCAAGTCCAAGTACTGCTGCTTTTTATTTGTGTGCAAGCAAACACAATAGATGATGTTTGTTTTCTGGCCTTTTCTATCATGACTGGAAGTAAAACGGGACAGGTGTTGTCTCTGTCAGCACATCAGGAATATTTTGGGACATTACCATCTGCCAAAGACCTTTTACAGCCAGGAGCAAGCCAATTGTAACTGTGTATGTAAGCCAAGGTTACCATTTGTCTAAACTTCATTCTTCTTAATGACAGATAGTCATGATAATTTGTGATACGCACAGTGACCGATGGTATCCATCCTGGAACACAGTTGGATAACTTGGCATCATTTCTGCCCGTGATTGCTTGTATGAAATGCCTCACTGAAGACCACATCTCTAGTTTCCAATTCTTGACATACTATTTGCTCCACAGGACATTTTTTATTTTAATTAAAGTTCAGGGGCATGACTGTTTTATTTGATTTACTCTGTCCATGGCTGTGCTGCCTTTATTTACATCTTTTTTAATTGACAACCACAGATGTCAGGATTATAGATTTTCTTTGTACGATTATAATGATTTTACTATTATCATGATTAATATACATTAATTTCACATCACAACTAATGTATGAAATCACATGAACTCTCCAGTGGTTTCCAACCTGGGGTCTGGGAACCTCCAAGGGGTTCCCCCAAAGAGCACAGGGAATCCCTGAACATTAGAGCTACTGTGATTAATATCAACACATTGTCCCTATTTTAATGAATAAAAGTAAAGCTGTATGTTGTTAATTTAACTTTGGCTTTATCAAAGCACTTATACTATTTATGGTTATAATCTCGTTTTTAAAAGCCTAAAACAAAACATGTTTTCAGGCCAGGGTGGAGCAGGGGGTCCATGGCATTTGAGTGTATGGATGAAGGGGGTCCCTGAGGAAAAATGTTGGGGAACCACTGTACTAGAACATGGAAAATAAATAAACAATCATATATCTGTTTTCCAACCCCAATTCACACTGATGACTACAGGGCATCAACCTCATGCCGAGTTTAAGTTTGAACAGTGAAACTACGTGAATAAAGACATACTGTAGTATTTCTCATCTATATAATGTTGTGTTCAGTGAATGCTACTGAACGTGTACCCGCGTCATACTTGTTTACAAAATTGCAAAGTACCCTGCCGCTGGTGAAGCATATTTCATGCATTTCCTTAATTCTCTGCCACTTTTTCTCTCTCCTCATCTATCCCTATTTATTTGTTTAGTTAGTTATTTATATCTTGCTTTTCACAATCTTTATTAAATGTGTTCAATTGTGAGATCTTTTTGAAGTTTCAGCAGGTGATTTTTTTATGTAAATAAGTCCATCAGCTAAAAAGTTTTATATTAAATGGATTTGCTGGTGCAATTAATCATGATTAACGTCACTTGATAGCGCTGTTAAAAATGGTGTTTGTGTTTAGAACATTGATTATAGGCACTTTGTTGCACTTTTATCCAACCTCAGTGAGGCAGCCACATGCTGAACCATTTGACAAAGACACGACATCAAACTGCACTTGTGAGAGTGACACCGAAGGTGGTCTTTTTATTGATGTGGTCAGGACCATGTGTATCTGTGTTGGAAGATCCCTCGGAGGAAGCTGTTGGCCCCAAAGGGACTTTTTCCTGCTGAGAAGAGTCAAAAGTGGAACTCTTCACCAGAAATGTGTCAGTCCATGACCGTATCGGACATAACAGTGTTTACAAAACACTTATCTGTTGGACATGTAAACGGCCTCTTCCTGTTCACTGGCCTTGTTTTTTTAGTGTGTGTGCATGCACACAAAGATTGTGGTCTGGGTATGTTCATGTTTGGGCAGCATTGTGTGTATGTAAGCGCAGGGTGGCTAGTTTTATTCAGCTCATGATTTAGTTGAACCGACTTTAATGAGGATTTCCGCTTTGCTCTGTAGTTCCCAATATAATTTTTACTGCTGCACTCTTAAGTTCTTCCAGCCTGTTTTGCCCTGAGGTGTGCAGGTTTATTTGACTGACTGTTATTTGTAGTGTGTGTTTATTTTTGTGTGGGCGGGTGTGTTACTATTAGTTGAGCCTCCCAACAACACCTTCCCACCTGTCAGCTCACCCATTGATCAAATGGCTCAGGTAAACAGCTGCACGGCTGACGCAAATACTAGTCATGTCTAACTTACGAAGACTTAACCTTCTGTTTGCATATTTCCTGATCACTGATTAGATTTCAGACCTATACATGGTATATATGAGCGGGAGAGTAAGAGACGCAGCCTGAGGATCACACTTTTGTAAGTTGTGTGGGAGGAAACGTGGATCTCTTTTTTTTTTGCAGTTTCTGGGTGTGGAGAGACGTCATCGTTTGAAAGAATGTGTGAGAGTACTATCTGTCTGCAAAGGGCTGTTTTGCTCTGTGCCTGTGTGCATTTCTATGTTTGAGGACTCATACTTCCTGGGTTTGTTGTAAAGTTTTGAGTGTGTCTCTACAAACAACTGCAGTCATGTGACACTGAGCAGTCACTGAGTCACTCAGCAGCTGCTGCGTCCCCACAGCTCCTTATTTGTTCCTGTAATCCTGTTTTTTTTTTCCCCTCGCTCTAAGCGTGCCCTTTTTCATAAAGAATCTGCTGGTTCATGTTGAGGAAAAAGCTATTTCACTTTCCATATAGCTCTTTAATTTTTTTTTCTTCTCTGTGAATCCAAGCTTCAGTCTCCCCCTCCTTCTTTCTCCATGAGACTTCTGTAGTCTGCCTTCCAGAGCTGGTCTAGAGGCCTCTCTTTCCTGAGTCCTCGTTGGCTGAGCCTCGACCACATGGTCAAGGAGTGGGCTGCCCTACTCTGCAGTCCGCCCAGGCTCTCTGGGTGTTCACATGGAATAACTCTACAGCTGCAGTAGGAAGCGAGAAGGGGCCGGGAAAGACACAGACAGAGAGGGGGAGAGGCGGCGAGCCCAAAATGGACATGGCTAACCTATTCAAACATTTCTTTCGTGAGTTTTTAAACTTTACTAGTCTTCGTAGCGCCGTACAGTTGTTGTGATTTGTTTGTTCTAGAAATGCTACGAGAATCTTTTTCCAAACTTTAAGAGTGCAGAAGCAGTCTTAAGTTGTCTCTTAGATTTTTTACTTTGGTAAAAAAAAGTTTGTTTCAGCTCTAAGTTAACTAAAGAAATGTGTCAAATTCAGAGGAGGTGGAACCAGATTTTTTTTTTTTGTGCTAGCATGTTGTTTTGGCAGTGAGTGGGTGGGAGGGTGTCTTAACAGCTTTTTAAGCCGTGTCTGTGTGAGCGGCTGCAACGACTGGGTGGATATGCTTTTGAAAAGCCGTCTGCTGAACCGAAGCCTGTAATTGCCCCAGCAATCCTTCTCTGTCTCCTTCTAAACACATACACAAAGTAATCCTACTTCTTTTTTTCTTTCTTTTTTTCCCCCTAGTATTTGTCTCAGTGAGTGGGATGCAATTCGGTGGACAACATTATCATGTTTAAAGACCCTTCCTCTTTTCTCTATTTAGGAATATCTCAATACATAGCCAATGCCTGTTTTCTTTTATGCTGCCCTGAGGGCAAGCTCACTCATTCTGGGAGCCCCCCCTCCTCTTCTTCCACACCTCACCACCGGTCATGAGCTACAGTTGAAGGGACGCGGGGTGCTCGTGTAGAACACTGTAGTCTTTGTGCAGAGAGGAGGAAGGGGTTCTTGCTGATTGATGGGACCTAGGTTCCCATCTCCTGCACCTCTCTCTGTTATCAGAGGAATGTCATTACTCGCGAAGCTCCATTGGTCGCGGATACTTTACAGCCACACTGACACACTTTTTCAAAAGGCCCTGGCACACACCCTTGCTGTAATCTCGCCTTGTAGCTGATGAGTGATATCTTCTGGCTCTGTCTATCTTCCCTACTTGTGACCTTGTGTATGTGTGTTTGTGTAGCTGCTTGTAGGCTGAAGAACCCAGAGTGTAAATGGATAAGAAGAAGATATAGATGAGCTAACAAATGTTTTGCTTGTGTAAACTGAGAGCTGTTAGCTCGTGCTCTCCCCTCCCTCTGTTTTCCTGTTTCCCCAGCGAGCGGAAACTCTAATTTGAGCCACATTTCTCTCTGAGCAGTGAAGAAGTGCAGGCCAGAGAGGAAGTAAGAAGTTGGAAGGAAGTTGAATCATGGTGTACGGACTGTCTGCTGGACTTTCTGGCATTCGATGTCCCTCAAGCCCTCATTCACAGCCTCCACTGCTTTTACTCAAAGCCACTCACCTCTGCTCCATAACCGCAGAAGCAAAAAGACATAATTATGATTAAGAGACTGGTGGAAGAGTTGTTAATTTCACCTAAAGCTTAAGATGTTTTTCTGCTGTAAAGTTGTCCTCTTTGCTTTCTTCCCATCAGAGGAAGTGAGTAGTGGTCTGAGCTTCTTGGACTGCAGCCAGCACTGTGAATGTGTTTGTAGACAACAACATAGAACTCTACTGCACCGCTCTTTTAGTTAACTTAAAGGGCTGCTTTTGATAGCAAAATATATCATAATCATGTTTTTTTTTTTTGAGGTTTCAAAATTTGATGTTTGCTTTTATTGAAGCAATAGTATCTATAATCTGTGAAATTCTTAAAAGTGGAACCAGGATTTTCAGTACAAATGAAGTAGTTGATGGTTTTAATGGTTCTGTCTTTATAGAAACTAAAGTCTGAGTCGATTGTTCACCATGTAATGCAATTAATAGGCTAGATGTTAAGTGTTAAGTAGCTAAAGCTGGCTCATGCATGTGAACAGCAAGGATTACTTAAAAATATTGCGCAAATAACAAGTTCTTGTATATAGCTCGATAAAAACCATAAAATAGAATCTAAATAAAATATTATTTTGATTGCTGACAAAAAAGGCCAAAACCTTAAAATTTGGAGTTCCACTGTATTTTTTTTTTCTTTTTTAAGACTTTTTCAAAATAGTTTGTAAAATGGATTTTGATATTTAGCAGATCAAGTTATGCTTGTGCAGATCTGCATATGCAATGATGATTTTATTATCAGTTGGTGGTCTCACTTCAAGCCCACATTTTGGTTTGTTTTCTTCAGAATAATTAATTTCGATTAATGTAATATGCGAGATGACACCCTCAGACTCTCCACAGTACAGAAAGGCTTGTTTTTGGCGTATCTCCTGACAATAATGCTGCTCTGTACAGAGCTGCACTTCTCCCTGAACTCCCTGAATCACAGAGAACGATGGCTGCCGGCTTTTGATGTCTCAGATGGCTGAAGTTGAAAGAACTGTGCACATTTCCTGCGAATCTGTCATCCACGTTAGCAGCGCGATTGAAGCTATAGCCTCAAGAGGCAGCCCCAACCAAGAATACGCCAACTCACACTTGTGTGAGTGCCTTTCATTTGATGGGCTGAACACAGTTTCTGACTGAACATGCTGTCATTACATTTAAAGCCCACATCTCACACAAAACCATACGTCTAAGTGCTGCTGTCTTCCATTATCTGTCTGGATACCCATTGTTGTCAGGTTTGAAGTTTTAACCAACGCATAGATCACTTTTGATGATGATTCAGGCAACCTGACTGGAATTGTCAGGCTGTTTTTGTCTTTAACTCACTGCTAGCAAAAGTGTGCTACGTTAAAGCAGAGCAATGTTAGGGCACTGTCAGACAGCCTGACGCGGGGTGTTGTCGTCCACAGAGGAAGAGCCCTGGAATGGAGGGAAGCCGAGGGGTCGAAAGGGCCCTGGCAGACAATGGACAGCCAGCCAGTGGAGGGAGGCCAGAGTTAAAAAACAAAACCAGTTCCTGTCTGTCACTGGTAGCTGAACGAACTCCCCCGGCATTTTCTTCTCCTCATGCTGGCGTACCTAGGCTGTAAACAACTTTTGTCCCCCTTTTTCTTCTTTAGAGGCTGTTTAACATATGCGTGATATGCCACTCGTCATTGTTTGGAGTGATTTATTGCTATTTGATTCAGTGTAAGTTTCTTCCTCTGCATCCCTTTCTCAGGAAACGTGCAGGAAAAAGCATATGAATGATAGAAATTTTCCAACACACTAGGAACTTGTGAATTTCTGTTGTAAAGTTTGCTCACTAGCAGAGTAGCAAAGAAACTGCGGTTTTCAGGGGAAGCTGAAAATGCCTAACGGCACACACAACACAGAGTTCATATAGGTGACATCATTTAGGCTAAATCTCAGGTGGAGACTGGGAAGAGTTTATGTTTTAGTTTTCTTTTTATCTATTTTTTTTCCCCATGGATTCAAATCCCAAATAATAAAAATAATTTAAAAGAAAAAAAAAAGATTTTCTACTAAATGATACATGCTAGTCATTTTCTAGTTCTTGGACTAATTATGGTTTCTTTACACAATACAGTATTTGGGCACAAAAAAATGGGTTTTATTGTGGTAAAGGTGTCTCTGTCTTAAGTGCTTATAAAACCCACTGAAAATGTCCATTGCATCAGGAATGGGTCGTATTTGAAGTGCTTGGAATGAGGCTGTGGCCTAAATGAATATATTTCTTTGTAGAGTTCTGCGGGTTAGAAAACTGAGCCATGCATGATTTTTTTTTATTATTTTTTTTAAATTAATTACATCTGTTCCTTGTCAGGTCAAAATATTTTGTTTTTGTGTCCTAACGTTTTATTGAACACACAAACGTGTGGGAATATCAAGGAAATGCTTGCCAAAAATCAGTTACTGTCACCTGAGCAGAGTGCAGCTGTGCCCTCCTCTGGAAACTGTGGCCTTACCGGAAGTATTTCCATTCTGTGTGTTTGATGCAAAAAGATATCAGCTCTGCTAAACTACAAACGGAAGTAAAAACTTTGCAGCTCTTCTACACGGCCGACAAGTGAATTCTCGTGATTAACTTACAACAGCAGGACAGATACGGCCTAACAGGAACAGTCGTCCTCAATAACAGCCTTATATCTTTTTATCATATATCTATGCTGTATAGGCAAATCCAAACTTCTCATTATTACCTTGGTAGAGATTAAGCATCTAGTCAAATGTAGTGGATCTGCTTTTTTAATGCAAAGTGTCCATGTGAGCGTAGCAGGAAGCAGCAAAGAAAAATACATGACAAGGACACTGATAAGAGTTGCATTACCTGGCCGATAAGAGATAAAATGTGAACTCTCAGTTGTCTCTCTGTTCTCAGCTAGAGCTTAAAAGGCCCCTAACCTTTGTTTGGAACTAAGTAGGTCAAATCCAACTGTGCCAAGACATCCTGGAGCTTGCACCTGCATAATCACTGGTTTTAATCATGCACATTTATATTTTAGATGTGTTGAATCTAGATTTTGTCAGCTGTGCTTGTATGATGTTTAAATATGGAGAAGAGAGGAGTGTTTGGGGTAATGTGTGTGTTTAATACCCTTTTCTTCTTCAAAGCCTGTGGAATTTTTTGTCTTCAACTTCTGAGTACTTCTTGTCTCTTTGAGCCGATACGATTGCAAAGATGTCTGACTAGCATCTGCGCAATACTTAACCTCCGTCTACAGACATCAGCTCTTTACACCCAGTCTGGAGTCTGTAGTTATGTATAGTGGTGTGACTAATAACAGGGTCTACCTGGAAGCAATTTGACATCGGACTCTCAGCGCTACCGTGAAATTTGTCTGAACTCCGTGAGTCAGACATCATTCAGTAACAATCTATCTGGGTAAAGCATTTTCAGGTTCCCCACTTGGATACACACACATACACACACACCCCATCCTTCCAGCGCTGTCCTGAAGACTCCACCCTGCTACACTGTATAATTTTACCCAGCTGTCTTTTGATTATGCAAGCAATAGCTTTGCAAACGTAATCAGAAATGGGGTCTCGGCTTAAATCTGTTCACTGTGTCTGGTATCAGTGTCTGGTTATCCTTCACTTTACCCATCATCAGCAAGGCTGATTACAGCATAGTGATTTAGAGATACAAAAGACTGAACATTAGAGCTTCTTACTGGTCACCTACAAAGTGGGAAGAGGGCATGATCTCATCACTGCATCCTCTGCCAGCTACCCGTGCAACTCTCAAGCATGCCCTAACTGCCAAGTGGTAATTCTTGCCTGCTAAGGCTAAGACAGGACCTTCCAGAGCCTGGCCTGGAGACAACAACAGAACCCTGAAACAGGCTCAAAGACAAGGCAATCTTTCTGCTCCTAGCCCCAATGTTTAGAGACCATGTCTGGTCAAAAAGGTGTTGGACAATGCCAAGAGGTTGGCTGGAGTAAAAGAGAAAATATTCCTTTTTTGTCTTTGGTTATTCATGTAAGTGTTGACAAAATGGAAATGCTGATTGTTGAAAACATGCTCTCAATTATCCCCGTGTTACACTGAGGTCAGATGGTCAGCTCGTGGTTGGAGAATGAGCCGTGTACAGTTTTGGCAGAGATGTAAATGCGTCAGAAATCGAGTTGCCGTGCAAAGCGAGGCCACAGGTGTCGGGGCAGCCAAGGTGATTAGTGCAATGTGATTAGCAACAATGAAATGTGACTGAACCTTTTTGTCTTACAGAGTTCAAGTCCAGTATAATGTGTGACTTATTTCAGCCTTGGGTTACAGTGCTTAAATAAAACCACTTAACATTTTTTTTGTATCTGCAGGATTTACAGGACCATGCCAAAACAAGTTTTCATCCCACTCATTCTCCCCCCTACCACCGCCACCATGCCAGTTTTGCTTTTTTTTTTGTTTGTTTCCTCAGCACATTGGCCTAATCCCCAAGAATGTATTGGGATTTGAAGTGTGGGGGGTTAGGGCACTGTGATGTGGAAAAGGAATGAAATTTAGTCCTGCTTCCCCAACCTCCCTGTACTTCAGCACAGCTCTTAATACTTATTACTCTCTGGTATTTGTCTGCTTCTTTCTGTTTTCTGGGTGTTTTCCTAATGGTGGTTGCCGTGTTTTTTTTAGTTTTTTTTTAATGTTTGTTACTTGTATCTGCTTATTCAGCCGCCTGTTAGATTCTGACCTCTTTCACTTCCTTAAATTTAAAATACTCTATGAATTCTGCAAATTATAACACCTCTCCTTGGTAATGTTGGTTTTTTTTTAGGAATTGGGAAGGTAAAGAACAAGAAAGACATGAGGAGCACGGCTTCCAACTCTGACACGGATTCGAGTACAGACAACGGCGAGCGGCTGTATGACCTCAACCTGCCTGCCCTGGTCAAGTTCAGCTACACGGCGGAGCGCGAGGATGAGCTGTCTCTGGTGAAGAGCACACGGGTGGTGGTGATGGAGAAGTGCAGTGACGGCTGGTGGCGCGGCAGCTACAACGGACGCTCTGGCTGGTTTCCGTCCAACTACGTGACCGAGGACGTGGATGGGATGGCGGGTGGGGGGGGCATGGGCGGGCTCGGTGACCCGGCTGGATCGCTAACGGAGAAGCTAGCGGCCGTGGTGAACAGCACCACGAACGGAAACCGAGTGCTGCACACTGTTCAGGCGCTCTACCCCTTCAACTCAGATAACGACGAGGAACTAAAGTTTGAAAGGGGTGAGGTAATGGAGGTGGTGGAAAAGCCCGAGAATGACCCAGAGTGGTGGAAGTGCCGCAAAGCGGACGGACAGGTGGGCTTGGTGCCTAAGAACTACGTCACTGTGCTGGACTCCAGCTCTCATAAATCCACAGCAGGGCCCACTGGGCCTCCCACACCTGACTGCGACTACATCTCGCCGTCAGGCAGCGGCCGCTTTGCGGGGAAGGAGTGGTACTATGGAAAGGTGACGCGCCACCAGGCAGAGGTCGCCCTCAATCAGAGAGGCACAGAAGGAGACTTCCTCATCCGAGACAGCGAGTCATCGGTTAGTCGCCTCCTCCTGAGACAAACATTACTTCACTTAACTGTTGCTGCTTTGAAATGCTTCTACTAATCTGAGTTTTTCTTTTTCCTTTCTAGCCAAATGACTTCTCCATCTCCCTGAAGGCCCAGAGCAAGAACAAGCATTTCAAAGTGCAGATGAAGGAAAACCTTTACTGCATTGGACAGCGCAAGTTCAACTCTATGGAAGAGCTTGTTGAACACTACAAAAAGGCCCCCATCTTTACCAGTGAGCAGGGAGACAAACTGTACCTGGTCAAGGCTATGGCTGCATCCTGATCCATCTCTCACACACAGACAAACACAAACAAACTCGCACCCCCACACATTAATCGCATCCAAATATAATATAGATACTTACATCAGAACACACACTAACGTTTCAGCTCCAAGCCTGAAGACTTAACACATCATCAGGACTTTAGAGCCCATTTGTGAGCATTCCAAGAGGAGGTATGGAAAAATCATGGGAGAGACATGGAGCAGGGAGACAAAAGAACTTCTTAGAGTTGACTACAGACCTCTTGGTCGCCTATTTTAAATTATCCAGATGTGTTGGGTCATACGCAATGCCATGTATTTCCACCCTTATCTGTTAGAGTTGCATTTAGTTTTCTCTGTTAATATATAATCTTTTTAGCGGTTTCTTTTAAAAAATGTGACTTTTCTGTACACAAAACACAGCAACCATCTGACCGAGGCATTTTCAGACGTTAGCCCATTCAGAGCCATGACTGCAGGTTTACATTTCAGCTCCTTTCTGTGTCTGTCTTAAAGCATTTCTCATGGTTGTGGACACTAATCCGCAACTTCTGCTAATCATGAATAAAACTTAAGTGACCAAACTATATTTATTTACATTTCTGTTAGGATCAATATTGTCAAGATTGGAATTTTAACACTGTGCATCTTGGGTTTTTTTTTCTTCTTCTTTTTGTTTCTCCTCTGTGCAAAATCAAACTAGATATTTAGCTTTCTTAGAGCAGAAGACTCTCACATATTGCTGTATACACACATGATGTGAATGTTACGAAGCTGAGGTGACAGATAGTGGGAGCTTTAGGTCCCATGACTTTGCATGGATGCATGCACACAGAAAAGTGCCCACCTTTGCTTAATCTTCCACAAGAGATTGACAGCCCAGAATGGTAAAGGGGAGTCTTCCTGCATCTACAGGTCATGTGAAGAGCTACAATTTTTTCCCCCTACTAATCCCTCCCCCCTTTTTACCTATCACAGCATGCGTGCAACAGCTGATGCAGCTTGTCAGTGTTGCCAGAGGCGATGACTTTAAGAATGGAGGGTGGTCAGTTCTGTGGAGCTCAGAGGGGAAGTGGACGGCCAGTCCAGGCAGTCCACAGCATGATGTCACCGCTCCTGATTTAGTGATCACTGTGGAGGGAGGGAATGGAGGAATTGAGGGTCACCCAAGGGTCGAATTTGCCTGGCTGCAAATACATCATGCGAGGGGGACGCCCTCTTCCTTAAACAGGCACAAAGGATTTTCAGAAAACATTTCCTTATGTTAAAGCAGAGATTAAAGAAACATGATCTGGAGAAGATGTTTGTTTCCATGACCAATTTATCTAAGAGCAAGTTCAAATGCCTGTAAAGTCTTCTAGCTTGGAGTAATTCAGTTTGTTTTACCACATGTATGGTCAGTGTCACGTAAGAATACAGTACATGGAAATGTTTTCAGCAGCACACATGCTTTATATTTACAGAAAAGGTCTGAAGTTGGACCCGAGCACAGAAAGAGAATAGGAAGAGGGATCTTAGCAAGAAGGAAAGGAAAAATAGACTTGAAGAAAGAGGACAAAAAAAACTAAATCAATTGACTCAGAGACCACGCCCAGGTGGGCCAACGCTGATGTATCATAGCAGTGAATAAAAGATTGTACTTTGGCTCAAGTTAATACAAGCATGAGAAAAATAATCAGTCATGCCACAAAGAACACAAAACATGGGTGTGAACCTTTTTATTTTTCCCTCCATTCCCTTGGTCGTTACAAAGGAGCTGCACAAGATTAACTGAACAGTGAAACGATTAGTTCTTAATTTGATTTACAACGGGCTAAAAAAAAGCTCATTTTACACTTTCAGTCACAGTTGATATTTTAATTTAGAATACACAAAAACCCCAGTGTTGCAAAGCTGATCAGATTGTTAAGTTTTAGAGATTCAGAATCAATCATTTTAAATATTAATTATTTGGATTTGTAGTGGGCTTTGGTGCCTGTATTCTCCCAATATTCTGAAGAATTGTATTTAAGTACACAAATCCTGTTACTACAATCCCTGACTGCTCTATTATTTCCACTATGCCAACACATAATGTGAGACATAGCTTCCCTAAAGTAGTAATCATCAGTTTACTTCCTGCTGATATTTCCTCTCTGGCTCCCAGGTCTATAGCAACTGCAATATGATGCAGTATTAAAGTGACAAATGCCAACGTGACTTGCCCCACTTTAAAGGATTTAGGAGATTTTAATGTGCCTTCACAGCTTTTTAGCAACCAAAGGTTTAGTGTCTTTTTTTCCCCCTCTTCTGTGCTTCCCACTTCTTTCATCACTGCTACGCGCGATCTGGTCAAAGCTTTGCATGTGCGTCAGTTGAATGATTAGCGAGTGATTAGTTGGGATGTCTGAACACATCCTTGTAGGAGAGAATATTTCCTCATTTAGAGCTCGCTTTGATGTTAGCTGAAAATGTCATGGCCTCACTTTTTTCATTTCGATCATGCATAAGAAATTCCCTTTGTTTTGCGTTTAGTTTCAAGTGACCTTACCATAGCGGATATCAAGTATAACTTAAGTGATCAGTGAATGCCTACATGTACAATATAAAAGGATGTGCTGATGTTCAGTCAAACATAAACCCAGCTGTGATGTAATCATGGCCTAAATCTTTATGTATGAGCACCTCAAGTAACGGTATCACATAATGTTGGTTGTGAAGAGACTGTCACGGTTTCTAAGGATATTGTTTATTTTATCTGTATGTTAAAGACTAGTGTAAGACATCACTTTTGCAGTTTAGCCACTTAAATGTAAAAAGAAAAAACCCTCATACTTAAATATTTTACTTTATTTTCAAGTACAGAACTGCAGTATCTCCCTGAATAAATATTGTTACTGGGATCTTTTTCATGTTACAACAAAGAAGGCCGCATGAGCAGAGCCTTGTAGCTGTACAGAAACTGTTTGAAAAGACATTGCAGTCAGTTGTGACAGATATTATCAAGATAAAAACTCATCATCCTGATGGTAAACTACAGTGCAGCTGGAACTCTGTTTCTTAGCTGCTAAACAAGCCTGAGATAACCTTGAATTTTCACATAGATGTCTTGATAATATTCAGAGCAAATGGCCCATGTTTAACTTTGGTGCTTTTGTGCTGCTTACATTTCTATGGTGTTCCTTGTCTCACAAAGCTTTTTTCTGTATAAGAGTGAAGAAAAAAACCAGTCATGCTGTGGAATGATAAAGGCAGTGCTGTGAAAATTTAATGTCTTGTTAATACGGTTTTTATGGAGGGGAGATTGTCTTCAGGTGTAATAATTTAGAAGAGTTTTAGAGTGTTCAAAAGATGTAATAAACAGCATAAAAACAACGGTGTTCTTTTGTTAATGATTCAATGTTTTTGATGTGAATCGTGCTAAGTTATCTACAGTTCATAAAAATATGACAATTTCACATTTGCTGTAATATTATTACAGGCCTGGGGAATTCTTAGGTTTTTTTGGTGTATGTATGCCACCTGGTGGTCATTTCTTTTACTACATCTACCAGCACCACACAGACAGCCTTCAATGAAACACAATTTATCATTTTGGTCACTTTATTTCAAGATTACACTAGTTGATTCTAATATCGTAAAATTAAAATGATCTGTGCAATTTCATTCTGTTTGCAAAATACTTTGACAGTAAAGGTGGGGGTGGTGTAGATAACCAATCATGGCCATAAATCACATCAAAAGGCTTTAGTGTTGACATAGCATGCTGGATCTCATGGAGCGTGCAAGACAAAAGTGGGCTTGTGTTGTTGTTATGTAACTTTGGGGAGAGTCTGGCCAAATTGCATCGCGGCCTTACAGTAGCTGACCTCGGTTTGTTCTGGTGTTAGCCACAACAGAACAGCGGGAGCCTTTCAACTTTGGTTGTCATGCCAGTGGGGCCCCAGGTGATTCCCATTAGAACAAATCATTACAAGTATCAGGAAAAACGAAAAATAGATGGGGGTGGGCCTCATGTCCACTCAAGGCACACATACAGTATTTAGAAGCATGTCATAGCTCTGCTCATACGAAACAAAAAGTAGTTGCTACTTGTCAGAGAATACATCTGTATAGATAAAATCCTAGTTCTTGACAGACATACAAAAAGAAAATCATCAATCATTCATTTACAGTTAAAAAGAAAGGAAAAAAATGACGTTTTAAGGCTTGATCAGTGAATGACTTCAAGTGCTGAGGAAAACGTGAAGATCACATTAGGTTAAAGTCTGCAGATCTGCATAATGCTACACAGAATATGCTACTACTGATCTGAAGGTGAATCAGGGGCAGATAATACAGGAACGGCTTTGCATTTAGAAGTAGAGCAAGTCGGATATGGCGCCCGGCAGGTGGGTCATCAACTGAACTCTTATCCACCAGTGTGGCTCCATCGGGTTGTACCGAGTGTAAGGATGCTTTGACGTGATGGCATCTGTTATATCATCCAGAACAGGGGCCACGTCTCTCTGTCCACTGTTGCAGTAAGAGCGCATCAGAGACATGTAGTGCTCAAAATGGGCTTTTCCATAGTCCTCCTTCACCTCTGAGGGTGCCTCATTCCACAGCTTATTGGATGTAGTAGCCACAATGTCACGGGTCAGGATGCCGGTGGCCACGATGAAGTTCCCCGGTTCGATTACAGACACTTTTACACCCCAGGCCTTCATCTCGTAGCGCAGGCAGTCAGAAAAAGCTTCCACACCGTATTTAGATACACAATATGGAGATCGCAGCAGGTTGCCCATCCTGCCGTACATACTGGCCAGGTTCACAACACGGCCTGTGGGCAGACATAGAAGGCACCAAAAAGGAGCCCAGGATAAAATATGATACGTTTAACTCTACACGTCACTCACACACAAGTGGCAAAAATAAATAGTTTTTTATACACTGTTATCGTTTTTATCCCAACAATGTGTATGCTTTTGCATCCATTGAATTGCTTAATCAGCTTTTTTTATTTCGGCAGAGTTGACACAGGTCTGCAGCTGGTTAGCTCAGTTGGCAGAGCATCAGCCTTCCAGGGTTCAAATCCCCAGGGACAAATATTAACACCTTCCAGTCCTTAGACAAGACCCTTAAAGTTGCTGCCTAACCATTGTAAGTTGCTTTGGATAAAAGAGTCAGCTAAATAACTGTAATGTAAGGTCAGATGGAGGTGTCTGTTCAAGCTACTGGAGCTGACCAATTACACACTTTTTTAGGAAGGGTTTCTTTGTTTTGTTTCTTTTTTTTTTATAAAGTTGCCTCCTCAGCTTATGTTGTCAAGTTAGCATACTCATGCAAACAGATCTTTGTGAACCATTTGATTAGCACTTAAGCTGCAACAGTTTCTTTGAGTCACTTAGAAACTGAAAGGTGTAAAACACCTGCTCTGCTGTTAGTTTGCAAAGCAGCAAGTTTTACCAGTTTTAGCAAAATTCACTGCCCCAGAATCCAAGCAGTCTGAGGCCAAAACAGGAAACTCCTGCAGACCGGTGTCCCACTTTGTCAGTTAGAAATGGATGACCAATAACGGCTCCTGTTTATTAAATGTGTCCAAACATTTTAGCTCTTTGCAGATCTGACTGGATGAAATTAGCTGGTAATAACCAAATTCCATTTCCAAACTGGATAGTGATTTATTTCTTTTTTTTACTATTTTATTCCATTCACATGTCCACCCCTTGGGTTTTTCCACTTGTATCATTGGAAACATTACTGGGAAAGACTTTCAAATTGTCTTTCAATATCAGGCTTTGTTTTTAGGTTAAGATATTCCACGGACGTCATGGGAAACTGATAAGCTAACTAGTTAGCTACATAGCTTTCTTTTAAACAGGAATTCTAAGAATCCTTTTAATCATTCACAAAGAAACTTGAGTATTTTTTACACTTTGGACTGGTCATTTTGGACATTATGTGATGGGGTCTTGTCCTCATCTTAGTGGGTGTTAATATGTAACATACAGAACATGGTGATCTTCCAGTAATTTACCTTTTGCTCTGCGGATTAACGGCAGAACAGCTTTGGTGACTCTAATAGTGCCCCACAAGTTAACCTCCGACACCTGTTTGTAGGTGTCCATGGAGGTGAATTCTACCTCTCCAAACGTTGACACTCCAGCGTTGTTCACCACAGCCCACAGACCTGGAACAAAGGCAGCAATAGAAAGCTATGTGAATGAACACATCTCCATATCTGGGTTCTGATGCATTGTAGAGTGCTTTACCAATTTGTGAGTCTTTAAGGTTATCTTTGATGTACTCCACTGCCTCGTTCACCTGCTCATCGCTGCATACATCCAGCTGCACTACTTTCATACGATCTGAATTAAACTCTTCAAGCTCCTTTGCACCCTCCCCACCTTTGTCCTATGAAGGCGATGTTTGTGATATATGGAAAGATGCCCTGATTTAATCTCATTAGGCATTCTGGATTAATTTAATAATTTATACAATAAAAAAAGCTTCTGTTTACCTTTAGAAAACATCCAGCAAAGACTGTGAAGCCAAGCTTGTGCAGATGTTTAGCAAGTGAGTGACCAAATCCACTGTCACAACCTGTGACGAACACAGCTTTCCCTTCCACCTGTAAAGAAGGACAAAATGCCTTTTTTCTCATTACTGATACAGAAATGACAATACATGGCAGAAAACGATAAACGTACATGGGTTTACAAAAAATTTAAGCTGAGATTTGTGAAAGTTATCACCCAAAAAAGGGTACTATTTGTTCAATACAAATGAATGCATCTGTCAACAGGATTTTAGCTAGTTTTAATGCACAGCAGCAACAGTCCAGATATGATTTCTTATCAGTAGTACTGAAAACAGTCACTGTAACTGTAAAATCCTCCTCCACAGGATATGCAATGAGTAATGAGTCTGGGATTTTCCTTTATGTTAAGAATAACTTATTGTGACACAGTTTGCGTGCGGATTACACACCCCATACTCTTTACATTACCTCCACCAATCCTCTAGGCATTCGAGGCGTCGCAATGTATAGCACGAAAACTACATAGAGCAGAACTATGCACTCGGTTACACTCGTCTCTGGTAATCCCAGCAGTCTCATGGCTGCGTTCAGGAGAGCTGGAAGTCCAAAACCCAACACGACAGTCAGGAAAACTGAAAATGACACCAGGAGTGCGACTTGGAACATGGATTGCGGAGCCATCTTGGCGGAATGGTATGTTTACTTTCCTCTCCAGGCAAAGTTGTCTGCATCACCCACTAGCGCGGCGTCACGGCACGCCCCCTGCCTCACGTCTGTAAAAAATATACAGAAAATGTCTTGAGAATAAACTCATAGACTTTATCGTTTCTATCCAGCTAAAGCGCATACAGAGGTTAACGGTATACGAGCTGTTAACGGTCGTATCTGCAGAGTAATCTTTTTGATCGGTTGTCAAAAAACAAACAAAAAAACAAAAAAACTAATAAAATGCAAACAGCCACTGGAGTTAGCATCCAAAGGCTGTTTTTTTGCTTGACGGTGTTTTGGAGACGCAGTTCGGCGTCCTATGACTTATAACGGAAAGAAGCAAAACCGGAAGTAGCAAGATGTGAAACCTTTTGTTATAAAGTCTCTCTTTTAGGAGATTTCCCAGGTTGTTTTAAGAATCTGTAACGGGATTATCTAAAATACACCTCAAAATCCAATTTCCTTTGCATATACAGCTTGGCTCAACAGATAATGTCAGTTAGGAACAAACAGACTTGACACACTAACACCGCTTCTTGTCTAAGAGCAGCTCCGACATTTGAAAACTACACGGAAAGGGTTATATACACATATATACACGCACACACACACACACACACATATATATATATATATATATACACACACACATAGACAGGTGTTCACATACTTATTTGCAGCTGTATCATACAAATAAATCGTTAAAAAATCATACATTGTGATTACAGGATTTTTTTGATTATGTCTCCCACATGTATATATATACAGTGAGGAAAATAAGTATTTGAACACCCTGCTATTTTGCAAGTTCTCCCACTTAGAAATCTTCGAG
>JBAMHW010000020.1:12034889-12047938 GCA_037177495.1 Rhadinocentrus ornatus | reverse complement strand
GAAGTCTGGGTTTCCCTGCTTAGGCAGCTGCCCCCACGACCCGACTCCGGATAAGCGGCAGATAATGGATGGATGGACGGTTTGCACAGCCGAGTTGGACTCAAATTTTACAACTGCAACTTGATTTTAGTATTAACAGATAACTGACATTAGCTTAAGTATGGACAGATTCATTCACCCCCACACAGCCAGAGGGAAGGCTGGTCTCCTGCAGCATTGGTACCACAGCACTAGCAAACAGGGTTTACAAGTCTCAATATACGTTTGCTCATCAGGGTTAAAAAAAAAAACAAAAAAAAAAACAGAAAAAAAAAAGTGTAATTTTAATACAGTCTTAAGATCTCCAAGCTGAACTCAAGATGGATATTTAGCTCAGTGCAGGTACTGGGCTGAGGATGGGAGGATGAAAATTCAATCAAATCACCCAGCCCTACTCAGGCCTGTAAAGGAATATTCAGTAATCAGTTCAAGCACAAGCAGACAACATCTGAGAAAGTTTATTCTTTTTTTTAATGCAACAAGATGAAACGTTGTGGTACAGCCAACATCCTGGTCAAGTAAAAAACAGCACAGGTCAACCAACCTACAGGAAAGTAACCAGTAAATAAACTGAGATACAGCAGTAAAAAGCAAGATTAAGGCACTAATGTTCTAGTGTACATGGATGGCTTAATGGCCTTTAGAAATTCTGTAAACATGTTAAACAGTCTATTAAGAGTGGAGTGAGAGGACCCCTAGGAGGAAATTTCTTTTACAGGTGACAGCCGGTCTTTTTATGTAGAACCTGTGGCATGCTAAACCAAATGACCATCTTAATAGATACATAGAACTTCAAAGCAGATTGTGTTTTCAATTTAAACTGCATGGTCTTTGGAAAATGGAGGTATAGTACCGACAGGAGAAAAAGCTAATTTCTAAACCTGACATCTTACAGCAATTTTTTTTAGACCTTTTGTTAGACTGCAAGTGCTCTAGATATCCCACATGACTTATTTGAGGAAAGTATCAAGCTTTCGCTTTATATTGTCGAATGAGTCCGTTCCCATGTAGTCTGCCTGACCTTGCTCCCATTGCTCCTTCCGTTCCTCTGAAGACAGCTGGGGTTTGAGCGCCTGTGGATGTGAAGAGCTGCTTTCACCCTGGAGAAAAATTGAACAATTAACCAAAAAGACTGCAAGATGCCCCTTTTTACAATCGCATTAAACTTACATGTTTGGCCTCTCAACCAAAAATAGGCACACCGACGATTTATAGTAAGTGATGCCACCATGTTCTTAAAACCAAATTCATTTTACATTTAAAAAGAATATCCAGTAAAAGCTGATGCTGTAGCAGACCAACTCACTTTAACTTTTTATAAGTATGCTCTGTGATACCATAATTATAAAAAAAGGAACACCCCACATGACTGCAGACAACTTTAGTTATGAGAACAAATTCACCCACCTCTACACAGCCAGAGTGGAAAGGCTGGTCTCCATACTGCTCCTGCAGCATTGGCACCACAGCACTGGCATACAGGGTCCACCAGTCCAGGAGGAAGGAGGGATGTGTGGTGGCCTCCTCCACACTCCCTGAAATCCGTTTAGCTTTGGGGTCAAATGTGTAACTCCATGGCTTAGTCTTCCCCAGGAAGTGAACAACCTTTGCATTTCCACCATACCTGAAAAGTGTTAGGGTCCAGTTAGAATTTGAAAATCTAGTCGTGTATGCACCCCAAAATTGCTTTAATCTACAATTAAAATAAATAAAATTAGCACAATTTCAATTTCATTAATCACTGATGCCAGGGAATTTGTTGCAGGTCACAGCACATTTTTAAAAAACTGTCAATCCAACTTTCACTTGGGATTCTATTTTAAGACCAGGTTTCATTAAAGTCAAACTGATCTGACCATTAATGGGTCAGGGACACCATGAACCAGAGAGTCAGAAGCAACATGTCAGTAACAAAATAGTTTCCCCTAAGGTATAATACTATGTGGAGAACTGGTCCAATATGTACGAAACTGGTCACTAAAGAAACTGGAGAAACCGTCACAAGATCTTGCTTCAACTCCACGAGGAGTCTGTAAATTTGGATCAACTGTAATTTGCCTCAGTGACAAACTGCATGCACACAAACCTGTCTGACCCTTTGGTGTTCATTTCATTAGCCAGATCTAAGCACTATTGCCAACTACTACATACACAATTACCACTGGTATTTCTCAGCATTTGAAGCAGTATGACAAAGCTTGCCGATTTTCATTTATATCCAGAAAGAGGGACATTAAAGGGAATGGGGAGGTCTAAGGTACAGACAATGACTAGTCCAGCAGGCAATCATAAAATGGGCTTTAAATAAAGTGCCCTATTTTTAAGAGTGTTTCAGCTGTTGGTAGCCCAGGATGGATATCCAACCCTGAGCTACAACCTACTGGTAGACACTCAAGCCGAGCTGGAATCTCACTGCTCATCTCGTAACCCGAGGTCATGTGAAGAAATGACCACGTGTTCATGCTATCAAGTATCTACTTACAACATTGCAGTCAGTGCAGCTAATATGTACTAGATGAAAAGCAAAGAGGTAAAAGTTTTGCAGCCATAAACACTAGAATTATTTTTTTTTTTTTTTGAACAGTCATGACTTCTGTAGACTTAACTGCTTGAATGCTGGAAGGTAAGTGTAGATGGCTATGCTGCTGAGGTTGTAAATGAAGGGGAGATGTTTTGATATGTCAGCTGTTGCCCAGTCGCTGAAGAAGCCATTCAAAACCCCCTGGTCTCCTCCTGCAATAGACAAAAGAACATGTGTTCACATTGACAGTATAAAATTAATGTTTAGTTAAATCAGCATCTCATCTAAAAAGAACACAAAAGTTTATCCTGCACTCAGGATATACCAGTTTAAAGTTCACTGTGGCCTGGTACAGAGATCAAGACAGAGTGAAGGCAAACGCCTGATTATAGAGTCTCATTATCCTATACAATTATTTGGTCGTGTGTTGCGAGCAGATTTGTCCTGATAAAGCGGCTCCAAAAACGGGTCATGGCTGACAAATATAACATGTTCAATATTTACAACCAAATCTTCATGTGTGAGGAAAGCCGACGACTCCTGAATTGTGACTGGATGGTGATGTGGAACGGAATGTAGCCAGAGCGAGCTTGCTGGGGAACAAGGATATAAAGTCTGTGTTCACACCGTCTCCAGTCTGTTATTTTCCAGTTCTAACTTTTTCCTGTTAATAGTTCCAAGATATCCATCATTCCTCATCCTAAATATCTCCTTTCATACTGGGTGTCATTGTTTGATTGTTGCCATGGTTCTTCGAAGTTTGGTCATGCGAGATGTCCAGCTCGGAGGACTAGATTGTAGATCTGTTGTGGGACGGCATCGTTGTGTGTTCTGTGATTAGATTATCGAGCACACCACACACACACACAATAGAAATGGTTAAATGCCAGATTCTTTTAATCTTCACGTGTCAGGTCTTGACCACTATAGATTGTGTTTCAGTGGTGACGTACATATGAGTGATCACAACTGCACAAGAAACTCCTACATAACAAAGTATTGCATTAGAAAAATGGTGAATTTCAGGTGGGCCAATTGCTGCATCAATGCAGAAACAGTATAAAGAACTTGGGAACGTGAGGTCACTACAAAGCATCGTGGGATTTGCAGACATACCAGCAAACGAAGCATAGCAAACAGTGTAGTCATAGGTATACATTTAAGCAATTTACACAGGCTTGTTTTTTTAATTAAAGAAAAAAGGACCATGACAGACGACAGGGCATTTTTTTTTAAATTTTTTTTTTCCAACCAGGAAACTAAAACTCAGTGCCCACAATTCCAATGTTACCAGGCAGCATGGAGTCAACATTTTCAATGGAGGATGCTTATTTGTTTGAGTCCTTTTCACAGTAGAAAGTCAGCATTAACTGTATGTGAAGGTGGAATGATCGACTTAAGTTCGCATTCTTGGTTTCCCCTGCAACTTCACCGTTGCCATGTTTTCCAGTTGCTTCATAGAGTGATCTATATGGTCTTTAAAAGGTGCATTACATAGCACTTGTATTATATTTAAATTATTGTGGGTGTTGGCAGACTGTGGGCTTGACATTAAAGAGTGTGCCGGATAAGTGCGCTCAAGTCAACACACCTGCTTTGACTGGACACAAACAACTTGATGCCATAAATGTAATTGAGGCTAGCATACCTCAAGTGGTTAGAGTTGTACATGCCAAATACACCATTTTAAGCAGTGCCATTAAGCTTGGTAGTTCCATTTGTAGAAGAAAACTTATGAGTGGTCTGGGTGAATATACACAATGTGTCCCAGTGTTATTGGGAATCAGTAATTTACTGTACCAGTTATTACTGTACCAATGAATGTTTGAGAACCACATTTACTTTGACTATATGAAAATATTTGGTGCAACATTACGGTTGGGAAAAAGTGAATTAAACCATGTAAAAAAATGCATCAACTGTAAAAAAGTTTTTTTTTTTTTTATTTTTAAAAAGTACATACAAATTAAACTTTACATTAATTCATTAGCTGCCATTTCGTGGCACACTTCTTACGTTTCTTCATAAGCATCGGGTTGCATTGTACTGGGATCAAGGTGAACAGGTTAAGGCTAAGGTTTTCGACCCCTTTTATTTATGTTCTGATGTTACCATTTCACTCTGCGTATCTTAAAGTACACGGCTCAAAATAAATAAATAAAAGGGAACACTAAAACATCCTAGATCTGAATGAATGAACTATTATTAAACACTGTTGTCAGCACATTCAACTATTTAAAAAACAATCACTCACGCGGTCCTGCTGCTGGGTTGTTGCCCTCCTACGGCCTCCAAGTCTCCGGATGTACTGGCCGGTCTCCTGGTAGCGCCTATGCTCTGGACACTACGCTGACACAGCAAACCTTCTTGCCACAGTTTTGCATTGATGTGCCATCCTGGATGAGCTGCACTACCTGAGCCACTTGTGGGTTGCTACCACTAGAGTGAAAGCACCGCCAGCATTCAAAAGTGACCAAAACATTAGCCAGAAAGCAGGAACTGAGTAGTGGTCTGTAGTGACCACCTGCAGAACCACTCCTTTATTGGGAGCGTCTTGCTAATTGCCTATAATTTCCACCCGTTTATTCCATTTGCACAACAGCATGTGAAATTTATTGTCAATAAGTGTTGCTTCCTAGGTGGACAGTTTGATTTCACAGAAGTGTGATTGACTTGGAATTAGTGTGTTTAAGCGTTCCTTTATTTTTTTGATCAGTGTATAACTGCCGTATCCTACAATGCACTGCGGAAAGACGTAGTTTGAGCACGTGGTGTGCCCTAGCCTGCAGCTAGCTCAGCAAATAGACAAGTCAACCAAGAAAGAGTTTTTAAACTTGTGAAAAACGGAAAACAAAGCAAACGTTAAAAAAAAAAAAAAAACCTCACTGGGAATACACATTGTCTAGACAAATCATGCAACATTACACAAATCTTATAAAAACTGAACATGGAAAATACCATTGCAAGCTATGGGTAGCATGGGCAAACAGACTTAGGTGGTTAAAAAATAAAAATGTTTAACTCAATATTCTGTTTGACCAGAATAGTTACAGGCAAATGTTTTCTGGCCATACGAGAAGAACATGAATACAGTTCAACTTCCATTGTCTGACAGAAAGACTGAAGGGACAAAAACACACTCCTTTACTGCAGGAAATCTCTCCACTAGAGGGCTGCTTAACCATTTTTGATAATGTCAGAATTGTTTGATTTTACGCAAGTAAAAAAATGTTTGTCAATCAGGACAGATTAATTTCTGAAATTCTAAATAAAAGTTCATAATTATCCAGTTGCTTATATTCAATAACGAAGTAGCAATGTGTAGTAAGAAAATTAATGGTGATGCATCTTTAAAATCGTATCATGAGACCAGTGATGATACACAACCCCAATTTGAAACCAGTCAACTTTATATAATCCAAGACGACATGTATGAAAGAACATAGTCCCTACAGATGAACATTTCCCTCTGGGTTAATGTTCATTTTAAAAATTTTTACAGGTCTCACACATTCAACTGAACAGGCTGTACCGCTACTAAAGGCCTAAGTCAGTCAATTTAGAGCTGGCGCAGCTTTCAAGGTGTGACTTGCAGGTGTGACTTAATCTGAGCTGACAAGCTGTTCAAAGAATGCCTGCAAAGTCTAAAAACTACACTGCCAGTATTAAAGAAAAAACACAAAAAAAAGGCCCAATCCCACAGCCGCAACTGAGGATTTCCAAACTTAATGAGGCTGGCCATCTTCATTTTGAGGGGATGAGCAAGGCTCAGCAAGAATGTGCATCAAACCCTGCCAGTTTCTTTTGGCAGCACGCAACACTGAACCACAGATGCATATACAGCCTCTGGGTTCAACCACTTCTTTCCTTAGCAATTTTTTAATATACCATCCATGGTCTCCAGACAGCCGAGCACATTCCAGGTAGTAGAATGGAAGTGAAATGCTAAAAGGTCAAAGCAACCTAAACTCATGCCTCAGTGCATGTGAAAAGAACTTCCATAGCTATAAATACGATGAGCTTTACCCACTGGCATAGCGTCAGGTATACAGGCACTACACCAAAATGAAATGCGGACAACATGAATTAAAATTACTCAGATCAGTTTTAATTAAGGCAGAGTGTAGAAAGATGCCTACATGCAGTAGAATGTGTGTGTTATTTTTTTTTAAACAGGCCACTGCTTTCAAGTAATGCACACAATAGGTTTTTCCAATTTAATACCCCCAATAGAATCTCTTCAGTAAGGAAAAAGCCCATCACTCCCCACTAACAAAAACAAGCTCCAGCACTTCAAGCCAAACTATAAACTGCATCTCATTAGTTGTAAGGTTGTGGAACTTACTGTTCTCAGTTTTACTGAACAGTTACATCTATGCAAGTAGTGACTGTAAGGGCAGCTGCTAAGGACACATTAGTGGTCCTTGGAATTACATTGAGTTTACCTGCAGTATTACATAAATTTCCATAGATTTTAAGTGGCATAACAAACTCAGAAGCACCAAAGAAATTGCTCAAAATGTGTATCTCCATTACAGCCACATTTTCAATTGCTACCATGTCCCACTACTGCAATAATTTTTTTTTTATAAAGTCATGCTAAATCTGAAAACAGAAGTTGGTACAAAGTTAGTCTTATAAATTGAGCCATTTGGACTGATGTTCAGCAAGAAATGTCATAAGCAAATGTTAACTTCCTTGTTGGAGCTGGAGTTTTAGCCTTTATTAACACCAATGAATTTCTATACAAGATTGATGGCTCTGGATACAATAAATCTATTCGTCACTTTACTTGCTAAATATTTGTTATAATTCATTGCACCATCTCATTTTTATACGTGTGGTTTTAGTCGTCTGTGTGATAATCATTTGCCACCACTGTGGCTGCAGCAAAAGCCCAGGATAAATTTTCCCTAGTGGAACAACAAAGTTAATCTTTTAGGGAATTGATTTAAATTTGTGTTCTCCAAAATTTGTGCATGCTTTGACTAATTCAATTACTTAAGTTTGCTGACTCAGTCAAAACATTAAAGGATAGGAGGAAATGAATTCAAGTAGAAGATCCTGTCTTGGGTTCACATTTCAGGCAAGTTCTGGGTAAAACCTTCATGATGATCACTAGACATGTAGCCAAATGGGTGGGGGACAAAAAAAAAACAAACAAAAAAACCTGTGGACTAGTTACAATCCACCAACATATCCACGAAGCCTCACGTAATGCAAGCTGCATTACAGCAGAAAGTCTACCGACTTACTTTGTTTACACCAGCAGCAGTGGAGACTGGTGGTGTAAACAAAGTAATACAGTTCCAGCTTATGGCTTTAAATTTGATCAGAGCATCAAAGTGCCATCTGTACATGCACTAATGTCTCATCTCTCAATATTGTATGCAACATGGTACTGCACTAAACAGCCGCTTGAAAGTAGTGATCAACCGATTCCTGCAGAGATGACACCATGTAGTGGAAAGATTCGGGCTGTCAAATTGCCAGACACATGTGAACAGCCCCCTGACTCATGTCAGACTGTGCTGCAACTTGGTGCACAATGTCCAAGACCCTGAATGTTTAGTAGCTTCAAATGTTTGAATCTTCATGGATAATTTGACAGTTTTTATTAATGGTTAAAGCTGAACTGCAGTTTAAAGCAAGGGGGGACAAGGGGATTTTACAGGGAACTTTCAGAATGTCAACCAGTGCTCTGTGCAAAATGGGGCCTCTCAAATGTAACATTCACCCACACCAGTGAGCCCCTGAGAATAACTCAGAGCTGACAGGAGAGCCTTGTGTCCAGGCACTGGGGTAAAGTCCTTTGAGCAAACAAAAGTCCAGTTATACATGTTAAAAAACGTGTTGCTTTTAAAATGGCATTCATCCTTTCTCACCTGTACATGAATTTATCAATTTTAATCGAACATTAACCAGTAAAAATGGCTTAAATACCAAACAGGGAATAGTCAAACCCAACTCTGGTTGGCTTTGTAGGGGAAATAAAAAAAATGGGATATGTTCCATCTACTAATAAAAGTCCATAAAGGCCAAAGCCATGGATAAGATTTATATACCACTTTTTTAAACGAACTCAAGGCGCTTACATTGTATCCATTATTCATTATTCATTCACTCCTCACTCATACCCGGTGATGGTACACCGCATGTGTAGCCATAGTTGCCCGGGGGCAGATTGACAGAAATGTGGTAGGCAATCCACGCCTACGGCCTCTCCGACAATCACCGAATATTCATCCACATTCATGCACCAGTGATGGTGACACTGGAGGCAAGGAGGGCGAAGTGTTTTGCCCAAGGACACGACAGATAACTGGGGGAGTGGGAATCAAACTGCCATATTTCATGGTCCAAAAACTGCTTAGTCAATGACTATCTGGCAGAGCAAATTTTCATTTAATATCTGTATTAAAAGGCTATTAAGGAATGTTATGACAAACCAGCGGCATCAGTCTCCCATGTGGGAGACCAGGGTTTGAATCCCCCCAGGGGATGAACACCTAGTTGGGTCCTTAGGCAAGACCCTTAACGCTACTGCCTAACCATTGTAAGTCGCTTTGGATAAAAGCGTCAGCTGTAATGTAAATCCGTTCCAGGGATGAAAGACAAAAAAAAAAAAAAAGACAAAGTTATACATTCTAGCTTACCGTCAAAGCTGCCGTGTTCTGTACAAAACTGCAGCAGATTGTCATAAGTCTCCACAGAAGGACGAAAAACAAACAGGCCAGAGTTGAAGCAGTCAGGCCAGCCAGGATCAGGAGCCGCTGACAATTCCTCTCTGTCAAACAGCTCGTCTATATTGGAAAGCACCTTGGACGTAGACAAGTGCCGACATAATTACACAATTCTGTAAAAACAATCCGGAGCTAAAGATGCCCCATTTTTACATTTATTGTACAGCACTTTGGTCAGCTGTCATTTCATTTCATTGCTTTAGAAATAAGATGGTAAAGATCAAAATGATCAGTCTCACCATAGTGTCTGCATCCATGAAAACACATTTGGAGTAGTGTGTAAGGGTCCAGCAGTGAAGCTTGGTGAAGGTGACACCCAAATCAGGCCTCTTCATCATAGCCAGGTGAGCTGTGTCCCCACTATCCAGCACATCCACCACCTTCACCTCATCATAGATTCTCCTCAGCACACACCTAATGATTTAGAACAGATGAAATCCTGTCAACAAGCCAGGTCAGGAACAAGAGCCGACAGGAGCGCTAGAAGGCAGAATTCACAAGAGTTGTGCAACTGGCTTGAGGTTTCTTACTGGCAAGGCTCCGACACATGTGGTCCAATGAGAGCCACCAACTTCTTGGATGTGTTGTGGTTACGAAGGGACTTGCCCAGAACCATGGCACCCCGGGCATAGCTGTCATTGGTAGCCAGCGTCACAAAGGCTTGGTCTGTAAGAATTGAGGAAAAAAAATTGTTTTCTGCAATAGGGATGAATACCACTGTAGCCAAAATATAATGTAATCAATTGGTAGAGCATCAGTCTCCCATGTGGGAGACCAGGATTCTAATCCCCCAGGGCACGGACATTAACACCTTCCAGTTGGGTCCTTAGGCAAGACCCTTAACGTTACTGCCTAACCATTGTAAGTCGCTTTGGATAAAAGCTAAATTATTGTAATGTAATAATCCTTTTAGCCATTTGGAGGGATCTACATCTTGCTTGATGTTTGCATGTCCTAATTACTGAAGACCGCTGTCATCTCAAATTTTTTAACAAGCATAAAACTCTAAAGAATTTTGCTTCTCCAAACAAAGACACTTTGTTTCCCCAGTTAAAATTAAACCTCTCAATAGGGTGAATTTTATTTGCAGTGCCTATTCTGTGCCATCTCCTGCTGCAGGGAGAGAAATTTGTCAGCTACTTGCCAAGCCAGGTCTCTGAACAATGCCTTGCTTGTTTGAGAATATAAACCAAGAAGAAGAAGTCTGCAATGTAGTTGGGATGGCTGTGTGAATATAGTATGTGGTCAAATAGTAATCCCACATGAACTGCATGTTAATCCCTTATGCTGAGCCAGCACAATGAAGAAAAAATAAGTGCAAAGTGATGGGTTGAATACAGACTTGGTGGGTATAATTTGGGTCAATTAAGAGAACCAAGCTTCCCATTACCAGCACATGCCAGGAAAAATTGTTCCGTTTCACTGCCTCCATCAAACGCCACACCTCCTTTCAAGCACGCACCCACTTTCAATTGGTAGAAGTTTTGATGTAGTGTTAATGCATCTAAACCTACTGGGACAGTTCAAGAACAACCCAGGTTTGAGCGGCTTCACATTGTCAGCTGGACGTGCTTTCCAGTCTAAATAAAGGGGGGCGGTTCCCTGATAAACTACCACTTGTGATACAAGTATGGCATGTTTGAACAACGCTCCAGGGAACTGAGCGTCGGAGTGTTCTCATTGTTCATTTAACACAAACCATTACTAGAGAATATAAAAGTAAAAATATATTTAAAAAAAAATAGATACTCTAGTGGTTAAAGCATTTGCAGGTTACTTTTCATGCATCACATGAGTCAGTTCAATAAATCAGAACATTTGCGAACATGATGTTCCATTTTTTAAGTTTTAAACAGGGAAATGCCTTGAAAAGTTAGTTGAAGCTCTACGCTGGTGTATAAATGAGCAGAATTTCAGGAACAACAGAAGACTATTAAAAAACAAGCTGTTAAAAAAATGCTTAAATTGCCCACTAGCCTTTTAAAACTTCTATAAGCAACCCTGTTTGCGCGTGACTGTAATGTCTAATCAAAATCAATGGTTCGCAATGTTTAAATAGCGAATTTGTACATACCTGCCATGACTGAAGAATAAGTCAAAGCTACTGTGTAGCCTAGACTCAAAGACGACAGCGTTCGGTGGGGAAAAGGGCTGACAGAATATACAGAGATGAATTTATACCCCTGTGGCAGTTGGAAGACTCAACGTCACGTGACGGTCTCTCTACACACCCACTCGCTCCCAACGTGATCCCTCACACCCCTAGCAGGTGTTGGGGCTCAACTAATCATTAGGCCATTCAAAGGACACCTATAAAGAAAAACGTCTGGTGCATCTGCAAATATGCTTTGTAAAGGCATAAGATGTTTTAAACTTTTCCAAGAAGAATAAATAAATCATGAAACATTATTTTTCCCTGCTAAGAATAAATTCACAGAAAACATCAAGATAAACCACTTTTAAGCGGCTCATTTTTCTAGGGTAGTTTCTTTAGATGTATAATGATGGTTTAAAACTCAATAAGATGCTCTGTAAAGGCGATTTGTCGCCATCTTGTGGAATAAAGATATCACTGCAGTAGAGTTATGAGAAACGGTAGCTGAGATCAGTGGCCCTACTGTATTACACAATAGTGAATAATTTTTAAGAATCTCTAAAGAACTCTTAAATTAACATTCAGATCAAGTGGTGTAGTGATATTTTCAGAGAAAGCTCTCATGGTAAGAAAGAGTTTGAACTATAGGTGTAATATAGCTGCTTGGAATTTATATCTGTAAAAATATTCCCTTGGCCCTATGGCTGATAGGCAAATATGAAAACCAACCAGCACATTTTCATCCCAGTAATGTTTGCCAGTGCAGTTAAATTCCCTGCTGGCTCCTTTATCTCTCTACTCAGGCAGATGCTTGGCAGAGTGGCAGAGTGGAGAGTCCTCTGTGGTTGTCATGCACTGTGCTGTTGGACTGAAATGTTCCACTCACCCAACCTCCACTTCTGGAATAGTGCCATCTGCACAAAGGGGATCTTCAGGGTTCAAAGGGGACTGAAGCAGTGAATAAGAAATTTAACCATGAATCTAGGTACGTTTCCTTAAAGGAAACATCTAATTAGCAAGAAATGTAGGCAACCTGTTAATAATTGGTTGCAAAATATAAGCACTATTATCACTTTCATTAGTAGTATTATAAGACACTCTATCATCATACACACATCAAAAATTGATTCAGCATGTGGGGATGGATCATTGATTTTATTGTTTGCACTCATCTTGACATTCTGTCAAGCACAGTGAGGAAACATGGCGGGTGGTGCTTGTATCCATGACTACAGGCAGGAGATGGCTGAGAGGTTGTAAGGGTGGGGGGCTGGTGCAAAGGAGCTGGGTTGGCAGGGGTCCTGGCCACTACGCTTCTTAATAGAGGTTCTTCTGCACGTAGGCGGCAATGTACTTGACAGCCAACATGGTCTCCTCGCATGTGGGCTTGATCTGAGACTCGGGCAGCAGGAACCCATAACGACCAGTGTCACGCAACTCGAAGGTGTAGGAATATTTTACTCCCAGGTCGTAGGCCCAGTCATCAGAGCCTCCTGCAGCGGGGTCTGAGGGAAGAGAATGAAAGAGAGAGAGAGAGAGAGAGAGAGAGAGAGAGAGAGAGAGAGAGAGAGAGAGAGAGAGAGGAGTGGTATATCTTTTTCTGGGTCCGTGTGTATATGTTTTCATACAAGTAATGCTTTGCTTAACAGGT
>JBAMHW010000020.1:11964782-11992253 GCA_037177495.1 Rhadinocentrus ornatus | reverse complement strand
CTATTCTATTCTATTCTATTCTATTCTATTCTATTCTATTCTATTCTATTCTATTCTATTCTATTCTATTCTATTTACAGTGTGTCTCTACATTCAGTTTCCATGGTATTGAAAATGGTGCCATCGGTGGCAACTCAGTGATTGGATATTTTCTCCAGGTTGTGCACGCTCACGAAAAGAAAGGCACACCCACACTCACTGCTCAGTGTAAGGCGAAAGACACCATAGTGGACACTGCAACATTTTCAATGTCAACATGTCACACATTAAATGCTTCTTTGGTTGTGAGGAAAAGCTAAATTTGTTCAAATTCCCGAAGTAAACAACGGTTAGAGAGCAATGGATGGAGTTTGTTTTTGGACCAAAGACTAAATGATGGATTTGCGACCAGGCTTTAGCTGTTACTACAATAAAGAAACGCGTTTCTGATCCTGATCCCGCAAACTGCCAGTAAACCAAATAAGTTGTCTGTTTTTTTTTGACAGCGTGTGAGCAATGGTCAAACTAAGGGAATTAACTCACACTTACTTTACCTGATCGTTACCAGCAGGTAACACACATGTAATGATGACCAGAAAGTAACGAAAGTGTTAGCAAATAGCCTCATTACCTTATCTATTTCTTGGCAGAAGATGTTTTCCGTCTCTGTTGCTGAGTTGTCTACTCTCGTTTTGGGGGTCTGATTCAGGCTCGAACATGTACGGCTGTATGTTTTGTGTTAACATTGTTTACTGAGTAATAATATTGCTTTGGTTTGTTTACGAGTTCTGCTGGTGTTTCTATGACAAAGACAATGCACGCTTCCAACAACTACTCCTGGCAGCAGACCAATCAGAGGCAGCCCGCATCGGGGGAAGCGAGGCATATAACGGAAAAGTCTCATTCTGCTTGTTTCTGGCAGAAGCTGATCTGAGAGGATCGATATCAAATTAAAAGGGGTTTGTGAAAAATGTTAGACTAAATCCTCTCCTTGTTGATCCACATATTAAAATAGATTAGCCTGAAATGAGCATAATAGAGCCACTTTAAGTCTGAACTTTGACTGGAACTTTGCAACGCCCTGATTGTTTTCTTTTCAGTCACTATTTTATAAATTTGTTGCTCTACTTGGTATCATTATACTGTCAGATGACCACAGCTGGCCACACATTTAACAAGAATGTTTGAGCAGAGGAGTTCATGGTCAACTACATGAGTGCAAGGAGTCCAGTTCACGTGGTTGCAAAACAAGACCAAATAATTACTCCTCTACCACTGTGGTTGGCTGTTGCTATGAAGCGTGCTGATATGTTGCGTTTAGGTTTGGCCAAACATGATGATGTGCATTATGTTAAAAATCTCCATGTTTTGTTTTCTATTTAACAGTCATTGTTTATAAAGTCTTGACATTTGTTCAGATGCAGCTTTACAAACCAGAGTTGTGGATTTTCAACCTTTGCAAAGAAGATCCTTCCTCAACTTTTTCAGCCAAGCCACAATTGTTTAGTCTTTTTTTAATTGTACTATCATGAACTTTAACATGTAAGATGATAACTGAGGCCTGTAGAATCTGAAATATATCCTTTTTTTTTTTTTTTTTTTTAAATTTATTTATGTTTTTTGCTTTTTTTCTGAGTTCTGTGTAATCTGACTAAAAACAATGTACTTTTTCCAGTATGCTGCTTCTGTGCTTTTGGCTTTGGTATGGCTGATCGGATGAACCTGAACTGCCTTTCAGTTCTGAACTACTTATGCTCCTGAAAGCTGTGCTGTGTTTTTATTTTTTTTTTTTGTTGTTGTTTCTTTGTTTCAAACAGTGCCAATAGCTTTGAGCTCAGATTTTATGAAATAGATTAAAGACACAGGGTTATATGTTGTGTGTTATACATCTAAAGTTGTATTTTCTAAGTTTATGACCTAATAAAGACCAGATGATTTTGATTTTATTATGTCCAAATAAAACTTTAGAATTAAAAGAAAGTATATTTTCTATGTCATATTACTGTACCTTTAAATTTGAAGATTTATTGATTTATTATATTGTAATGTAATGAGGTAACAGTGAATATAAAATAACATTTAGTTTTTCAGTTATAGTTGTATCAGTAGCCACCAAAGTATTGCAATAATTTGTTGCTGGTACCACATGAGGGAATACAACTGTATACTCTAAGATGAGGATGCTTTCCTAAAAAAAAATAAAATAAATAAAAATGATAATAAAAAAATAAAGATTGACATGTTATTGGATAAAATTAATATTCTTAAACTCAATCCCACCATTGCCAGATTTTTTTTTATTTTAGTGCAATAAATGAATCATAGCATGCATAATTGAAATAATATGCCGGCTTTGTTACAGACATATACTTGCATGACTGCATAAAACATACAGGCTCCCACATGTTATCCATCTTTGACAGGTGAGACCCTGTTGAACGGGTCTTCCTTCCAGCCTGTTGCAAAATCCAAACTCCTTCAGTCATCCAGGGTATTGGAAGATTATTGTTAACTGATGGCTGTAATACTGACTGATGAAGCCGAGGTTTTACTCATGAGCCTCCTGTCATTTACTTGGTATAAGCCAAACCACAGATAAATAATACCATGTGAGTTTTTTATCATACTTAATGGAAAACACTCATCTTATTTTCATACTTTCCAGACTTTTCTGTAACGTATCAAATGGAAATATTTAGTCTGTGAACATTATTAGATTGTCATGTGGAGTAACTTTAAAAAAAGGTCTGAGGTAGGATAATAACTTTTGGCGTGTAAAATCCCCAAATTTGATAGAAATAAAGTGAACACGTATACCTGAGTGCATGCTAAAAAGATGTCACAGTTAATAGGTCCTCAGAAAACTGTCCATCATGTTTATTTAATCACTACTGATGGGTTTTTTGGAGATGTAGGCAGATAGTGGTCTCATAGCTTGCACACTGCAAATCAGGTTAACTCTTACACCAAATGTGGAGGAGACCTGCAAATCTGGCCCCAGCTCCATTTCCCCTGGCTGTATTACCCACTTCTAACAAAGTTACCGCACACTTCTCATTTTTCATTGGATTAAAAGGGCCATATCGATTTGGTCATGAGACACTGTGCTACATCAATCCCCAAGTGCATCTGCACAAACACAAACACACCCTCTCTCCCTCCTATCTCCCTTCATGCCCCTCACTTTTGCCTAATATCTGCGTTCACTCTGTCGCTAACCTGCATCACAACAGTCGCTGCTCATTAGCCTTTTGTCTTTTAATTACATTAGAAAAAGGACAAAAGTGCTAATGAGGATTGTTTGTGATGACTCAGATCCATTAAAAGCTATAACAAGATAGACAATTGAGAATAAGATTACTTATAACTGCTAATAAGTTTTTGTGTTTTGTTTTTGTTCTGGCTTCACAGCTCAAGTGTTAATTAATCTTAATCTCACCCTTTTTTATTCAGAACTCCTCTTCCCTTTCCTAATATGATGGCAGTCAACATTTTTTTTCCTTTGGCATATGTTTGATTTTTCTTTGTCAACCATGTTTTACTTTTAAGACAACATAATATCATCACCCAGGGTACCTATCTTGTAGAATTTGTTTAGCCTTCAGCTCTTTTTAAATTAGAGATTTTCTGGTTTAGTACCTGGTCGTTAAAGATGCTTGTTGATGAGAACATGGGTCCAGCTAGACAAGGAGACATGTATTAACTTCTATTCAGATTTTCTAAAAATGGATTCTCTACATTAATAGACTTAAAGAAATTGTTATTCTTCCTGTAACAGGTCATTTCCTTTACTGTACATCTGTTTCCCATTATGTATAAGAGGATATCACCGCAGGGTAGAGTGCTTCGACAAAACAGTCACTAACTGTGTTTCAGTGACATTTGAGGGGCATCTTCCCATTTTCTTGTAACCATATAACATAAAGGTTTTGTTAGTGACCTCTGCATTTAGTCAGGCACATATGTTACCCCTTTAGAAGAAACAGAAAAGCTGAACTCCTTGGTCCTTGGTTTGCAAAATTCAGCCTGTTGGAGACAATTTCCCATCTGTGTTTCTCATGCAGGTTGTGCAATACAGTTTTACAGAGAAAATGTGGGGGTTTGGAGATGTGTTTCCAGCGCGTCAAATTGATTGCAAGACTTTATGTGCTTTTCAACAAACGTGGCTTAAAATGATACCAATTTGTTTTGAGGTCTGTCTTATTAGTCATGGTCCATCTGGTTAGACATGTTATGTTCTGCTTAAAGCTAAAAACAAATGACTTATTACAAAAACTGTTAATGACACATACTGTAGATCAGTGGTTCCCACTCTGGGGTCCCCCATAGAGCATAGGGAGTCCCAGAGGCTTTGTCTGTTTAGAGCCAGTGTTATATGACTCACGGCCATGTCCACACACAGGTTAAAGTGTGTTTGCTTAAGTTTGTTTCATTTGGATGTTTCACTCACATGGAACCAGTGCTTGAGCCTGAGAACACTAACTTTGTGAGAAATGCCACAGTGCAGATGATTCGTCCTTACATCTAAAACACATCTAAAAAAGGTCATGATAGTAGAGAAAAAAAAAGAAGACAATTTAAAACAAGCGGGTCTACAGCTTTTGGGTAGTTGCATGACGGAGGCTCTCAGGGAAAATAGTTTTGGAACCGCTACTGTACATGACTGATTTTTTAGGATTACTGTTGGTATGCAAAATAAATGCTTTGTAGTTATTTAATTTATTAATGTAAACAATTGTCAATTTTATTTAAAGCTGATCCAATTGAAGATTGGATGTGCCAGAAATTCCTTCAGTAAATTGAACACAAATCTGAAAAAATTGTTTTTGGAGCCAATGAAGAAAGATTAAAAATCAGTTCTAAACTTCAAACAGCTAAGTTGAAAACTATCAACCAAGCCTGAAATCTGGGAGTTGTCATGGACTCAGACCTGAATTTTAGCAGTTATATGAAGACAGCTGTGAAGTCAGCCTTTTATCACATAAAGGACTTATCAAGGATTGATGGACTGATGTCTCAGCAGGTTTTAGAAAAACTTGTTCATGCATTTAATGGTAAATGGTCTGTAGTTATACAGCACTTTTATCCAAAGCACTGTATGTTATACCTCACATTCACACACTGATGGCGGAAGCTGCCATGCAAGACACTCACCACAACCCATCAGGAGCAATTAGGGGTTAGGGGTCTTGCCCAAGGACACCTCGACATGAACTTGACTTGGCCGAGGATCGAACCAGCAACCCTAGGATTACAAGACGACCGCTCTACCTTGCCGAGCCCTGCCACCCCGCTTATCTTTAGTAGACAGGACTACTGTAATGCTGCCAACACAGGTCTGCCAAGAGTCCATCTGTTTATTCTTTTTGAAGCTTAGGGGAACAGGGTCGGTAACAAATTAAAGGACCGGACCAACAATATGAAATCTATAATTTATTATAAAACGGGTTCAATAAACAAAAACAATTCAATATGACAGTTCAATATAACAAACGGTGTCCTATACAAGGTTAATTATGTCCGGTAAAAATAAATAATCAACAAGTAGCAATTAAAAAAAGGTGTCCCTAATAAAGGTTACTATTAACAATGAAAGTTTACAATTACCAATTATCCTACCTACTAATCAAACTAAAAACAACTTTGCTTTCTCAAAACCAACTATAACGTCTCCTAACGAGAATGTAACTCAAATGCTCTATACAAAACCAAAAAACCAAATGTCTCCTATTGAGATTAACCAAAATTTTAATACTAAAACTAAACACAAAACACTACTCAAAGCGTAAGAGTGTCTCTTCAAACCAAAACCAAGCACAATTGTGCATTTACAAAAAGGGAGTTCAAGGCTTACAAAACCACGCGGGTCAACACACATGGGGATCTGCAGCCAATCCCCATCTGGCGGTTGCTCACCAGAATGTGCATAAATCATACGCAGCCGTAGGCCTGGGGATGTGACACCATCAGACAGCTGCATCTAGTCCAGAACGCTGGTGCTAGAGTCCTTACTTAGACCAAGAAAGTGGATCACATAACTCCAGTCCTCAGATCTTTATACTGGCTTCCTGTCTGTCAAAGAATTGACTTCAAAATCCTTCTGTTAGTTTACAAAGCACTGAATGATTCAGGACCGAAATACATTTAGAATCTTCTGGTTCATTTTGAACCAACCAGATCCTTTAGGTCATCAGGGTCAAGTCTACTTTCTGTTCCCAAAGTAAGAACTAAACATGGAGAGGCAGCATTTAGTTTTTCTCCTCTTCAGATGTGGAACAAACTCCCAGTTTTAAATCAGGGTTAATAATGTTTCTATTTGCTGTCTTTTGTCAAAACAACTGTTTATTTCTCAAAATGGAACTTTTATTTATTGCTTTTTATCTACTTTATTTTAGTTTGTTTTTCTGTTTTATACTACTTTTTTTCTTTTAAAAGTTTGTTTTTAATTCACTTGTTATTGCTTCCTGCAGCCCACTGTAATGCTTTTAATATTTTAATAAAAGCACTATTAATTATCTTGTAAATTGAAATTTGCTATACAAATAAACTTGCCTTACCTTGCATTGCCTTGTAGAAAATGAGAAAGGTTAACATTTACAGCTGCATGCATTAGCTTGCATTTTACTTTGGTCCAGGCATGACTGTCATACCTTATCATGTTTATTTACAGGTTAAAAATATTTTGTGCTGTGGAGCAATATATCTCTTTCACAATCAGCATTGAATTAAGAAATTATCAACATAATCAAGGAACAAAATTTATAAAAGAAAGTAAGGAGAGAAAAGAAGAATGCCTGAATAAGGTAAGGTAAAGAAAGGCTAAAAGAGTGAAGAGAAGTAGAAGAAGAAAAGAAATATAAAAGATTTTAAGGTATATATTAATAAAAAAAAGTAAAAAAAGGAAGTAAACCGATGTGTTAAATTCCAAGCCTCGTCGTCAACCTTTGAGACGGGTGACCATAAGGCCATAGGGTAGTAGTATTATATAGACCACTTAAACACAGAGTCAGTCTGTACTGGGCTTGTCATTGAGCTATTTTGGGTACTGCTTTGTCATAGCTTTTTATAAATATTTAGAAGGTTGTTAAGCAGTATTGTTTTTCGACACCTTTTTAATCTATTTCAGACCAGGGAAGCCATGCTCTCCCTATGCCCTCAATAATAAACAGGGCCACAGAGTCCTACTTCTTGGAAGCTTTACCTCCAAGAAACTGCTTTATCAGACTGACATGCAGAGCAACAAAAGCATCATTGGCAGGTTGTTACCTGTGCTTAACTAAGGGGGTGATGTCAACAAATAGCGTGCACACTTCAGCTCTTTTAGACAAAAACACTTCTCTCAGAGGAAGCAGTAGCTTCTGTACTGTTTGACAGCGGGGCAGTAAGCCACTAGATCACTTCCAGTCACAGCTGCCACTCTATTCTGCTCATTTCCACAGATAAGACTTGTAATTTTCCACACTCTCATAATGTGACCAGTTTTATAAGGGGGACTTTAAGCTCCCCTGCTTCTACCAGGACAGCTGAACGGTAAATGTCTGTGTTATTGTTTTTTATTGTTTAGCTCAGCTGGATCAGAAAATGGGATTAAAATAAAATTATTTTCTCTCTCATTCACTGTTCGTATTAAGTTGTTTCCATGTCTCAACTCTGCCCTTTGGTGGACACATGAACACACAGCTGAACTAGTTCCTACTAATGTTGATACAAAACTCTGTCCTCCACAATTCATTTTAACTCAAGATATAGTTTAAACTTCCTGATAAAAAAGTTACAGTTCCCTTATGAAAATGTCTCTCTCATATATGGCAGTATTTTGTAAAGCTTACTGTTTTCATTGTGGTTTCATCTTTCATTTAAAATACACACCACAGTGACACTAATGGCAGCTAGCTGTGGGCATGTGCGAATTTAATGGACAAAACTGCATTAGTAACCATTTGATACAAGTAACGCTTCTTTTTAGAACTCAAGAGTATATGAAACTCTTGACAGCAAAATCAGAACAGGATTTTAGTGGCAAGGAGCAAATTTAAGACTTGAACTGTATGGGTGCCACCTTGTGGTTTGCAGTCTCAATTACACATGTGAAAGGTTGCTTGATTACTTGCCTAGGTACAATTTGAGATTTTTTTCCTTGTTCAATTGGTAAATTACCTTTCAGTATGATAAGGACACATACAAGATCCTGAGAGCCAGATGTGTTGCACATATGATGTTTGTCTGAACGATCAGGGCACCTCTGACTGCTTCCTTTACAGATAAGCAACAAAGAGGTTTTTACCTCTGCTATCTCAAACACACTGACTTTATCAACACTGTAATATAGTCTTATCCCTTTTCATTAGTAGTTATGTATGTTTCCACTAGAAAACACATCCTTGCTGTACATTTCTGTCTGGGTTTTCTCAGCAGACACAGGCCTTCACCACTTCCTGTTAATCTGCTTCATGAAATTTCTATACCAACATAGCATCTCAAAATAATGGCGAAATGACCTCCTCCTTTATGCATTCAGTTTACCGTGCTCAGCAATAAAGTGGCAGCCAAATCACTGCAAGTGCAATAACTGTTAGGTTTGACCACACCACAGGAGTTCAAATGATGTGTTGTAGCGTGCAGTTAGTTGCTGCAAGTCCCATGGTGAGAAGTTAAGGGTGCTAACTCTGTGTTTGTACAGCAAGCACATCAACCAGTAAGCCTTGGGCAAAGGAAGCAAACATGCTGGAGCATTTGAGTCGGTCTGCATCCTTAATGTCGGAAAAAGACGGTAGCCCCGGCGGTAACACTCAATGCTTTATTTATTTATTTCTGTATTTTTGCCCCCTTCTAATCTCCTGTTCCCGAATTAATTACTCAATTAGCATAGTAAATTAGCAAAACAATTATGATGCATGGACAACTTCCAGCACTCACCACCAAAGCCAGTCTGGATGCGTTTAGTGCAGGGAGTCGAAAAAAAGGATGAAAGCAAGCAGGGTGGCTTAGAAGTAAAGCCAGAGATTTTGTGCTGAAATTAAACATTTTAACAAACAGTCCTGCCAAATGAAATGTAATAGCCTTTCCTCAGTGTGGGATGTAATAAACATGGCAGTGAAGATTTATTAGCAACCTATAAAAGTAGTGATGAATTAATTCTTCATGTCTTTTAGATGATTGCATGGAGCGCAAAGAGAATCAAATGCTTTCTTTCTTTTTTGAGCCATGCTTACACACATGCACATAGACACACACACACACGCACACACACACACACTGACAGCAGTGGTGGAAAAGAAAAGAAAGAAAAAAGCTTGATAGAAGAAATGGTTTTGCTCAACTCTTTAACTTGATAAACAAAACCGAATGAATAAATGTCTTTTGTCTGTGCTTTAAAACACTAACCGCTCGTACTTATCGTAGCCATCATTAATCTGCAGACTTTTAATTACCTGAGGTAAGATGCACAAGCTCAGATAAAACTTGTGTTTAGGCCGGTGTGTCTCGATCCTTGTCCACAATGCCAATGTCCTCCCCTACTTCAACATACCTGACTAAGGAGGACCCTTCATTTGGATCAGGTGTGTTAGTCAGGGCTCAAACAGATCATTAAAACCTGGTCAAATTATGCTGAAGATACTCTACGAGGGTGTTTTGGAGTCACAGACTGGAATGCCCTCTGTGAGCTATACCAAAATGGCATCAATGTCATGGCTAAGTGTTTGACAGATTACAACAGCTTCTGTATGGAGAGCATCGTCCCCATGAGAACAGTTAGTTTTTGGTTTTTTTTCCACTAACAAGCCTTGGATCACCAGTGACTTGAAAAAACTGCAAAACATTAAAAAAAGCCTTTGAGGCAAGAGACAGGGTGTTGTTGAAAATTACACAAGAGCAGCTTAAAACACAGATTAAAAAGTGCAAGGACGAGGACAGGAAAAGTTAGAAGAACCTAAGGGATGTGTGGTCAGGGATGAAAAAGATAATTGGATTCAATATAAAGGCGAATCAGATAGATGGCAGTCTGGACAGAGAACAGCTTCTCAACAAGTTCAGTTCAGAGCAACATTCAGCAGTAGCTCCCGCCTGCTTCCAGTCAGACCAAACACCCTCCATGTGATGGACAAGAAACTGTGTACAGGGAATGCTGGGTGAATCCCACCACTCAGACCATGTTGTGCACTGCTTCAGAATATAACATTTACATTTTCAGATTAGAAGGTGTTTATTTCAGCTTTTTATTTAAAACACATTTCAACTACTACAGAATATCTGCTTATTAAAGTTTTACACAATGTAATTTTGGAAGTAGCACTACTATGTGCTCTGAATTCATCTAGATAAATGCAAAAAATCAAAACAAAACACAGACATAAATGTTATAGATGAAACCTTTCATGCTATTGTCATCGTTTCTCTTCTAGGTTTTTGACTAAACGAAAAATGAGACATCCAACGTGTACTTCTATAAAACGGAGAGTCTCTTTTTTCCTCAGAGTGAAAAAGAACACACACAGGCTTGTAATTGCATCATGATTATGAGCCAGCTTCATGTGATTGTTTGTAGAAAGTTCATATTAAAGCCGTGAATAGAAGTTAGCTCTCTGGTGTTTGCTTTGACTTCTGAAAAGATCACTAACAGTGCTTAACTGTAGATATTATGGTTTGTTCTCATGGACACAGGAAGTTGTGATGTATATACAGAGATTAAATTCTAATTTAAATGCAAATTTTGTAAAGCTGAATCACATCCTTTTTATTGTGGTGCTTATGAGGGTTTTAAAGCAGGAACTTTTTTCCACTTCAAACAAAGAATGTCTCTTTTTAAAATCATGATAATCCAACCTTGTCCTGAGCTTCTTTGAGCACAAATGACCAATTACTTAAATGGTTTTGAAAAGCATATAATCTCTGGGTGTAAGTTTGAGACAGGTGTGGAATGGTGGCATCATAAATTTCCATTGCCATTTTCCCAATGGCATAAGTTCCTTGTGGATATCACATACCTCATTACGCTCCACTCAGCTTAGGTTCAATGTGTAATTAGTTTAATGAGTGTTGTCCACTGAGAGCACTGTGGAGGAACCCATCTCCTAAGCTAATGTATTTGCATGACAATATGAGAGGCGAGCAGATTGCACATCATAGTCTAACAGTAGGCTACTCTCCTATGTATGATAAAAGATCAAAAAGTCACTGATGGTTGGAGTGAGTGGACTCAACAGCTCTTTCTGTTTTAATTGCTTTGCACTGTTTGGCAAATATCCACTTTAATTTGTCCAATTTCTTTCTTTAATTCATCTTTCCCAAGGCCAGTGCAATCTGTTCAGTCTTGTCATGTAAATAAAAAGCTTCTTCTTAAATAGAGAAAATTAAATTCATTGTGTCCCACTGGCTGTTTGGCAGCTACATCAAATGATCAAAATGAGAATCTTTGCAACTTTGTCAGTGTTGTTGTGTTTTTTCTTTTTCGTTTGTTTTTATTTATTTTATTTTTTTGGAAAAGAGCTTAAAAGCCACTCCAGGAATAAATGAGCAACAGTGGTCAGCAGCTGAACTAAGGGATTATGAAGCAAATGCTGCTGATGAAGTGACACTGTTCATGTTCACCACATTCTGTGCATTTTGGCTCAAACTTCAGTGAAAACAAATGTTCACTGATGTGCAATATGTGATGAGACTAAGAGCTTTACTCATTTGGTATGAAAAAAGACACAAGTTTAAAAAAATTACATTTCGTGTTTATTTAAAAAGAAGTATAACATCTCAAAACATGTCTATCTCTTTGTTTTCCACTTAAGACTGCTAATACACTAGTCTCTTTTGTTTCAGGGGTAGTTGTAATGTCACCAGTCTTTGCCTGTCAAGGCTGTCACAGCTGGACCCCCGCTTGTGAGTTGATTAAAATAGAAGAGTTCATAGCTAATTAAAAAGCTCTTCCCTTTTAATGTGCGAGTGTTAAATAAAGGAGCGAGAGAGAGGATATAAACAGCCTCCTGACAGATCGTTCATTTGCAGACACTCCAGGCTCCCTGTTGGCTCGAGTGTGTGAGGAGAGTGTTGATATGCAGTGGAAATGCAGTGTCAAAGGTCAACTTTATGGAGACACAGCGACGCCCTTTAATTGAGTGACTGTCCTCCTTTTCTGCAGTGTGTTAAAGTTGTATTTTGCGATCTGGCTTCGGGTTATGATGGTTTTTATGTTATCTTTTTCCCTTCCCACAGTGAAGATGGGAAAAGAGGTAAAAAGCAGCCTTCCGGCCTGCATTTCCCCATCCCGCTCAAAGGGCAGGTAAAGTCTTCAGCTTGAATTTGGTGTTTATTTTACAAGCAACCACCCGCAGCTGCCGGTTAGAGTTTCTCCTGAAGGTAGAGATTTTGATGTGCGCATATATGTTTTTTTTTTTTTTTTTCGCAGCTTAGTTACTGTATTACTTCAGCTTGGCTTTAACTCTTAAATGTTGTACTTTATAACAGTTATATTGTCAAGTTTTGATGCTGTTATAAAATTCACATTTTTAAATCACAATATTGTGAAAGATCCTCAGTTTTTCTATCTCAACAGCTGTTTTTTTTGTTTTTTTTTTATAATACATTTCCAAAAATATTCCATGAATTTCCAAGAACCCCATTTGCTTGAAAAAAAGAAGAAATCTTTTTTTTGTGCTTTAGAGCCAAGTCATTTTACATTACCGACAGTAACTGAAGAAGCTAAATTCTGAGTAAAGAGATCGATATTTAATTTAGTGAATATTTTTCCATTGCTCAGATATAGAAAAACATGGCCATTACATGGACTACAATTCATTTTTAGTCGTACTTGTACAAAAGTTGCTCTCAGTTTGTACTAATCGAAAGAATGATTCTTACAGAAGTTGAAAAAGGCTTCTTAAGAGTTGTATGGTTGAAACTCGCTGTGTCTTGTACGCCGTCATGGCCTGCAGGAACCACGCCGTGTTGCACACACTTACTGTGTAGTGTTGTGTGACTGCATTCCTGCTAGTGGGCCAAAAAAACAAATGATACACTGTTTGAAAAATAGGTGAAACAAAACATTAGCGCATTCAGTGATGATGGAAACAATAAAGAAATGCTTTCCAGTCATAAATCTCATCCAGTCACGACAGCTACAAAGCTGTACAAAAAGGGGAAATATTGTTGTGAACATAAGAAAAAGCAGACAGCTCGACCTTGGCCTTCAGTTGCATAAATAAAGCTAGCTTTACAAAGCTGCAATCCTTGTCAGTTTTTGTGTGGCAATCGAGTTTTATGATCCTAACTATTTCGCAAAAATCGCCAACATAAATATGGCACTTCACCGTGGGATGCTCCACTGAGGGCAGTAAAGACCAAGGCTCGGCATCAACAGGTTCGGATCCGTAGCTTTTACTGCAGAACCTATGAATTTTTCCCATCAGTGCTTTTCCGGCAGGTTTGGGTGTGAGCACAGGCTGCATACTATGTATTCTTTTAAAAATTCTGGACTTCTTTTACTGAGATGATTTAGATCTTAAAAACAAAAGAGTATACTTACTCTTCACGTGTGAGTGAATTCCTATGTTTTAAAAGTTAACAGTGCTCGATGTGTAACCATTAAAACAGATGTGCCCAACATTTGGGAGTGACAACATGTAGAACCTAAATCCAGCTTGAAATTCTTCTGTTTTTCTTTATAGATAAACTTTGATAATGCTGCAATTTCTCTGTAACTGCCAAGTTATTTACCAAGGAAAGGGAAGTAAGGAAAATTTCATTTAGAAAAAAGAAGATTACCTTCTCTGATTGCATGTCATAAAGAAGAAAAATTAATGCTTTTGCAAAACAGATAGATAATGCTCTTCATCCAAATGAGTGAAATCTTTCTAAAGCAAAATATGGAAGCCTCAAAGGCTACAGTGCACAACAGGATAAAAAACAGTAGACTATATCATCATAACCCTTTGGCAATAACACTGTGGTGGGGGATTCAGAAACATGTGCTGCCATTTTATCATGCCGAGGGCCAACTTTTGGAGCCTTAAACACCCCGCCAAGGCTTGATAAATCTGGCTTGAAAAATCTCATTTGCAGAGAGTTAGGCATCTGCAACAATATTTATCTTCTTCCCTGTCCAAGGGTAATGGGTTAGGCAGGATGGATGAGGGCACAGTCCTCTTGCCTTCAGGTGCAGCAATCTCACAGAGGACCAGTAGACAGGCCGCTTATGACGAAGCAAAAGAAACACATTAACTCCCTCAGTAAACACATCCCCATGGTTGAACAATTGGCTATTAGCATAATTAGCCTGCCTGATCTTAGACTTTTTATGTATGAGAGAGTGTATGTGAGTGCGTGTTTGTGTTTGGGGGGGATTGCTGTTGTTCTGCAGCAATTAAACCCATCTAATTTCAAGAAGAACAAACATTCTTTGGCGGCTGGGGGAAAGCTTCGGGGTGCAGAAACTTCAGGAAAAAAAAAAGTCCTCGGTGACACCAAGTCTTGTCTGATGATGTTTGCTAATTACGCAGTCTGGCACTTCCTGGGAAAACACTAAAAGTAACAGGCAAGGGTCTGCGCCTGAAGCTTATCAAGAAGCAAGCAGGCAACTCTGTCTGGATATGGCCTTTCGTCTCCCGTACAGAAAAGAAGAAAAGAGATGGAGAAAGGAAAAGGGTCAGAAACAGAAAATCTTAAGGTCCATTTCCAGTGAAGGACTCTGTCTCAGATGTAATTAACCTTTTGATTTAAGACACTCCGTCTCGCAAATAAGTTGGCAATTAGTTTATTTGGCTATCATAGTAATGACTCTCATTAGCATAAAGTGACCTCTTATCTGTTGCCTCCCACACTCTCAAAGATTTCTTGTGTGGTCTCAATGAAACTCTGATTATTGCAGATGTGTTCAAACTGATTGATCACACAAAAATAAAGTAAAAAATGACATCTTTTTATTTCTGCCACATTCTCTCATTCCTCTGAGTCACTGTCTTTTGTGTTCCTCATATTTTTGATTTAATCAGATGTTTTTTTATTTAAATTATAGCAACTCGACAGCCAACACATGTCCGAACGATCAAAAGGTTTATTAGTGCCTTCGATATTAACTCTCAGATAATGTAATTTAATGTTTTACTTTCCATAAATGATCTAAGTTCTCGTATTTTTTCTCAGAACTTATTTTTTTCTCCATAAAAGCAAATTGTGAATCAAAGTTGGGAAGATGAAAATCAAGAGCAAAATGTCTTTTCACACTATCATGTCTGAGTAAAAGTTAACGAGGCAGAGCATACAGAAAAATGCGGAGAACATGGACTCTAAGATTGTACGCCAGAACACCACGGGGTAGTAAGATGTGTGAAATGGTCTTCCCTGTGCAGCTTTGCTCAGTGAGGGCCACAGATGTAAAAAAATATGGTCTGTTTTTACAGCACACTGACTTTATTGGTGAATAATGATGTAAATGGTGGCAGTGATGACCTTACTTGGATCTTACTTTTCCCAAAGAAACTAAGCTGGCTTTGATTTTTTTTTTTTTTTTTTTTGCACGGAGCCACATGATTTGTTGTCAGATACATTAAATGCCTACCTATTAAACCTCCAGTGATTAATAAGATCAAACCTTTAACTGAACACGCAGTACTGTACCTACATTTGTAAACTCTGCATTGACAACAGAAACCCTTTGCTGTTTGTGTCGGCAATATATCAATGACTGCTTTAGGGGGAAAAACGGCAATTATGCGTGGAGTCAGAAAACATTTATAAGCATTACATATCTCATTAAATACATTTATTTTTTTTTCCAGAAAGGGGAAAGTTAACATCATTCTATAGACAAAAGTTAGATTAGTTTGTAGAAAATTAAAGCAGGAGTGTTAGTAAATAAGATAAATTTGCAATATTAGTAATTACAATTGTAAAGAAGGGGTTCAGTTTCAGTCTCTGGTACAGAGGACCATATCATTTTAGAAAAGCAGCTGTGGAGAAAACAGCTGGACAAAACTACATAAAACTGGTGTTCCAGTAAATGTCACTACTGCTAAACAGCCAGGATGAAAGGTTTAGAACCTCACACCACCTTCCTATCTTTGCTGAATCACAACCTTGCTGAAACATCTCAAAAGAGAAATTCATAGACAGATCATTTCTTGTTTCCAGTAAAGTCTACGTCCTTGCCTTAAACACTCTAGTGGTACAGAAAATGCATAATAAACATAAAACATAAATACCTGCACGTAGTGTACCAATGGCATTCCACTCAAATGTTGTTCTTATTCAAAGAAGGTTAGCAGATAATTTATATTTTTGCATCCCTGAGACACCCTCAGGCGGACTCATGCTGTCAAATAGGCCCAATCAGGTCTATCATGACCAGCAGATGATTTTCCATAAGAAAAGCAATGTCTGCCGTATGTGCCATGGCATTCAGTCATTTCAGAGAACGCTCAAAGACAATCCATCTATAAGAAACCATCAAAAGCTTAGTGAGAAAGATAAGTGTTCAATCTTACACCACTAAGCAAAAGCAGGACTAAAGGAGGCAATAAAGAGCTGATTAGAAACATTTGATCCAGAGAAGAAAAAGGTGTCTCTGTGTGTTACTTCAGAATATCCTGCTTGGACATGTTTTCATTGGCTTTAACTCTTTGTTCCAGACGTCCAGCTCCAGCTGAGATGTTTATCTGCTTCCAAGTCTCCAAGCCACCCAGCCAAAAAGAACAATAGTGTTTTGTCACCATCTCTGTGTCCCATACTTGCTTACTCAATCCCATACACAGCCAATGTCCCAGATTTCATTGCAAGTGCCGCCATTAAACATCTATGCTGCGAGGCAGCAATGTTCACTGTGTGGCAGAAAGACTTAAAAGCCTCTATTCTGTAAGCGCTTTATGCAAGGCGAAAAGAAAACTTCCTTATGTTAGACTCCAACTATGTTTCCAGATGTGCCTGGGGTCAGGGGTTAAAGATAAAAGTACCAGGATGTGGCATACCCCGGTTAGAAACTGGTTCGCGGTGTGTGCATTCCTTGCTGGAGGGGGTTGATGAGCAGAAGGCCTTGTGTTTCTTCTTTCCACAGCTCCCATTAAGAGGCCTCATTTTGCGATGGTGAATTATGACACCGCAAGTTTTGTGCTTGCTACTTTAGCAATGTTTACCAGTGGCACCACAGCAAAATGTGAGTTATGTTAAACACAGAGTCTGGAAAACAAGTGTGGAAAGTGTTTTCGGGCTTGGCTGGAAGGGTGGTCTCAGACTTTCTTATTATACCCACAACAACAAATTGTTATAAGTTTTAAAAACATTTTCTCTCTTTGTTGTCCAAACTATATCATGTAGGACAACATGCTTGATTAGATATTAAAAATTCAAATCAAATCCAAAAAGGGAACTTTAAGTGTGCTGCAAAGAAGGCCGAGCAGAGCGCAGGATTTGACTGATAGCTTTGACTAAGGACCAGCCTTTCCACCCCCTGCTTCGTGCTGAGCAGCAATAGAGATATCACAAGTTACATGCAAGTGTCTATTACATTGATTCAAGAATGTCTGCCAGAAATTGGGCTAATTTCACAAAAAACGCTAATACGATTATTTCAAGTGTGTCAGAGGCTTAATAAGTGTGGAAATTGGCCTGTCATATAAGTCCTGAGAGAGGTTGTAAATTGCGTGATTACAGTCGCAAAGCCTTAGCCTCCCTTATTGTTTCTTTACATACCGTATACTGCTAAATGAAAATAGACTGGACTTCATTAGAATTCTAAATATATAAAAAAAAAATTAGTGGGGAACATTAATATGACAGAGACAACTTTATTGTGGTATTATGGTAATAATGAGCTTTGGAGGATGTACAAAGATTACAAGTCCCTTGAGATGGCTTCTTTTATTATTAGGCTCTCAGTATTGGCTCCGAAATTTGTTTTATTACCTCTCAGCCCTCTGGCAGAGTCAGACACATAGTCACAGTAGCCCACTTATTAAAAGAAAGGGGGAAAAAGACAAGATATTTAGGGCAGATGATATGACAGAGAGCTATAGCTATAAATATTTTACAAACATTTTTCAAATTATTTGAGTCTATGTATGTAGGAATGTAGAAAGTGGAATGTTGTGCCTGTAGTTGGAAACTGATTGTGGTTTGTAACTGTTTGCATGTTGAAGAGAGCACACAGGGCCACTAGATGGAGTTAGATCCTACAGATGAGCTTTGGGACTTTGGTAGAAACAAAACAATAACGGAACAAGTGGAGCAGAGGACTCAAAGCTCCTTCATGTGCTCACATCTATGCTTAGGGAGAATGCATAGTTTTCTCTACATCTTCAAGCAGTCTGGTGCTACTAAGTGTCCAGTGGGCATATGATTCATAAAAAGACTGTACACAAACGTTCCACAGGAGCAGTGACCTTTATTAAAAATATACATGATTATCACCTTGTGCATTCCCAAGCTTTTAGCCTCTCTCAGAAAGCGAGGTAATTACCTGTGTTCCTGTTTGGATTTTCTATATTTATATGTAGGTGTGGCCTGCGTGTGTATAGCAGGATTTTCTGTTTATGTGGTTTGGTTTACAGCAGAAAGAAGCTGTTATAGGTCATTTTGCATTGATCTTTGCAATGGCTCTCCAGGTCTATCATTGTCTATGTTTTTTTTTTGGTGGTGGTGTGTGTGTGTGTGTGCGTGTGTGTGTGTGTGTGTGTGTGTGTGTGTGTGGGGGGGGGGTGTTAGGATTTAAAGTTCAAAGGAAGTAAAAGATGGTGGGCTGGTGCCATACCTTACAGTGTGATATGATAACGCTGATACAGAAGCACTTCCCTTTCTGGTCTCTAATGGAGAACAAATTATATGGTTAGAAATGTATGTGAACAAAAGAAATGTGACATACTATTTCTTTCTTTAATCCTTCGTTTTTTGCTTTAAATCCAGGATGCAGTTTTAATGGTTGTTAAAAGCATGATAAAAAAACAACAAAACAAAACATTGTAATTGGAAAGAATTAACAGTTTTTACACATGGAAGCAGAACCACTCAGCTTTGAATGATAAGTTAAAAAACAACTTTCACTGTAAGCTATATTGGTTCAGGTTAAAAAAAGAAGTAGACAGAAAAAGAGAGACAGCTCTTAGCATCACCATATTAATTTAAATATTATATGCATTACATCTGGGACTCCATATGTGACTGTTATGCCACAGATGAGGCTTCAGTGTCTTGTCACAATATATGATAAGGCTGAGGGAAAACAAATTTAAGTGCTAGTCTCACAGGAGTGAATGTGAACTCTGTCAACAGATGTTTAATGCTGTGAAAAAAAGTCACCATTTCTCTTGATGTCTCATGTGAATTGCACCTTTTAGCATGTAGCAGTTGTGACAGGTAATTGACTGCAGAATCCAGTGAGGAGTACTTATGTCGTGGTAAGTAATGCACTGTTTCAGGGCCTTTATGAATATTCATAGTTTATGTTGATAAAGTGATATTAAACACATTCTATAAATACAGCAGCTCGTTTTGCAACCAACCACTTACATCATGCCTACACACAAATGCACAATTTTTTAACATCTTTTTTTTCTGTTTGGCTGGTGTTTTCTTGTTGACTTCAGCAGCTGATACATTTAAAATGCTGCCATGAATTAACCATTGTTGTTTGATGATCTAATTTACGCCCTCCTTTGAGCTCAAACTCCTAATTCTCTTTATATACTGAAATATTAAAAGCCTAATATGTCATCTGTCGTGGCTGTCATTTATCATCGTAGCTGCAGCATGTCCTGTGGGCCTGTAAAGATTTCCTTCAAATTACTTTTTATTAAATTTCCAGCATTTGTTCCTGTTACACGCCTGTCCTTCCATTTTATTTCTAACTTTGCTCCATAAGCAGCTGTCCATCTGTGCGCTGAGGCTTGCAATTCCATGCCTTCATATACCAAATGACCCAACTTGTCTAAGCCATTTCTGTCTGGCTTAGACAGCTGAGCTGATTAAAAAGTTGCCTTTTGAGCACTGAATTCATTTCGCTCCATCATTTTTTCAATATAGCTATTGTTTCATTTAAAGTTTACCCAGATTCTCCTGAGATGGACGTCACACTAATTCTGATTTCCTTTTGGAAAAACTATTTAGTCTTACAACGTATGATGGATCTGATTAGTCATTCAGGCCGGCCTCTGCTTTTATGCTTACATTAACTAACACAAAGAGCCCCCCTACGGGTTAAAGTTTAAATGTGGATTAGCAGATAAAGCAACTCCTGATTAGGTTACTATGGAGCTTAATAGAAAAAAAAAAGGATTTTTTTCTTCACATTATTTCACAAACATCTTCACTCTACCTTCTCTTTTTCTTCTCTGGCTTCATCCTCCCACATTTACTCCCAGCATGGATATCTATTTTGGCGCAAAATCTTTGAACAATTATGCAAATGCATGTAAGGCAATGCACAATACAGTATGGAAATGGCTCAGAGAGAAAATAGACTCATTAAGGACAGATGGCATGAGTGCTGAAAGCCATTTATTATGAATGCAGGGAGACATTTCAGACAATGTCAGAACCTGAGAGACATCAGATATGTTTGTCACACCAAGAACTATTTGTTGTGGTGGTGTAGTTCTTGATTATTTCAGCATGTTGATTATTATAAATGAGGAACAAAACAAGATGAGACAGAGACTTTTCTAAATTGGAATATACATTTTCTTTCTTTTTTCTTTCTTTTGTAAGCAATGAAAGTGTTGTGACATGTCATCATTTTGCCAGAACTCATTTTATTGTCATGTTAAACGATATCCTTGATCACTACAAGACCTTAAAGAAAATTATGCATGCTGATCAAAGCAGTTATGTTAAATATGGAAGCTCTTACATTTTGATAAGATCTCTGACACCAAAATGGGCATGCAGAAGCTGTTGTGATGTAGACTTCTGAAATTACATGTGCCAAATGCATGACTTCTGCACTGATATCACATACATTTAATCAACACTTCATATGACAGGAATCAGACCGCATTAAAGAAGAATCTAAGTGCTTGCAAGAGATTAGTCTTTATATATTGAAACATGCTTTGAAACTACAATGAATGCAAAACATACTAAGTGAAGAGTGGGGCTTTTTACAATTAATAAAAGTAAGTCTTTCCTTTAGTCCTATAAAGATGCTTTGTTATCACTCAGGCCAGCAGTAACCCTGGGTGGGAAAAACTGTTTGCAGCAAAGATAAAGCATTCTAATCTATTGCAGATGGCACTATAAACACAACAGCGTGGATACAGGATTCACTCTGAAGACCTGCAACAGTAACGCAGCTGAAGAGGGGGGTGGGATTTGACCTAGCCACTGTTTATTTTGTCTTTGGTGTTCCGTGGGCTACCCCAGTACCACTGTCTGGGCCTTTGATGTCACTGAGGTTATTGTTAACTATTCTCCGCTGTCTGCCTCGATATTCATCCGCGCTTCACACGGGACACAGGAAGAAGGGAGAGGCAAAGGCTGCCATTTATTTCTACACTAATTTTCCATTGTGATGAATAGCCTTCTTATTGTGTCATTTTATGCTTTTGAAAAAGGCTCCTCAGAGCAGAAGAAATTGCCATCTTCCAAATCATACAACCTCACAGAGTTCTCAGAAAAAAAGCCTGTGTATAAGACAAAGTAGATGATAGAAAATGATGGAAATTACATGAGAATATGTTATTTATCTGTATGGTTTAATATGGTGATGGATTTAATTCCTGTTGACATTACAACCCATTAATAGCAACATTTATGTGTGTTTTATGCAGTTAAGCTCCTCAGTCACAAGAATGTCTATATATACTGCTTGTAAATTATATTAAGTAAGTATAAGTAATTGATGTGCGTAATGACATATTTATGATAATAAATTATTACCAAAAAATATGAGATTAACATTTCTGAACTGAACTTTTTCTGATCAGACTAAAACATAACATTGCAAATTATGTTCATTTTATTATTTCTGCTGTCTAAAATAGTCAAGCTACATATTTTAATATTTTAATATCAAGGACTGTCACATAAAAACTAATCCTATAAAGTCACAGAACAAACAAATGAAGACTATCAAAGGCTTTCACATTCAGGACATTTTCTTTGTTGTATTCAGGCTTTCTTTTGTGTGTCCGCCAACTATTGTGACAGGACACAGAGACTTCTAAAGGCCAAAGTTTCTTATTAAATTATTTCTGGGTGAGATGGAGCAGAGCCTGAATAGAATCATTAAAGTTCACTAGTTAGAGGAATGCATGTGCCATGTTGCCGTCTGCTGCGAGATGAAAAGCCCTGCGTTTTCATGCTCCTTCAAAATCTTTAACTCGCCATGAAAAGATATGACATCAATCCTGGCAAAAACACAAGGGAGAAATGAACGATACCATTGTAGGCTCTAAACATCAATCATGCTCAATACTTTGGAAAAACAATGCATTTTTGTTTGCATTTCAGAGGTGACAAACAACACTTGTGACTGGCTTAACATTGTCAATTCCCATTACTCAAAACCTGAAGCAAATCAGAATTAAACTGTGGCCATGTTGCTAGGCAGCTGAGTTCTCTTGACATGGTGGTTAGTTTTTCTTTCATTGCTTGACAAGAGCGAAGTGAAAGGAGTTTAGAAAAACTTGCTTAAGGCGCTCAGAGGAAAGGGATAATTGGAGTCTGTGGATTGTGTAGTGGCGCTTGTGTGGAAACTTCCCGAGCTGTAGACAGAGAAAGTTGGACGCAACAAAATTTTAACTCTTGTACACAAACTTGACCCCAGGACTTCCACACTTCATTTGCAGATGGTTTGCTACAGTGTGGCCTAGGACCCAGTGTCAACACTGCAGTGTGTGTTTAGACACAGATGAAGGAATCACACTGGAGAACAAGCATAAAGAATAAAAAGGAATCATTTTTAGATTTTATAGTGCAGAAAATGCGTTAAATGTAAAAAAATATATATAAATAAATAAATAAAATATAAAAAGATGTGGGACAGGTGGAAGATGAGAAAGTATGGATACAAGTAAGATTTTATACTCGATTAAGTAAGGTCATCTTGATACTGTAGCTATGGTCAAATTTCATTAGTGTTGAAATACAGAAGAAGCTTGTTAAGTAAACAATAAGAGGGGGTTTATGGCTTTAATAACCCACAGAGGAGTCCAGTCTGTGAAAGTGCACACCCAGTTTAAGAGGGAACCAATTAATGCTGGATTAACATTCATGGTTATTTACAGTTGCTTTTGTGCTTGTTTCTGCTCTCCGACTTCCGCACTGAGTCGAACGAGAGAGGGGGAGAAGGACGGGTTGGTAGTAGGGAGGTGTGGTAAAGACGGGGAGGCCGCAGAAAGGTTTGGAAAATGGGGGGTTGTTTGGACGCAAGAGGTGCAGCGAGGTGGCTGGGTCCATTGTGAGGACACCACCTCTCTCATTATGCCCTCTCAATCAGCACTCCTGCTCACAGGAAGCCCCTGTAAAGCCCATCTGCCATAGCTAATCTACAGGCAGCCCCGCGTTTGCGTCTGGGCCTGCTACCCTCAGTCGCATTATTCTCAGATCCAAGGCTTCGCCAGGGATCAGCCAAAGCCCATTAAAGTAAATAATAGCCAGAAATGACAGGCTTAGCATGGATTGGGGAGGAAGTTGAAGACCAGTTTGAGCTGTGAGCTCTGATTAATAGAGAAAAGCATTTTTAGGGGAGAGAGGGGGTTAGATGGAGAAAGTGAGGGGAGAAGGGTGGGGGGGAGAACAGAGGAAAAATGACCTTAGTGTGCTGCAGAGAATTCCTCAACCTCGGGGTTGTTAGGACTAGTGCATTAGCAATCCTTGAGCTACTTTTGCTTTGATGAAGCTCAAACAGGATGGGGTAAAGAGAAGGTGGGAGGAGATGGGGAGCATGGGTGATGAGGCATGCCACAGTGCTCAGAGGGCCGGGAAGCGTCAAGAGTCAGTCTCAGCAGTGGGGAACACAAGTTTGCAGGTACAAATAAAATTTACAGGTTTTTTTTCCTGTTGAGCTTAAAGATTGAAGTAAGTTCCTGTGTTTCATATGTGTATCACAATTTCCCCCATCTGTAGTCAAAGATTAGAGCTGAAACAAGTTATTATTTCTCTAAAACAAATGTAAATTTACCAACATAGGAACACTTTCTGATACTGCTTCGCAAATGTGCAAAGTTTCTGCTCTTTACTATGTAAATTTTTATAAACTGATTTTGACTGTTTTTTTTGACCAAGCAAAAGATTTTAAAGTAGTTAAGGCATCATTTGTCAATCATTTGTGCTCAGTTTATATTTGATCTACTTTTCTCTCCACAACATCATTATTTCTCATGGATGTAAGTCTGTTGGCTACTCAGAAGGCTGCATCTACATGGTCAGTCTGAGGTAAAACAAATAAGGCTGCTCCATGGAAAGTCAGGTTAGAAAGAGGGGTGACAGTGGCTCAAGTGATCATCTGTTGTTGCATATAAATGATTCTGTGGTGGTTGGAGAGGTTGTTGGACACATGGCTGCCATGCTTCTGTGGATACTTACCATCATGTATGAGTGAGGAGGAAATAGGAAGTGGATCCAACTTGAGTGTTTTGAGTTAAAGTTAAGTGCAATATAAATTAAGAAAAAAATGAGTAGATGACCAGAACTGGTCTGAACTGATGACATCCTCAGGCATCACAGCAAATATGACCACTGATTGTAACATACTAACATCACCAACACCACCAGTGCATTGCAAAACTGTGTTTTTCTCATATTGTTTAATAAAACACAAGCGGGGACTTGCAGGATAGAGGATGTTTTGGATGGCTGAAAACTGTTTTTGTTGTCCATTCTTGGATGTTTATTATACGGAGGGGAGGGGGGGGGGAGGGAGGGAAAGGGGGGGGGGGGGGAAGGGGGGGGGGGGGGGGGGGGGGGGGGGGGGGGGGGGGGGTTTTGGGGGGTTGAAAACTTTTTTTTTTTTTCGTTTTTGGGGGTTCACTGGACCCCCCCCCCCCCCCCCCCCAAAAAAAAAAAGAAAGAAGAAAAAACAAGCTTACTCCAGTTTGTGCATGAGCTAGGCCTTGGATTTAACGCAATTTGTCACATTGTGTGTGGGGGCAAGGGTGGAAACGGTCTAAGCGAGATTATGTGAAGTAGTTCCACCTCTGCTTAACTACTGTAAAAATTGCTTATATGCCTGTGAAGGAATTGGAATGCATTCAGGAAGCGAATGATCGTGCTTGTGGTCAACCTTACCTCTTACAGGATCCTCTGATTGGACGGATGCCCTAGACAGCCAGGGCGCAGGAAGAAACATGTTACTGCTGCATGAAAGGTGCGCTCGCTAACTGTATCATCTATTGATCTAACAGTTACCAGAATCTTCAAAACGTTGGAGAGGGGGAGGCAAAAACCCAAGCAGAGTCTTCAGTTTCAGAGATGTAATGAAGAATTTAAGATCTTCCGAATGTTTTATTGACAAGACTGTAAAAAGATATGATACATAGAAACTGACAAGGCCTCTGGGGAAACACTTAAGGTTTCTTAAAGAAGTGTTTAATGGTATTGATTTTTATTGTTCAGTGAACAGTGTGAAGCCTTTGACTGTTTTATTGAACGGATTTAGACACATGCTTTTAAACACAGAAAGGAAGAAGACTTTTCACTTCGCAGATTAAATCCATCAAACATTGTGTGCACTGAATTTTAATAAAGCTTGTGACTATAAGACATGCTTCACACAGCTGTGCTTGGATTCCAAATGCTGCTGTTCTGCTTATTTTACAGTAGCTGCTGCATCTAAATGCCTCCTATGTCACAGTCCCACATGCAGGATACAGTTTGTTTGTGACAGATGTGTTAGGACCTCAGCAGCCAGCAGAGGCCTCTCATGCCTTGTACAACCCCTGAGACAAGTTGGAGAATTGCATGGCTAAAAACTAAATTGATATTTTAAGATAAATATATATATATATACATACATATATATATGTATATATATAGGGAATATTTTAAAAATAGAATAATTTTGTATTTTTAAAGACCTCCCAGGCTGTAGCACAGACTTGTTCTTGAATAAAAAAATTGTCACATTCTCTCTCTCAGCGTTTGCAGCTCTTTGAAACACCCCCCCCCCCCCATCAGTCCAGCCTGATCTTTCCTCTTTAGCGCACTAAATACTCATCCTTGACCAGCTCTCCTAAATGAACCCTGCTCTCCTCATGTGCCACAAAAGTGCCACTGTGTGGTGTCACCCAGGCTTTCTTTCCAGGAGACACTGTGATTTCTATATCCGTTGTCATGGCAATGTAGCGAGGAGGGAGGAAAATGGTGCTCTAACCTCTGGCTTTTTCCGGCTCCCAGGCCAGACGGTTCATTTGGGGAGAGCAGGAAGTAGGTCTGCCTGTTTGTTTGTGTGCTGACAATGGCAGCACTTGTAAAGGCGAAACAGGGACAATGTGTCAAATACAATGTAAGGGGGATGTATAATACAGTTAATGACAGTAAGGGGGCATGTGGAATTATTTAATTCATAAAACCAAAAACATTAAAGCTCCTTCACCATAACAAAGAGATGAGATGTCAGAGGCTCAGACTTTTCCAACACTCATCAGTTAAAGCAATCTGTTTCATGAAAGTGAATACAGTAAATTCAAAGGATTGTCCTCAAACACTCCTGCCACAGTCACCTGACAATTCTGGTGGAAGGAGTCAAAAGAACTGTAAGGTGTTTTCATCTTAAATGGGCAAAGGAGGGTCTGAATTGCAAAGCCCACTGTTTAAGGAGGCCTGGAGGCAAAATGAAGACATTTTAAAATCAATTCTGAAATGGCTCACATACATTTGCCTGATGATGAGGGAGTGCCATGACCAATGAAGAGGAAGAGAACACCATTTTCTATTCATTTGGCAGCATGCCCAGATCTCATTCAACCAAAAAGTCTTCTCAATCCAAACTTAATCCCAGCCAATTAAAAGATGGCATTGCTTTTCCTCCTCCACGGTTATGCTGATGAGACTGCAGTTCATCACCAGGAAGGTAGAGCTTTTTTTCTGAATATGCATGGTTACACAGCCGGAAATTACTCTGACCTGATAAACTGTAATGTGTTGCAGCATAATGGCAGAGTGAAAAGGGATTGATTTAAGAGGAAAATAAATATTTATTGATGTAGAAAAAAAAAACCTTTGTGTTTTTCCCTGACTCCTAGGGGGAAGGTGTGAAATCTAATAAAGCCATTCTCAGGAGGGGTGACTTTGATCAGAGATTCTCTAAACAAGCAGCAAGTCCCATGTGAATATAAGATCTGTGTGCTCCAACATGTGCTATCTTTACATCTTGACTTCTGCTGCTGCTAAAACTGAGCTGTTGTATTGGAAAGAGCTGAACCATTTCAATTTTAGCCTCGGGCAACATTCTCTTCTCAGTGAAGATGCTCCGTATGCCAGAAATATTTTCTATACCGCCTATCTTTTATCTAGCATACCTCGCTAAGGTGCAAATGTGTTGTCTGAAAAAGTGATTTAACGTTAATAAGCTCATATATA
>JBAMHW010000020.1:11944435-11959771 GCA_037177495.1 Rhadinocentrus ornatus | reverse complement strand
AGGACAAACACACTTAACTAACAACCGCCTTCACATTGGATGCCCTTTGACAAACAGCCCTGCTCCTCAGAGCTTACACCATGTGCCTCAGCATTAACGCTAACGCCCTGTGGTATGGTCGGCTGGACAGGCACTTGACTGATGGCTCTATTAGAGCCCCCCACTACGACACCTAGTCCTATATCCCAGGTGTTTCCACCAACTGGATGTGTTGCTGACAACGCACTGATGGGCTAAGGGGAAGACTAAATGGAGGGCCTAAACACACCAACAGCCACATTCATAAAGGCACCAGTAGTCCAACACACAAAAACACAGACTTACGATACGTGGACGAGGCTGTGTGCACAAACACACAAGAACTGCACAAGGAAGTAGAAAGGATTTAGCCATGCTTCACTTTTTTTGTATGTGGTTGGAACAATGGCTTACACAAATGCAACACACAGCTGATCTGCACCCCTTTAATTTCGCCTCTTTGGTGGCTTGTTCCTGAGACCACCATGAAACATGGAGGCCGCTGAAAGACTGGCTCTTGATAATCAGCTCTGAAGGGGGTGGAAAATACAATTCATATCTCCACTCCTCTTGGTAAAGCAACCACTGGAGCAGGAAATGACAGTGGATGTTTTAATCTTCAAACGGTGAGCACCACGCTCCCTCAGGCTAGATGGAAGAATCTGCTGAAATGTGACAGAGCTGCCTACACATATGAGCAGCCTGCTCACTGCACCAGCACGTCTCTTTTCGTATGTGTGTGTATAACACATTTATAATAAACCATAAACATATGATTTGATGATTTCATGATGAGGAATGATTTGAACATATGATGATTTTTCATTCCTTTTGCTCACCTCTCATGATACTGACAGATTCATCTCTACAGACTTTGAGGCTGTAGTGTTGAGCTTCTTGGGTAAGACAGGCAGATAGTGTGCTTCTTGAGTCCCAGGCCACCTTTACTCTCCTGTGCAACACTATAAACACCAACCCCTCTGGCACCTGTCATCCATGTCTGTCTGCTATCTTCCATCAGCATTTACAGGGAATCAGTAGTCAAGAAGTGACATACGCACAATTATAGTGTAACACCCCTCATTGAGGATCTTGTTCCTTTCAGGACTTTTCTTATTTTAAGGATCAGGATCTGTACAACCTTTATGGAAATAAAGGAAGTGTAACAAAGAGAAAGCATAACAGGTGACATTCAACCAAATGGTGTGTCTGTGGTCCAAATTTGGATGGAAATTGGTTCAATCTATCATTGTCAATAATGGCAACAATCCCTAGATAGAGACATGAATATTAATTGAAAATGGTCAGATTAAGCCTCTGGAATCTGACATTTTGATATGGGCACTTTATCTTTAAGACTGGAGAGAGACAAGATTGCCAGAGTACAAATCAGAGAACACTGCTTAATTGCATGTTATCACCCTATGATTGCCTTGGCATTATATAAAACAGTATGGTAATTACTTCACAGATAGTGATGTCAATAGCCTCAGGCTGCTGCTCACATAAGAGGAAGTGGAGACAGGGCACAGGGATGAACATCTGGGCGAAAAGGTGGCACAATTAGACGTGTATAGCCAGGGGATTAGATATGTCACACACACATTTGCAGAAACATTGTCTACAGCATTCACACTTCACTGTGAACATTGACCCCGGAGTCTCTCGGTTTCAATAGATCTCTAAATGTACACAACAGAAATTTGAAAGTGGAAACCATAGATTGTAGATGGAGAAAATTGTAAGTAGTCCTCATGGTGTCACTGCCGGCCAGCCCAGTGAACAGATGCAGCTCAGGCCAGCTGGAGATCCCCTTCCTTTGCTCCCCTACACCCCCCACCTCCATGCTATAGCCCTAGAGGAAACACAGCTCAGAGGGCTGCCATCATATGTTTTCAACGTTTGTACAACGACTGATAAATGTAATGTAAAAGGGGCTTTATGTGTGGGGGCAGTAGGGGTTGACTGTGATTGCTGGTAATAACTGACTAATAGAATAAAGCAATAACGCGCAGCCTCAGGGTGAGAGCTTGGCACTGACAATTTCATACTGCAGATTTATCATCGTGCGGAAATTAGCATTTCAGTCTGTTCACTTTCCCATCTGATGGAGCTCCGTCGCGAGCAGAAAAAATGTCTGTCGACTTCAGGTCTCCTTCTCTGCAACACTGCAACTCTGCTAACTCCCCATGGAGAAAGGCATCTCTAAGTTGACGGGGAACAATAATGATGGTGATTTGCAGGATGGTGTTTGTAGGCACTTCATAAACAACAGACTATTAAAATACAATGAACAGGGAACAGTGCAAAGATTAAACTGAAATATGCTTGCGCAATAACATAGCAATCAACATATATCTTGATTGAGCTCCAGACAATTAGACATTTAAAAAAGGGTGCAAATAACTAAAAGCATTACTTTCAGCTGAAAAAGAACTGCTATGGAACTTCTGCATACATTCATGAGAGTTTGAAGACTTATAATGCAACTTTAACCTCTATTTTAGATTTAAAATTCATTAGATTAACAGAGAACTGTTGACTGTAAGTTACCCTTAATTCGGTGTTCATGTTTTCTTTTTCTTTTTCTACAGTGCTTGTTTCTCACCAGCAGAGTCAACCGTGAGTGAATAAGAAAATGGTACTCAGTGGATCATTTTGCTTACAATGTTCCGGAGGTCTATGATTAGAATATTAATTAGGCCCATCTATGACGGTCAGATAATAACAATGTCAGTGGGCTGAATGGATTCTGTGACCTGTAAAAGGCCTATTCACAATCTCCAGTCTGCCATAGTTCATTCTTTTGGCCACAGGCAGCAGACTTTTTCACACCCTTTTTAAACGCTCTGATTATCCCAAACTGAAACACTGAGGAGGAAGCATGTTAAGAAATACTAATAATGTTAAAAAGTGCATTTTTCATGGCAAATTGACATGAAATTCACAGCTTATTTGGACATTATTCTCTAACTTAATTTAAGTTTTCCAGAACAGTTTCAGTAAATTTGTATCCTTGCTGCATAGGAGTTGACTTTGTGTGTTTGGGCTTTAATTACATGACACGGATCAAAAACACCAAAGCAGAAGAAACAAACTACCACACCCACTTACGATGTTCACTTGTTCCTGACATGAATCACTGAAACTCTTCCAGCCACCAGGAATGGAAAAAAAGAGAAAAGCTTTAGAAATGAAAATAAACTTGCTTTAAATGTCATAAAAGTTTCTTTTATTGTAACTTTCTCTCGAGACCTGCCATGAGTTAAAGGCAGAACGCTACAGAGTCTTTGAGTTAACAATCCTGATTTAAAAAGTATCTCCTGTTTGCCCTGTAAATGTGAGAACAGTGTTCAAGTTGTGTCTCCTGGGATGTTAGTGGGATGTCTCCATCAGACATTTTGCTGTACAGGCTACTTACGGTACTGTGATCATTTAGGAAACAAAGCCAATAAAAACATGACATGGTCACAATATTTAAAAAGGGGGGTTCTGAGGGTCAGTAGGTTCATTGTGTGTTAAGTCTCTTGAGAAAACGCAGGATAAGCCCCCCCTTGGGCTCACTGAAAACATCCCGTTAAACAAGACAAGCCAGCCATCTATATCCTTGTGCAATTAGGAGACAACAATCTCCTTAGATATTCATTTTAAATTACTTTAAAAACCCAGACACCTAAGAAAATGTTACCATTTAACAAATCTGTGTTACAAACATGTTTTTCAGCTACATATGTGCATAATCTCAGTATTCCTGAGCAAAAGGAGTCTGTGGCTCCTACATCTTTACATAGTGACTCTATGAAAGATTTTCAGGGTATAGAAAGGCTTTTTATGCCCCCAAAAATCTTTAAATTACACTATCTACAACGTTCTATTGCTTAAATCTAATCATACTGTTTTAGATGCTTAAACCTAATTAATTAGCTGACAAAATTAATTAGATACAGATTTACAGGAGCTGCAAACAAGATCTCAAAGTGCTTGGAGCTATATATATATTTTTGGGGGATTTACTCCCTGGAGAGAGTTGTCCGTAAATCAACCCATCACCCCCTAAAAAATTAAATCTTTGTGAACTGAGTCAAAGAGGCATTTTGTTTCCTCATTTCAGGAGCACTTAGTGTTGTCTTAGAATCACTGGGCTGGCAGGCATGTGGCTAGTGGCAGTGGACTGCGGTGAATGAGTTAAATCAGCTTCTCGTGAGCTCGACCCGGTGTCGTCACAAGGGGAAAGAGGCCAAAGACTCACGCGATGAGAGTAATCCAGCAGTGAGCCAGTGTGGCAGCGCTGATTCCCGCTGGTCCCAGAAAGGCTCAAATAACTCTCATGTGCACCCAAGGAGAGCAGAGGACAGGCATACATCAGAGGGGGAGCTAGCTGAAGGAATGTGGATTTATCCTGGAGTTTAAGAGAGATGTTCCAATTGCAGCCTCCACCATGATGCTTTATTGTCATCAATTCTGCCAATAGTGAAGCCATTGACTGTTGAGGTGATGACTCTGTGTATTGTCTGCTGTCTGGAAGATTGGTTACTACAGTTTTAGGTCTGGCCAGCTCTCTTTTTAAACAACACAACACTAAATACTATTCTGTCTGTATGTTGCATGGTCACACCCTATAAAAGAACCATTGAATTGTCTTTAAATGTCAGTAGAGATTTAAAGGATTTATTCAGTGATCCCACTATTATGACAAGTTAATCTTTCAGAGAAAACTGTTATTAAAATACTTTAATAGCAATTAAAAAGTAATACGGTATCACATTGTTTTTTTTTTGTTCATGTGGTGGTTCCCTTTTGTTTGTTTTCCTTTATGCAGGACTAAAAATATAATTTTTTAAAAAAATGAACAGATTTGCTTAAAAATGTTTACCAGATGTTGCCCAAATTATCAAATGACTCACAACTCCTCAGCTCATTTTCATGTAAGTTTGTGTAAGTGTGGAAACCTATAAAAGAAGAACTCTGCACTTAATGTCACTAGTAGTGTAAAGAAACTCATCATTTGATTTCTACCATCTTAGATTTCTTTTAGCAGTTATTTTTGTGAAAACTGTCAATGTGATCTTTTTGCAAATTGTAAAATACCAACATCGGCAGAAACATTGCTGAAATGTATTTATTCTACGTCATAGTCTATCACAAGCATCAGATTTAGTTGTTGTGGCTCTACCTGGAGCAAAACATTTGCCTAAAAGAGGTATTCAAATTTTTTTGCATGTGGACAAATGTTCAAATTTCACACTTTCTGATGAGACTGAATAGGGAATTCACATACAAAAGTTTGCCTTTCCTATGTTATTTAAAACTAAATTGACAGACATTTCTTTTTTTGTTTTTCTCCAATGCTAATTAAAATTAGCAGAGACCAAGCCTCTGAACAGAGTTAACATGTGGACTTTGACTTTGTGAAAATGTTCTTACATCACAGCCAACTGAAGTTTGAAGCTATCAAAATGGAAATTGAGCTATATCTCTGCAATTTTGGATCTAGCAATAGTAAACCTGATATATTGACTTTCCCATCGTGAGGGCATAGATGGTTCTGCCACAGTTCTGCTGTAAGTTTCTGCCTTAGATAATAATTGTAGCTGTAGCAAAAAAAAGAAAAAGAATACAAATAAAAATTATTTTAAAGATTGAATTCAAGAATATTTCCTAAAGTCACTTAAAGGGAAATGATTTTTATTTTAAGGTGTATTCTAACATGGTTACATTTTATTTATTGGGGGGCAAAATTGAATATTTTAGTTAACAGTTTTGTTTACATTATTCTGGCCAGCAATGGCATAATGTTTTATATTATTAAAACTAAATTGGGTAGTCCTTCCTGGTGTAGCAATCTTTGTAAGTGTATCACTTTTGAAAATCTCAAACACAACATGACTGTAAAGCTGAATGTTTATCAGTACACCTTCAAATGTTCTTCAGGCACTAATAATTTCTTGCGATCTTATACCTTAAAATACATGTTGACACAAACACTACTCAAAGGCATTCTTATCAACTACTGGTTCAGAGTGTTATATTTCAATAATTTATCCTCTGCAGTCAAGCGTCTACAGTGCTGGCCAAGTCTTTTGAACTGTAGATTGCTCCAAGCTGCCTGTCTGTCCTCTAATGAGAGACAAGTGCCAGTCACACTGGGAGCCACGCTGCTGTCCAGCATTAAAATAGAAGCCTCAGCAGTCTGTCTGGGGCGTGACGGGAGTTGGAGGCGTGATTGCTCCAACCAGCAGCCACCACCTGCTTTGCTTGTTCACGCTGTCATTGGTGGCCTTTTTTGGTGCATGCAGCGTCTTAAAGAGTTTAGCTATGCCTTTGATGCCTTCTTTGATTTTTTTTTTTCTTTAAGAATATGCACGGGATCAATAAGGAGCACAGACTTCAAAGCTCAGGCACCCTTCACCTGCTGCTGGTCACCATTTCTGAAGTGTTTCCAATCATGTAGAGAGACTAAACAAACAGTCAGGAGGGGCCGGGTTGAAGCCAACTTCATGATCAATAAAAAGTAATACTCTACATGCTGAAACTTGGCAGCATGATCAGACTAACAAAATGCTTCAGTCACTTGAGGTTCATTTAATTTTTTCATTTGATTAAGATATATCTTTGCATATAAACACAAGACAAGGAGAAAAACAGTAAAAAAATCTCAAGTGGGAGCACACAAGAGTTTTCCAATGCTATCATTTACAGCAACAACCTTATTTTAGCAGGAATGTGTGCTTATTATTCCACATCTGATAACACCCCCCCCCACACACACACACGTAAACTTCAAAGTACTCAGATTAATGCATAATAATCTCCAAGAACCACAACGCTTTAATAACTCACTCAGATGTCTCTAATATGTCACTCAAGTTTCAAACACGAAATATTTGATAATAATAATGCTTTTTTCCCCCTATTTTTCCTACTTCAAATCTAACCTAAATGGCAGCAAAGTTCAAAGAAGCTGGCTGTAATGCATGTTATGGAAATAAACCCTGGGCTGATTATCCTTTAAATCTCTGACTGCCCCAACCCCCTCTAAAAATGGCTGTCACGATGAAATGACTATCCTTTATTACATTCTTCTCCCTTAATCCTCCTCAATTTATTAGAGGGGGAGTGCCTCAGCACAACAATGCCAAAACTCATTTCCATGGGAGCCCACACGGCATGATGTCCATGAAGGGAGAGACAACTGATTTCCTATGCAAAGGGTGCTTTTGAAAAAAAAGGGGGGAGACAACTGATTCTTTTATTGCAAATGACTTCAGTGTTTTGTTTAGGGGGTGTTGAGGGTAGTGAAGCCAGCATGACTTCTGCTCACACACTTTAATACAGCAGACGCAGGTGCATTGCTAATTGCAGGTGTGCCATTGACCAGCCTCCACCGCTGTATGTATTCACCCACGTATAGAAAGACATGCGCTTGGACACTTTGCTTGCTGTGTAGACTTTTGCCAGGTACTGAGAGAATAGATCAGCAAGCACCTCATTTGCATTTTGCTATTCAAACTCTGCTGTAAGTCTGAGAGAAACTGAAGGGTCCTATTCAGAAATCTTAATAGTCCAGATAGTATCACAGTGTGGGAAAGCTAAGCACATACTTTCTTTGTGAAGAAATGTATATAAGACTTGCTGTGAACTGTTTGTTTATTGTCCCCTAAATAAATACCAGGAAGAAATACAGTTTATTTTCCTGAAAAAGAGGCTGCAATATGGCAAACTTGGAAGCTTTAATGCTATTCCGCTAGTTAAACACAATTTTAACCACTTTGTTTTCATCTTTACTCTTTTCAACCATTAATTTTTGTACTAATTTTGAACCCTTGTTCAATTATCTTCTTAAGAAAATGTGATGTGGGAAATACTGGAAAAAATGAGAATGAGAGGAGAGAGAAAAAAAAAGAAACTTCTAAATGAAACCTCTCTTTCCAAATCCCAAATGAGAGGAAATTACTCATCAAGTGATTATGAAACTGTTGGCATTATAGAAATCAGAGTGAAAGAATAGAGTCAGGAGGAAAGAGGGGAGGGGGCTAGCAATTTGTTCTCAATGGACAGTGGATGAAGAGGTGGCAAGTCAAAGTCTCCAATCTGAAGGGTCTCCTTGTGAAGCTAATTCCAGTTAATGGCAAAGGAACAAGCCTCCTCTACTTCACTGTAACTGACGTCCTGGCTCCAGGTAATCAGAGTGACATTAATGCAGGCTCCAAAAGAGACACCTCGTCATCAGGAATTTTCCTCATTGGCACAGAAAATGCCAGGCTGCACACCTCTGACTGCGTAGCCCCCACATCTATTAACCTTATTGATTTGGATCCCTGCTGAGCCCTTCCAGAGCTCCCGCCCCCCTGCTGCTGGACTGAAGTGGATCAATCCTACGCCGGGGGCCACAACTCGATAACAACCCAGTGCTCAGAGACTACTGTTTACAACCTGAAATGAATACACACACAGGTGTTGCTCGGTATATTCATTCCTCATCTTCTTACACTTCCTGGGAAGGGTATAAAAGTTATGTAAGTCTTAATTATGTCCGCTTACAGAATATAGTTTATTATTTTACTGCAAACTGACCCTATGTCGCAAGTTCTGCTGGGTTAGCTAAATAACCAAATTTTAAAGTGAAAAATTATTTGTCACAAAAGTGCATACTCTTACCAAAACTATACTGTTCATTGATTTCTTTTAGTGCAATTAATTGTACTAATGTAATAACAAAGCGCCCTTGGGAGTAAATATTCGCCATCAGACACTTGATGCAATCAGCATACTCTGTTCCACAATTGTAGCTTGAAAGTTTAATCAATGCAAATTACACGTAACAAACTTCTTCTTAATATTTAGCATGGTACCTTTGAGACAATAGCTGTAGTAGCTTATTACTCATTAGTGTTTTGTACAATGAGAGGCCACATGAACGCACAGCTCAGTGCTTTTGAAAATAAATGCTTATTATTTTATAGGATCATTCATAATGCTGCTCACACTTCTACAAACAACAGATGTACAAATCTATGCGCACGTCACCAACCAAAAACATAGTGAGAATCTGTGTGTCTCTATTTAGTTTTCAGAGATTCACATGCATTACACTCAAACTTTACTCTGAAATGAGGCAAGCTCCTTTTTGATGTAGAGCCTCAAGGAAAAAAAAAAAGCCATCTGTGAAAACAATCCAGTGTGTCTTTAAACTCTGAGCACATTCTTACAGCCCAGCTGTAACAACTCCAGCAGTACAACAACAGTAGGAAGTCATTGATATCCATTGTAACACTATGGGACCCTTTGGTTTGGAGTCTACAGTCAACATCAAGACTAATGATGTTTAATTTTGTTTAACAGCGTTTCATCTTCCTAGGCCAGGCAGGCAGCAAGTGCAGCCTGACAGACGTGGCAGCAGCACTCATTCTCTGCAAATGTAAATAGCTGGTAATACTGTACCATTTACTATGCCAGAGTGGAGAGCAGTGTGCGGCAGTGTAGTGCTGAACGCTTGGTAAGCCACTGGAAGCTCTGTGTGATGGAAGCATAAGCATCAGTGTCGAGAACGCTTGGTCTCATCTGCGACTCATCATCAGCCAGTGGATCCCAGCAGGAGGAAAAATGTACACCCAGGGCAAATCTGTAAACACCAATTTAATCTGCATGGAGAATGTTGCTGTCATCAGCTGTGACAGAAAAAGCCTGTGGGCCACGCCAACGCGCAAAGAGTCACTCTTCATTCCCCAATATCTCTGTCAAAAGCAGACATTAAGCCATTATGGACGTCAAAAGCTGCCATTGAGAAGTTCTTTTCTCTCTGCCAGTCAAACCTGCTGAATGAGTTTTAAAGGGCTACAGTATAAATGATGTGGATGCCCTGCAGTTCTTCCTTTACATTAATTGCTGACAAGTTGCTATTGACCTTTGGAATTAGAACTAGACGATTGGGCATGCTTCAGCATAAAATTATTCATCTTTCAATAGAATTTTTTTAATATAATTTATTTTAACTGGTCAACAGCAGAAAGAAAGCTGCAACCCTTAATAGTCAGATTTTGTTGTAATTAATTTAGGGTTAAACTCAGGTTTAAGAAGTTTTTTTTTTAATTTATTTTGGCTTTTAAAATTGACTGCGGGTGTAGTAGTCATGTTTTTACTTGCCAGACTAAGGTAAAGTCAACACCAGAGTCGATGAACATTTAACAATCATGAGAATTACTAGCGGTCCCTCCCCCGTTTTTCATACCCTAACATCCTGATTTCATGGGTGACACTTAGGGACCCCCCAGGCTCTCTAATGTGCGCTTGGGGACCCATGTGGTCGTCATAGCCAGGGCTTTTTATTAAACACAGGGGTGCAGGAGTACAGAGGAAACAGAGAAATGGAAAATGTTCTTTGAAATTCACAAAGTGAAAATCTCATGTAGAATGAATCTTAAATAGTTTCCTTTAGCGAAACAGCTATTCAGACATCAGCAAAAGACATCAGGGTCTGGATTTTCTTTATGTTTCTGCAGAAATGGAATTATGCGTCTGATTATCAATGCAAACCCCTGAATTGTCAATGTGATATCATCATGCTAGCAGTCCTCGCGCCACCAGTAGAAACTGATGTCACTGGACTGGTGGCCTAGCATCCACGGTCTGCGATGTGTCAATCCCATTTGGGGTCAGCGTGTTTGCAATGGCAGGGACTTACACGGTTCAGCTGGCTTGGGCCCAGAGACGGGAAGGGGGCAGGCCAAGCGGGCTATCACGCTGCCCCCTGGGGCGGCTACTGACAGACTAGGAACATCAGGACAGATTTGGGAAGGCAATGCCGACGGGGGAGCGACGGTGGGACCGGCAGAGAGGGAACAACCCTGCAGCAGGGCAGCTTCCCAGAATTCATTACTCACAGCTAATTTACAAACAAGGGGGGGAAAACCTGGCTGCAGGACAGACTTCAGCTTGTGGCCTCCTGCTTCTGTTCACATGACTTCACAGTTTAAGTGCTTCTTTGCCAGCTTGTGTTAAAGTACAGTATTTGAAAGTTCCATAAAGGTTGATGGAGATGAACAGGGATTTCTTTGCTGCAGTCTTGTTTGTATGAACTTGTTCTCAAGAGGAACTGGCATGGGAATACACTGACTGGGTTTTGTGTTATCCCAAGATACAAGATACAGTCTTCTCATAAACATGAATATAAAGTAGGTGATCTGATTTCCCTTATACTGCGTATATTTTCTATCTAATGAAATTGCAGTCCTGCAGGTCGTTGATTCACTTTAAAGATGCTAGATGTTGGTGAACATCTCCAGGAGAGCCACACATTTTATCACCCCTGCTGCTTTAACCCATTTACTTCACATCATCAAGCCATGTCCAGGGATTTCAGCATGGGAGAGGCTCTGCGTAGCGCTGGGATAAAATAATTAGATGACTCTTTCAATTGTCTTGTCACCTCCTTTAACCAAGACATTCCCGGGTGCTAATTGAATGAACTGAAAGCACAGACAATTCTGGTAACTCGTAAATCTTCCATAAACGTTATTTGCTGGGGGTGAAAAAAAAGCTGAATACCATGCTGTTAAATTCCTTAGGCCTGCTGTTGTCGATTAAAAGGACAGTCAGCTGGACACCCCTGTCCTACTGTGTAATGGTCAGTGGCCGAGCTACAGACCCCTGCTGCTTTGAGTAAATTACCACTGGGCAGGACATTCTGTTGTTTTAAATTACTATACAAATACATGGGCATCAACTTTAGAAGGCCAGATTTCAACACAGAACAAAAAGGAACAAATAAATAATAAACAAAATAATATTTAAAACATTGTAAACCCATTATGTACATAAATATGACACCATTTTTGTTCTATTTTCTTTAGCAACAGTTGACTGGATGATGACTGACAGCATGTTCTCAGGAACGGTGAATTATTACCTGTAATGTTTACTGGGACCCTTGTATGACATAAGTAAAAAAAAATTCTGCATGTATATAAAGGGCCAGACGCTGATGACCTTAAAATGTAAATAGATTGTCTCAGTAACTATGCTGTAACTTGCAAAAAATGGAATTACACAGGGATAATGCATAATTAAATACAATTTTTTTTTTTTTTTTTTTAAAGGAGGAAGTCTAATTATTGGTGGAGTAGCTTAAGATGCTTTGCTCCTTAATTGAAGTTCATCATGAATGCAGTGTGAATCTGTTCTGGCATGTTCAAACCAAATCTAAATCTTAATTAAATTTTGTGGAAAAGAAAGTGTTAGAGAAGAGTCTTAATCCATTTAAGGCAGAATCATGAAGGGCTATTAGAGGGTGTTAATTTGTTAATCAGAACTTTGTGTGGCTATCCTTTTCTATATTGAAGTCTGCACTATATTTGAACCACACAGCGGGAGGGATATACAGCCTCTGGCCATTGTGGATGGAGGTGCTAGGCCAAATTAGAAAAGGCTTCAAGTAAAGTCAGTGGAATAAGCTCTTGTAATGGTGTGATATTCTCTTTTTATTCATATATTTCCCTCATTTTCTATTATGTTGTCCTATTATGCCACTCTGTTGATATTTCCCTTGAAATAGGATCATCCTTAAACAAGTACCTAAGACAGGTAAGAAATGAGTGGTCATGGTAACAAAGACACAGCAGGGGTCAAGTTCCCATGTAAAGCCTTGTTAATGTCATCATAATGGACAGACTCTGGTGTAGCTACCGTCTACAGCTTCAAAGTAGGTGCAAGGTGGAGAAAGAAAAGAAGCTTAGAAGACGAGACCTCTCCATGGCCACGTTGACTAATAGAAACGCCATCCATCCTCATGACGCAGCATGGCCTCTCGGTCTCAAAGCCTGTAACTGCAACACAAATATATGCACAGAAATGTACAACAAAGCCAATTGCTTTTAAGCCTGCCATTGAGTTGTCTAGTTCTAATACAGCTGCTGAAGAAGCAGTGTGCTATTCATGATGCTTTACTGTCGTAAAAGAAAAGTTGAGGACACATCCTTGACAAAATCCTCTTTTCAGACATAATCCACCTAGCACCATTTTACTTGAGGACTGAAGTGTGTAACATCTGATCTTATCCCAAAAGCTATTCAGCACTATGTAGTGCAGGGTTGATTATGTTCCTGGTACACAGAGGAACCTTTCACTCCTTAGTGGCTTCCCATCACACCTGGGATAATAAAGAGGATTTAAACAGGTCTGAATAGGTTAACCAGGTGTTGAAACAAATAATGGTTTAAATTTGTAATTAACATGGCTTGAATAGAGCATTGCTCTTGGTAAAGGTCTCCTCTGTTGAATGACTTTGGTATGCAAGGGAACACTAGACTGAAAGGCCCCTGTCTTTGTCACAGAAGAGAATAAGGAACTAATGGGGAATTAAGATCTTTAGAGCCTGTGTGCTTCTGTTATATGGCTTTTCCCCTTTTCTTCAAGGATGTAATGCCACAGTTCACAGTCCTGCCCAGCGAATTAGTTGCACTTCTCCTAAATGTTTAACTGCTGCCAGTGTACTATGGAAAATGTAACCCAAATAAAGACCATGTGCTCATTTAAGCCCAAACCACAAGAAAACAAAGCTCTTTGTAATTAAACAAGTAAAGACATATCAGCATATGGTGCTCTCTCTTTTTGTGTATTTTTCAAGCTACTTCTTATATGTTGCGGTAAAAATTGTGCTATTATCTACAAATGCAGACTTGTTGCACAATAGGACATTTAAAACATTAGCATTTAAATGGTCCTTTATTCTTATTAGAAGTCTCTGTGGTCAGAAACATGCTATTTGTGTAGCTGATGAGGACAGAGATTCAAAAAAGTGGTTTGTGCAGAGTCACAGATTACGAAAATATTATTTTTTTTGTTGTTACTACTGCAATGAAAAGGTCTTTGAGCATGTGTCTTTATTGGATTAATTGGATCGAGATAGCTCCCATCACTGTAAAGTCAAAATTTCTGTTCCTCTCAGCTGCAAGTAAACCGTAGCCAAGGGGTCACATTCTGCAAAGTTTCCAAACATCAGCCGAAGAACTTCCACATGGTTCTTCATTTCCTCTGAGTGTTTTGAAGCCCCCCACTGAGAAGGTCCCAATCTTAACGCATCAAGCAATGAACAGAGAAAAAAGGCTGATTGCAAGTGATTGACAGGCCATGCGGTTACCACAGTAACTCCTTTTTGGCTTACCATGGAAGTCCAATTCATCATCAGAATTAGATGACTCTAAAAGGGTCTATTATCATAAGGGTGCACGTGTGAGTGGCGCAATCGACTACCTGTGAATCAATCGGACTGTCTGAGTCAGGCACTCAACGTGTGTTAAAATAAGGCCAAAGTGAGAACAGAATCCTGGATTTTCAGATATTTTCCTGTATTTTTTTTAGCCTTTCAACATATTTTTGTTTTACAGCTGCTACTAAATGTTGTTTCAGTCTTCCAGGTCATTTCTGCAATGTCATTGTGATGTGATAGCTTAGTATACATATTTAGTGTAGCCAGTTGATGAATTGGCAGTTATACAAGCAGATGTTGGTAAGCAGTTATTGTCAGAAAGGAAAAATACCAGTTAACATTCTGTTAAACACCTAATATGCTAATTTGCAGTTCATCATGTTATCTGGAAGTATTTTAGAATAGGTTGAGCTGCTAAATATTCAGAAAACATATTTTAACATTTATGGTTGCCCTCTGTCTGAAACACAGTTTTAGCTCTTATCTCTTTCGGGCCCCCTCTGCCAAAAAGCACAGATGCCGTAAATATTCCCCTGTAACAGCTGCTGTATGGTGACAAAAGGTTCAACTGCAAGTTTGAAAGCGAAAAAAGCTCTAAAATAGAGAGAATTTGGTAGTTCTTACACAATAAACAGTTTTGTTTAGGGTTTTTTTGCACTTTGCTGTTACCATGTACAAGTTACAGGCATTGTTATTGTTACATTTTCATTGTGAAGCCTTTTTTTAAGCCTTGATCAAGCATTTTGGGTGTATCTTTTTCTTTTCCTTAAACAAATATAATGTGTGGGATCACACGAAAGTGTACACACCTCGTTTTAGAAAGAATCCAGCTAATTCCGTTAAGGGTGAGGCAGCCTCCATTGTTTTTTTTGTGTAGTCAATGGTTTCTGTACAGCACAAAAGTGATATTCAAGAACAGCAGCTTTGTTTCAGTCTTTTCCATATAAGCTGTATAGATGGCTAATGTAGCTAGCACTTTTCACATTGCCCTTTTTAAAATGGGGTGGATGTTCCTTCTTTGTGCACTGAGTCCATCTTGTTCAAATCAAATCAAATCAAATCAAATCAAATCAAATCAAATCAAATCAAATCAAATCAAATCAAATCAAATCAAA
>JBAMHW010000020.1:11921007-11944335 GCA_037177495.1 Rhadinocentrus ornatus | reverse complement strand
ATCAAATCAAATCAAATCAAATCAAATCAAATCAAATCAAATCAAATCAAATCAAATCAAATCAAATCAAATCAAATATATTCAAATCAAATCAAATCAAACTTTATTTATGAAACCGCTTTTTATGCTGAAGGCAATACAGTGCTACCTCGAGATACGAGTGCATTGACATACAAATTCTTTGAGATACGAGCTGTGATATGACCAAATTTTTGCCTTGAGATATGAACAAATCTTTGAGACACGAGCATCCCAGCCACTGTCGAAACAAAGATCCCCAACAACCACGTGTATGATACGAACATCCGAGCCGATGGTGCCGGACAAAGACCCACAACAACAACGTGTGCTCTGTTTCCCCTGCCTCAGCTTTCCTCCTCCTATTCTTCCTAACTCCTCCGCCATTTTACTCCTCCCTCAACCTCCGTGCGCATCTTCCGTTAGCTCAAGTCGTCTGATCTCCAAGCTAAATAATATACTTTATAGTAAAACCAGTTTATTTTTTAAACTTATTTTTTTTTACTGTATGTTTTTATACTATATTTGTCATTTATAAATACAAGTACTGTACATTTTTTCATATTCAAAACACATAAACATAACAACTGGAGTGGAATTTTGCGAGCTGGAACGGATTATTGGGATTTCAATTAAGTTAAATGGGGAAAATTGCTTTAAGATACGAGCAATTTGAGATACGATCAAGGTCATGGAACGAATTAAACTCGTATCTCGAGGTATTACTGTATAAGGTGCTTTACATATGCTTTTTTTTTATATTCATGCATATTCAAATAAAACAAGCCTTTACACACCAAAATAGATAACATAGCCATTAAAAAAACAACAAAAAAACCCAACACTTACTATAGTCTCTTTCACACAAAATTACACGAGCACACATGCATACACACACAAACAAAGTTGCCCCCTTCCCCCATTCTGCACCAACATAACTCCCTAATTCTGCCTCTAAACTGAATGTAGGTATAAAATACTAAAAGGTGATAAACATTTGGCTTGATGCTGCTGTGAGGAAACAATATCATGGGGATCCATCCACACCAGGAGCCAATCCACTCATGTCCACAGATGCCGATGCCATAGCAACCACCCAGACCAGGGCAGGTTGGGGATCACACTACAGCCATAAGGCTGCAGTGCAGGAACCCTGCCACCCAGACAAGGGCAATCACCATGGCAACAACCCCTAGACCGAGCAGGCAAAACCTCCAGTGTGGAGGATCCCCATGAGGAAAACACTGGAGTTATACAAAGATTAAATAATCTTAAAGGTCCCATATAATAAATTTTTTCAACAATTTCGAATCAGAGGTCTAACTTTTTAAAGGGTATTACCCCAAATTCAGCTTTGGTCCTTAATTACAGCAATTCCAAATGTAGCTCTAGTCTGCTGAGAACGTTTTTTCTGTGTCTGAACCTTTAATTATTCATGATTGCTGCCTGTCCACGCCTCTCCTTGGAAGAAGATTTGGCTTTCGCCAACGCCTGCTCTGTGATTTTAAAGGGCAGGCTCAGCAAGCCGGGGTGGTGGGTCAATGGGAGTATCCACTACCAGGGGCAGCGCTTATTTCCCTTTGTGAGATCATAAAGGGAAAGATCTCAGACTTACCTGTTTGAGCACACATTCACTAAAAAGTGGAGCAAGCAAGTGAGAAAGGTGACAGAATTTTCTCATTTTTGGGCCTCATACACAGGGTATGAGGATACAAAGAAAACCTTTAGAAAGTTAATTTTCATAATATGGGACCTTTAATGAACAATAAGGGCAGCAAGAGCAGCAACATTAAAAATACATATAAAGGACTTTATTAAATAACGTGCTAAAAATAAATCTAAATATAATAAAAATGAAAATAAATAACAGAACATAAAATAATATAAAATGAATTAGGCTCAAATAAAATTCAGTTAAACGCTAAGCTACAAACGTAGGTCTTGAGCCTCTTTTTAAAAATATGAACAGTCCCTGCAGACCTGAGGCTCTGGCAGGGTGTTCCACAGTCGAGGGCCGTAATAATAGAAAGAGGCCTCGCTGCATGTTTTGGTCCTTACTTTAGGAACAACTAAAAGGCCAGTACCAGAGGACCTCAGGGTCCACAAGAGCTCATAATTTAAAACCAAGTCAGAAAAATAAGAAGGTTTAAGCACACACAAATTTGCTGATGAGACACCTCAGTGTGAATAACCAATGAGCAGCAGAGGCAGCTTAACATGATGCTTCTTACATTTTCACACAGTGAAAAGCCAGGAGAACCAAGAAGGTGTATTAGACATTCCAGGGGCAGTGTATTCGGTTAAAGATGAAATTTCCCCCTTTGTGTGAACTCTCAGCTTTGTAACTTTGCAGACCTTTAGTATGCAAAAAAAAAATAAAAAAATTACATTGCACATAATGAAACCGAGAGCCCCAGCATGCAAAATATGTTGCTTTTAATGAGCAAACTTTACAACGAAATCTGCTCTATTGCCAAAGTGGGAGTTTTGATACCATAACAGGAAAAAAACAACCATTTCACCCCTGCAGAGGAATGAGTGATGAGCAAACACACCCAAATTCTCTCTTTTTCTCTCCATCTCACACTCTCTCTCTCACACACACACAAACCAAAGAAAAAAAGCCAAATAGTGTAGAGTGCAGATAGCTTATAAAAAGGTCATCAACTCAGTGATGAGGGAATGTTGCTCTAATTTGTTTCTGAATGACTGGAATTTAACTGTAACCATGGACAGATGGGAGTGCTGAAGTATCTTCATAAATACTTTAATGATAAATACTCATTCGTGTTAACCTATAAGTGTAGATAAACTAGTATTTTATGGCTACGTTTAACTGCACATAAACAGAAGCAGGCTATTTACAAAATCTCCGACCAGAGTTCTTATGTACATTTAACGTGGTGTTTGTGTGTGTTTGCATGGTCAGGAAAGAGGCCAAAGCAAGCGTCAGCATCAACATCAGCGTCAGGGCGGTGTAGCGTCAGTGTGTCAGAGGCAGCGGGGGCCGCAGCACCCATGCAGGCTTCTCATCAGTGCGAGGATGGAGCTGAGTCGGCCAGACAGCACCGCGGCACACTCCAAACTTACTTAGTGTAATTAAAGTTGAGAAAGGTTAAAGTCTGACACTGAGACGAGGCGAAGGGTTCTTTCTCCCAGGCAAGAGGCAATATAGGGTACCTCGTCAAAGCGGTTAACCGGTGAAGCCCTTGACCCTCCTGGAAAGCAAGGGAGACACAGTGGAAATGAAGATGCACATCCAGTATCATGATTAGGTGTTAGGTCTTGAGAGGAGGGGACAATTGCATGCGCATGTAATTAAATTGGCCAACCTTTTGTGGCACTCCTTCTACTCAGGCAGATATAGGAACATCCATCTGGAAGGAGTATGTAATAGTCTGTGATCCATGTCGGGAAGGAATGTGCAGATATGCTAAGGATTTAATCTTAAAAATAAATACAACAAGATGTAATGTCAAGTCTAGAGATACTTGGAATTTAATGGTTTGAGAATGTCACAGACTGGCTTGTCAGAATTTCCAAAGAACCAAGCTTTGAGGTTGATGATAAAATGTGTGAGCTTGCTTTTTATGTTACTTACTAGATTTTTTTTCCTTGTAGAAAATACACTTTGTTTCATGTTAAAGTGGGTTGTTTTTAGCTTTAAATGGAATCTGTTTTGCTGAGTAAGAAATAAGTGTATAATAATAATATATCGTGTAAAACAACGCAGGTGGAACTTGCACTTTTGTCTGCTCTATCTATATTGCAGACATTTCAAGTCAAGACTTAATGTTGCAGACAGATCAAATCCAAGCAAGATGACTGAAATTGCAAGTATCTTTTATCATCCAGTATTATTTAGCAGTCAGCTACTAGTTTCAAGCTGCCATGTTGTCATGTCACTTGTTTAAACTGCAGTACTCTTTAAAAAAGAAAAAAAGAAAACCTGATGATTTGAAACATATTTTTGACTCTAAGGACCTAAATAAACATTTTGACAAAGTCAGATAAACCCTCATTAAAATGAATGCAAATGCCACCTGCACTGCACATGCATGCATGCTTACCCTGGCATTGTAGAATTAGCTTGTTCACAAAGTTTAACACTTTTCAACAGTCTCTTGACTTTGTTGACTTTAATGTAGTAATAATAATAATAATAAAAAAACATTTCAATTGTTTGATAATTTAACATTAAGGAATATTCAGATATGAACAGGTATTTTGTGAATATTTCCTCTGCACATATAGCATGAAAGTTTTACTGTTAAAAAAAATGTATTTTAAGATAGGGCTGAAATGATGAATTGAGTAACTTAATTACAAAACATTTGTTTCGATGTGTCACTTCATTCAACAGCTACTATTGATCGAATTTATGTACAGTATTTTCAGTTATCACTGCCATGTGGTTACATTATTTTTTGATGGTGCAGTTGAGGAACACAGAAAACAGTGAAGAGTAAAATCCAAGGAAAAGAAAACAAAATGTGTAATGCAACAAGCATTTTATGTAAGTCTGTTTTGAACTAAGCTAAATGCTGTCAAACAGTGTTTCTAACAGCCTCAAAAGTCTGAAATGACATTTTCAGTTCATTTAAATGCAAATAAACTTAAATAAATACAGATGTTGTCAAAGGAAATTTGAATAATAATAATAATAATTATTAACTGTTTGCTTAACTGCTTCCTTGTATATATATTCTATCTAATTACGTAAAGCCCTGAAGTACAGAGCTTTAAACATTAGGTTAGATCAGTGGTTCTCAAAGTTTTTCAGCCACAACCCCAAAGATAACATACCTTGGTGTTCGCAACCTAGTAATTAATTACATCATATGAGCCATCCTGCTGCCATTTTCTGAAAGTAAGGCTGGAAAACAGAATCATCATAAATATTAAACATTTATAATAATAAAGATGAAGTGTTTTTTGGTGGTTCACTGCTGTGACAAGGCACCTACATGCCCAAATTAAGGTTCTCTCACAAAGATAATGTCAAATTCAGATTTCTAATATGGCACATGTACAAACTTTGTTGTTTGTTCGTTAATGTGTTAAAGATTTATGGTGATAATTTCAAAGATTTTTTCTCTACATGAATTATTGTTTTGAAATCGTTGGTAAAAATCCCAAATCTATTTGATAAACGTAGGAGTAGTTGAGTAGTTGCATAGCTAAAGGCCATTACTCTTTGAAGATTATTTGTTAAGATGTGGACTCAAATCAAAAATCCGAACTCCTCTTAATGAAGGTAGAAATGATGTAATATAATAATGTGGCCTCTAGATAATGTAAGTGTAAAATTGGTATCCATTATGGAGGTGATGGCATGGAACAAAAGATGAACAATGTCATTAACCCTAACCGGCTACTTATGATTTCTAACTGAAACCAAATGACTTTATTGCCTTATCCTAATCAGCAAATTAAAAAGTTTTATCTGAACAGCAAAATAGCGTTGATGACTCTTTGACAATTGCCTTGTACAAAGAGTGTACTTTAGTCCTTACTGTAATCTTTTTCTGATCCCAGCAGTTTCCCACCCATCTTTCCTCCTCTTGATGAGAACTTCGAGCCTTTATGGAAATGCTCACAAAAGTTGGATTGCCATACTGTCATTTGTCTTTCAGAGGATGCTGTAATATGCCATTTTACAGGGTATGAACAAGAGACTTATTTGGACGCTTCAGTTGGGAAATGATACTTGTCAGAGCAGTAGAAGTCAACTCATGATAATTTGGTAATTAACGTTTAGTCAGCTCTGGTAGTTATTTGTGGGACAACTTGTAACAAATAAATTTTGAGTAAATGTGATGTGTAACACACATGCTTATTCACCCATGTAAAAATGAATGTGTGCACAAAATCTGTAACAACTATACAAAAATACACATGTACACGCACATGCAAACACCCTCAGACCGGGTTTGTTTCCAGTTGTACGGACTCAGATGCAGACGTTGGAGGAACAATTGGCACTTTACAGGCAGGGTCTTCTCGCTTTCAACTTGAAGAGATGGAACACATGTCCCAGCCTTTGTGCATGTCAGGAGCCCATACAGAAAGCTCACCATGTTTTGTTGATGTGTCATTTGCACCCTCTCCCCTCTTGGTTTAGTGGAACCCACTCTCTGTAAATGATGGTCTCCTTTGTCTGCCATCAAAAGGACTCCTTCACTCTCCGCCTTTCTTCTGTGGCAGCTGTCATGCAAAACCAGTGAATATCATTAGAAAATTAATTCAGGCAATCTATAAGTAATTACATTTTTTTCGTAAATTCCCTCTCAGCTGACCCCCTCTGTCTTTCACCTCATCATAATCATTGCTCCTAGCAACAATCTACTGTATAGCTCCCTGAAAAACAAATAAACAGCAGACACCTCAAATCATTTGTAAAGTGAGCGGCGATGCCTAATAGAAACATCATTAAAATCAAACATTTATTATGCAAACGCTGATGGAGTTAGTTATGTCTGTCCAAACGCCTGCATTACAAATGCCTCACTTGATTAACTGTCAAATTTGATTACAGATGGATTATATATTTAACAGCTGTAGGTAGACCACATCCCTGTGCTTTCTTTTTATGTTTTCTGGTCAGTCATTAGCATACAATTTGAATGTATAGAGTGTCTGAATATTAATTATGCATTGCAGTAAGTTGAATTAGACTAACTAAAATAACTTTGTAAGCAGGTTATTTGTAACATAATTAGTTAAAAATGTTTTAATGGTTTGTGAATATAAAGTTGCACAAAAATACCTAAGAAAATTGGGAAATGTAAGCTAAATTAGAGAATATTAATTATGGTCCGGACATGTGTTAATACATGCCCATTTTTGCAAGATTGGGGACACTCTCACCTCTAGCAGATATTAAATCTTTTTGTGCTAGCTCACACCTTTACAACTAAGAGGTAATGGGCATTTCTTTTTGATGTCTTGTCCTTTAACTTTTCAGTCTGACATTTTTAATCCAGCTGAGATTAAAACACTCCCCTGTTCATATACTCACGCTTTGCAATATAAAGCTTCTAATCTCTGGTTCCCAACCGCAGAAAATCCTATTAAGATCACCTTCAGTTTAACACACACATTGTTATGAAATGCAAAATATGCAGCTTCACTGGTACACTTTTAATTGAGGGTAAAGTGCACTGTATGCAAAACCATTAGAGTAATTTGGAGAATGTCTGTCAAGAAGAACCTCCAAACTACAGATTCTCTCTTGGGGGCTCCCTCAGGGCTGAGCCATGGGTGGGGGGCACAAACGTTCAGTAGGGTATCATCGGGTGACTCACAAGAGGTGGGAGGATTTGACTGATTAGGTAATATTGCTGCATGTTCTCATGTAAGCAACATTCTGAGAACTCATTTCCTGGCGCCTATCCCCCTGTAATTCTTGTCCTCGCTGTCACTCTTTCACAGCAACTTTCATCTCTTAACATGGCGACTCGGTGCTTTAAGAGCTCCCTGTGACAACAACCTTGATGACAGTGGCAGGCGTCAGCTTTCTATTGCAAAGCCACTTACCCAAGAGGGCAAACCCCCCCATCGGAAGGATATGGTGACGCTTAAATTGCCCTCCCATCCACCATGGCAACCACACGACGACATGGGAAAAGTGTCTAGGCAGTGGCAGAGGTCTGCTACCATTCATCATCATAACCTCCCGTCCCACTAAAATGACCTCGTAAATGCGCCCGGCTCATCGGCTAATGAGGGGTTGCTAACCTGTTGTTAGCGACTGCAGTGTCAATCTTGAGGAGTTGGAAAAAAAAACAGTTACTAAGGTCACCTGTTATTATTTGAACAAAAGTGCTTCTAATTAAAGAAGGTATCAAAAATAATATGAGTAGAAAATTGTTAAATTAAAATGCATCAAAACTGTACAAGTTGTGACAGTGTCAAAACGCTTAATATTGCTAATTAAATGTGGTTAAGCTTCCACACTATGAACTTTATTAACTGTTAAAAATCACACAGACCAAAGCTAATGTAATTTTGAAAACACAAATGACCACAGAACATGAAAGAGCGTGTCAGTGCACTTGAAAGCTTCCGAGGACATATGACAGTCTTGTGATGTACAGCAGCCTCCTAGCAAAGTATTCTTGACTCCTCAAATAAAAATGGACTGAAAGGTTAAATGCAGTCTTTTACTTGATGCCCCCCAGCCCTTCCACACACACACACACACACACACATTTGGCTGTGCTTTGCTGAATTATTAAAATACAACTACATGTCACAAATTACAGAAGAAAGCTCTTCACGCCTTCCAGGGCCTGCAACTTGCTGTAGATGACTTCAGCTGCTGTGTGTGGGTATATTCTCTGATTTATAGAAACAGTAATTGAGCAATAATCACATTAGTAGATTATCTTTTGTATGGACTGGAAACTGACTTAGAAATGGCAAGTAAAGCCTTTCGCTGCCAACATGGGTATTAAGGAGGGATGGGAGCAAGTTAAGCTTTCTTTAAAGCTTTGGTGAGAATAGATGAGCCTTTATTTCTGTGATTTGGGATTGATGGATTTCAAGAGATGTTAAACCCAATTTCTGGACCCTCTTTCAAATAATCGTGTGTTGATATAAACAAGATGGTGGTCAGCCATCTGTTTTAAAGATAAACGTGTGATCAAAGGGCATAACAAAACGTGTAAGGGCCTTTTTTTCCCTCCTCTTTTTCTTTCTTTTTTTCCCTCTTCTTCTTGAAGGAAAGTTTAAAGAATGTGGGGCGGTTTCCAGGGGATACGAATGAAAAGCTTTCGGAAATGTGGGGAGGAATTGAGCTGAAGGGGCAGCTTCTGAGAGAAATTCCCCTGTAGCTTTTGGAGCCATGAGAGAAATCACCAGGCTTCTTCTTATCGCACAAAGGAAGGAAATATGTGGTAATATTCAGTTAGGATGCTCCCCTGTCCTTCTTTAATGAATCTTGTTTGTTAATGAAAGGCACAGCAACACAGTGGCGCCCATGTCTGACCTTTAAACTCTACAAGTTGCCTTAAAATTGCTTCTATTTTTCCTGGAATTCATCATTTCAACCTTTAAGAGCAAAACATTCACCTTATGTAGCTAATTGATTCTATGATAAACTGTACTAACATCTTTATTCCTGAAACATTTCTCCACTGAACACAAATTCCCAATAATTTTAAAGAATAAACAAAACTTACCAAAAAAATTGACTTTGAGTCAGTTTCTTAGAGGTGAAAACATTCAGCTTTTCTTTACCTTTTGGCAAGATATGATGTTGATATTGAAGTCTGTACAACAAATATTTCACAACACCACAACCAACAACACCTACAATCTAAACCTTAAGACCAAACACAAATAAAATGGAAATCTCAACAAAAATGAAAATATAGAAGACTGTATTGTAGTGGAAATCTCTGCACTTCTACTGCAGTAAATAAAGATAACTAAATGTATCTGAGTTTATTTGATTGGAACCCAGTGAATTTAAGCAAAATATTCCTTTCTATGAACATTTTCTGCCCCAAAAACTCTGAATGAATTCAACAGAAACTTTAATTTAGCTTAATAAAAGCTGTAAATGCTCAAAAATGGAACATTTACCATCTTTTAATTACTTCGTTAAACCACCAACATTCACTCTGATGCTGGAGTTATAGTTACAGGTTTTTATAAACCAAGCTTCATTTCAAGCGTGCTTTACCAAAGGCAAATTGTGGAAATTGTGGAGTCTCTCTTCTTCAGTGCTTCATCCAACCACTGCAGTCTGCTTACCTCTTGACCCTCTTATGTTCAGAGGATTAAAGCGGGGAAAGACAGAACACACGCCAGCCACACTCAGCCTTGGCAAGGGATGTCTTTAGGTTAACACACACAACAGAGGTGCAAGTGCATATGCATGCAGTTTACACAGAAAACTTCTGTAGATCTCCACAATACAGACAAACATCTAATTTAAATCTCAAAATTATAATTCACGTCTGTTTTTGGCTCACATTTGACACATGAATGTATTGGCTGCTGTTTTTCTTATCATATCATATCATATCTGTGTTTAAAAATTGGTTAGTATTCAAAAGTTTGTATTGGCAGTATTAACATTAAGAATTATGTTTGCACAAGATGGCTATAGTGTTCGCAGTCACCTTAGCAACCAATCACACTGAAACAAACATGCTACCCCATCGTTTACAGCCATGTTTTTTTTTTTTTTTTTCCTTTCTTGTATTTTTGGCAACACATCATTCTGGATAGATATTTTAAATGTGGAGTTATTGTCAGCCTGCAAGGTTCTCATTATTGGTATGTTGATCATTCTTACCCGACTGCCCTCATTAAGTCTGACAAGTCATGCAGTGATTAAAAATTGGAATGGTGCAACAACAGTGTAAGCATTAGGATCAGTGACTGCCTTAACTTCCAGTGACAAGGAAAGCCTGGCCAACGACTCCTCTCCAGTCAGTGGGAAATTTTCAGCCTGGCTGCCTTCTGCCGATTCAAAGTGACAGCCCCTGAATGTATAAGAGAGTCCAGCAAGGGCTTCTGAGGTGGGGGTTAGTTTTCCACTTCTTGCTTCTATTATTATCTGTGTTTAATCAGCTACAACAAAAAGGTGAAAAGGCTGTGCACAAACAGAACTGCAGCAAAGCTTCCACTCTAAAGTATCCCCATTTTTGATCATGGAAAATATTAAATGCCTACACCATATGCCGTTTTTGCAGCCTGTGCCATAACAAATATTCAGAACGACAGTTGCAAGGACACTGAGCCAGTTTTTGTGTATCGTTACTTCCTTACTGCAAGCGTAAGTGAGAAAACATGGCATTGAGAGAACGGAAAGATCTGTTCACACGATCATCGTCCAAGTTGAAGGACTCTAATTAATCATTTTAGAAAACAACTTTACGTGTCAGACAATGTGCTGAAGTTTCAGCACAAAACAAATACACAATGCAACTTTAAGGAATGCCAAAAAAGTGACAATTTTAAAGAAAGCAAAAAGTCATGAAACAAACAAGCATCATATGAAGTGTATTGATAGTAGTTATTGGATCAGGTCTATGTGTTAGGGTCATCCAAACAAAAGACTGATGGATTTACATTCCAGTCAAGAATGGTCTTACTTGGCTTGTGGGCAAAGGTGATAGATTTTTGGGAAAGAGCCAATGGACTGCAATATCTCCACCCATATGCTGATGGCAGGAAGGGAATGGTTGAAAACACAACCTGCGCCAGCCAGGCTTTGGCCTGCCACCAGACCCTGTCATCACCCTCACCTGCTGAGAGCAGACGGCTTTTAGAGGAAATGCCACTGCTCCAGGAATTTTGACAGAAGGAAAATAACCAAATTTTAAAGGAAATATAATGTGAGATCATACGAAAAAATTCACATATCAGAAACATTTTAGACTAAAAGACAAAATAGTGTAATTCTGTATGTAACAGTTAATTTAGGCCTTACAGAGTTCTTGCACTGACTAGTGATGAAAACACAATACTTGAATACAAATGTGAAAGAGGAAATGGTTTCATGAAAGCAACAAAAATCTCCAAATATTTTGAAGTTTCCAGTAAGTATGAACTCTCAAAAATTATGTGCTTAAAAATACTACTTGCTAAGCATGATGGCTTGAAGTTGACTTCATAGTCCTGGGAGACATTTTTGCATTCTTATTTCTCTGTGTCAACTTTTTTAATTATATGTTGGCAGGGCTTAAGATCTCATTAAATTTGAGAATATCATTTGGATGCTTGAAAGACAGCTTAGTGTCACTGCTATGGTGATGGATATAATAAATCCTATGCTTTCTAATCCTGTAATGTTAAATTCATTTTCCAAACCTGCAAATAAATCACCCTCTGAAATGCGTAATAGCAGATGTCACAGGATTCACAGACAAGCTGGGTTGGAATAAACCCCTCCTTGTTTTTTTTATTTATTTTTTTTTTTATTTTATTTTTTTTAGAAGTGTCAGATAAAAACTGAGTAGTCAAAAAAAGTAAAAGAAGGAACCAATTGTCACATAATGACTAGTGACTTTGAAACCATGATACACATGCTTCACAAGCATGTTTCCTAATATTTACATTTCATTGCTTATTTAGGAACCTCTCATTTTTGAACATTTATAGCAAATTTTTAATACAAAAAGCCCATGCTTTAGACTTGCATTACAGTAACTTGTCTAGGAACACTTTTTATCTGATTTATATTTAGTTTGGATTTAAGTTTTGTTTTCCTCTTGTGTTTGAGATACATGCCTGAATCACGTGTCAGAATTAGAACAAGATCATAGCTGGGGTTGAAAAAGCAGGAAGTGGTAGCCTAGTGGTTACAGAAGGTGGCCTTGGGTCCAGAGAACCTGGAACCTGGGAAGTCTCGGTGCTGGCAACCAGGGTGAAAGCCACTGTGGGACCCTGAGCAAGGTCCTTGCTTTCCATGCGATGGAATCTAGCGGCCCACTTCTCCTAGCTACTAGGATGGGAGAAATGCAAGAATTTCCCAGCTTGGGAATAGTGTAAGTATAATAAAAAAAATACACATTTGGTCAAGCTGATTACAAGCTAGAAATCTAATTTTGTTATGTATCATATTCCAAACATTTATGGTATTCACATCACTAGAATTTTAAAATAGTTTGTGAAAACAGATTGCATAATTGATACAATCGTGTTTTGTGCAAGAACAGCTCATTAAAGAGACATTAGTAGTACAAGTCCTGGTAGTGACACAACTAAGCAAATTAGGTTAAAAGCTCTGGGATTGGCTCTGACTTTCAAGTGTTAGAATCCACTAATGAAGCATGGTTATGGTCACTAGCTATAACCAGTCACCAATTAGCTCTGTCAATACTTTGTCACAAATCTTCTGACCGATAGGTTTTGTATAAAGTCTCATAATTTGTGAAACAGTTGTGTAATATGAGGCTGACACATCACATCTGCACTACAGGTGCTCCACAGGAGACGGTGCTAGTTCCACTTCTTTTTATCCTGCACACCTGGGATCTGTGTTACAGCTCAGAACTGTGTCATGTGCAAAAGTTTGCAGATCACACAGCCATTGTGGGGTTTATCAGGGGCGACAGGGAGGAAGAGTACTGGAGTCTACTGAAAGACTTTGTAGCCAGGAACAGCAACAACCATCTGCTGCTCAACATCTCAAAGACCAAAGAACTGATCATAAACTTTAGGAAATCTGAGGAAAAGTCTGAGTTTAGAAGCTGAGGGTGAGGCTGTAAAGACACACAAGTACCTCGTGTGTGGCTGGATGACAAACTTGACTGGTCCTGTAACACAGACCACCTCTACAAGAAGAGCAAGAGCAGACTGTATTTCCTGAGGAGGCTACGGTACTTCAATGTCTGCACAAAGCTTTGAAGGATCTTTTACCAGTCTGTCATCGTCAGCGGCATGTTTTACACGGTGGTTTGCTGAGGTGGCAGCACAACCAACAAGGACTTTTCACGACTGGACAAACTGATCAGGCGAGCTGGCTCAGTGGTCAGTCAGAAGCTGAACTCACTAGTGACTGTTGTGAAGAACGCTGGACAAGTTACTGGCCATCATGAACAATGCCAGCCACCCTCTGCACACAATTCAGCACACAAAGGAACCTGTTTCCTAAGTGCAGGACAAACAGACTCAGAGACCTTCCACTATGTAAACAAAAACAGTTTCAAAGGTCACTGCCCTCATACCTTCATGCATCCTTTATGTTGTCATGGTTTTTAGCCTATACATCCACCAGAGGGTATCACAGAGTTCGTAATTCACCTCTAAGTTCGAAGATTAGTTTTAGACTATGGAAAACATGGCATCTGTGGAAGAGGTATGATAATTCATATTCTTGGAAAAAGGCATCACAGTGGATGCCTGTGCTCTGTGAGAACATAAATACACTGTGGCTTCTTCCCTGTGTGTTCCTTGCATGGGTCGGACATCAGCTACACAGTGCTATATTGCCCCAACAGTTTTGGTGGTACTACTCTAAAATACTCTGCATCCATCTTCTGCGTAGAGGAAAATGGGCTATAAGATGAAGTGTAAAAAGCTTCAAATGTATATACACAACACACAAAATATCCGTAAAACATTTAGTTTTCTGTTTTCCACCAGTAGTGATAGTTAAGTAAAGGCCAATAAGTTTGACTTCATTAACCTTAAGTTAAATTTACGTCTGCAATTTGCTTCTAAAGTCCTGTAAACACAGTGAAGCAAAGGGAAGGTCAGACATCTATCTGAATTTACACTAAACAAAAGGCATTTTTGAATGGAAGGAAACTTTAAACTCCTGAGCTATTTCACTGCTGTCGAAATAAAAACACAGCTAAATAGCTTCAGATGTCTTTTTTGTGCCTTGTTGCTACTTGGTCAACCTTACACCAATTCTCTTCAATTGCTGCTATTTTTCTCAAAAAACAATGAGCTGCACCACTGTCTGCCTGAATCTTTGGAAGGACAGGCCTGCATTACCCGTTTGTTAAATTGAATGAAAGAAGTGCCAACCGTGCCTGAAAAGAACAAAGTAATTAAAAGAATCAAACATGATTTGCAACATCTGTCCGCTCACATTAGAATGTTTCTGGGTTTCTCAATCAGCGAACAAAATAAGATTAAGGGATTGTACTCAGTGAGCCAAACTCAGTGTTCACTTTGTCATGAATGAAGACCCAACAGGTAATTATTCTACCTGGCATCAACAATGGATAGTGATTTTTTCCACTTACCACACAAAGAAAGACAACTGAGTTTCTTCTGGTTGTTGTTTGCGAAAATTAACCGGTGGGGATGACATAATAATAAAAAAATTTGGCTCATTCTGAGGCTTATCTGAGAAATCTATTAATATCTTCAATTAATTTTAATGGAAAAAACCATCCAAAATAATAAAAGATCTTCACTAAATGTATGGAATTTATGTTTCTATCATAATATATATATCAAAATATGGTGTGTGTAGTAGTCCTTTTTTCAATTGCTTAATTTTTAATATAGCAAGAGAATAAGTGTATTTTTTTCATTTTTAATTCCTTGTCTACAATCTTTCATTAAAAAGGAAAGTCCAATATTACCATTTAAATTCAAGTTTTTTCAAGTGTTGGTTTAGAACCAATACATAATCAGTCAGCTATTAGACAGAAAAAAATTAAACACTTCGATGTTTTATTATTTCCAGCCAGAGAAAAATGCATGAATGAAGTGTGTACCTAAAAACCATGTGTACACCTGTTTGTACACTCAAACTAGTATTTATCAAGGGAGAAGGGTTGAAAATCTGCACAGTTCCTTCAGACCACACACATTTTTAGAGCAACTGAAGCCTGAATTTGTGTTGCCTTTTTAACATAAAGAGTGAGTATATATTATATAAGCAAATATCCACCAGGTGGCAAAATATAAATATCAGATTGCACGAACAAGGTTTTGATCAAAGTTTTTACCATAAAGGGAAGCAAAAGATGTCAGATACTGTATATTTAAAGTATAATACATACTGCATTAAAGGCTTAGATATCAGTCAGGCTTTCTGGATGTTTTTTTCTTCTTTTTTTTTTCTTTTGCTCAGACGCTTTGTTAAGGCCCATTTTTTCTCCCTTACAAACGTAAATAGTCACATACGTTTCAAACGTTTTCATACATAACTGTCCTCATACTTCAATGTGTGTTTTGCATTGCCATGGTTGTTGAGTCCATTCCTCCACTAGTGGGCAGTGCTAAGTTAAGTGTTCGCTCTCATGAGCCGACGTCAGTTTCAGACACAGTTTGGCAGCAGTAACGCATCACACCCAACACACCTTAAACTTTCAAATATAGTCTTTCTTCAAAAGCTTACACAATGTCTACATTTGCTATGCTTATCTTCCTTCTTAGTCTTCTTTTTTGTTCCCTTCCTGATTGTCTTCTATTCTGCTCAGCACTGCCCCTGTGATTTCCAGTGGTATATCTCCATCTCCTGCATCAAACGGTTGATAGCTAAGCTCCTTAAGAACTGACCAAATTACTTGCGTAACCAATGCAGTAGTAGGATGAAACTGTCCGTCCTTCTGTATTCCGTGTTCTGCACTGAGCATAAATGGGCCTTTAGACTTAACACAACTATAGACTTCCTGAAGGCCAAACAGACTGACTGACAAAGATGATATAACAGGACTAACTGGCAACTAACTCACACACAGAAACAATGCGACGACAATCACCTAAAAGGTCAATAGCACTGAATAATTTATTGGACACTGACTAAAAACGGGATAAGGATAATCGCTGATATATATGAAGAGGACACATTTGTAATGGACTTAAGGAAAAGTTTATTTTGGAAGGACATGGCCACTTTTGGAAATATTTACACATTAGAAACTGTTTAAAATAAAATTTCCTCAGGGGAAAACCTTCATAGAGAGTTTTATACATTACAGTCATTTAGCTGACGCTTTTATCCAAAGCGACTTACAATGGTTAGGCAGTAGCGTTAAGGGTCTTGCCTAAGGACCCAACTGGAAGGTGTTAATGTTCATCCCCTGGGGGATTTGAACCCTGGTCTCCCACCAGACTGACGCTCTACCAATTGAGCTAACCAGCCGCCGACTTTATACTATTACCAACTTCATCCTTTTTTTAGCAAAGCATCAAAATGGTATGATGTATGTCCATGGGTTAAAAGCAATCCTCGCAACAATCTTAAAATAATATGGGTAAGACATTTTGGCTTCACTTTTGAAGAAGGAACATGGGATTCAATGATCTCTCATAATGGGCTTTATATTAGGGAGGCTCGGGGTTAATTTATGTCAGTCAGTCAGTCATTATCTGTACCGCTTATTCCTATAACGGGTCGCGGGGTAAGCTGGAGCCCATCCCAGCAGTGTTTCAGGTGAGAGGCAGCGTACACCCTGGACAGGTCACCAGTCCATCACAGGGCCAACATAGACAGGAACAAACAACCAATCACACACACACTCATTCCTAGGGAGAATTTAGAGTCCCCAATTAACCTAACATGCATGTCTTTGGACGGTGGGAGGAAACCGGAGAACCCGGAGAAAACCCACGCATACACGGGGAGAACATGCAAACTCCACACAGAAAGGCCACCAGCCCCCTACATTCGAACCTCCCCCAGCCAAGGCTCGAACCAGTGACCTTCTTGCTGTGAGGCTGCGGTGCTAACCACCACCACACCACCATGGTTAATTTATCCAATACAAAATTCACAACAGGTGTTATTTCACAATGACAATTGACAATGACTGAAAACGTAGACTGGTAAGATTAAACAGCTAAAATGAGGTTATAACAGAACGATGGGACAGTTTTTGATCTTATGTGTCTATAAAATTTATAGCCTGGATCAAAATGTCTTGAATGTCCAGTCGTTAATTTTTATTTATTTATATTTTTTATGTTCTTCATGTTTGTTACTTTAAATGTTTAAAAAAATTAATAAAAACTAAAAAAGATAATAGAGAAAGATTTGTTTCAACAGTTACAAAACTTCTTGACATTAAGTAACTGTTTTGATGTCTATCAGTCAGATTTTTGGCCACACCACAGCACTGAGACTGCTCTAATTAAGTTCTTTAATGACATCCGCTTGAGCACAGATAGCCGAAACATTTCAGTCCTGGTACTACTGGATCTCATTGCTGGATTTGACACAGGCTACCAAAACGTCTTACTAGGCCCACTGAAAAACTGTGTGGGACTTTCTGGCACTGCAATTAATTGGTCTGAGTCCTATTTAGAAGACAGGGGATACTTTATGTCTATAGGTAACTATAAATCTGAGTAACCCAAAATAACATGTGGAGTTCCCCAAGGCTCCATCCTGGGGCCACTGCTTCTACATTTTTTATGAAAAACAACTAAATATGTTACCATAACTATGCTCATGACACGCAAATCTATATAACCATCTCACCAGGAAACTACAATCCAATCCAAACTTTGATCAACTGCATTGATCAAAATAAAGATTGGATGTTCCAGAACTTCCTTCAGTTAAATGAACACAACTGAAACAATAGATTTTGGAGCAAAGGAAGAAAGAATAAAAGTCTGTACTCAGCTTCAAACAGCTAAGTTCAAAACTAATAACAATAATAGAAAATCGGAAGTTGGCATGGACTCAGACCTTTTATCACATAAAGAGCATTTTGAGGATTAAAGGACTGATGTCTTAGTAAGATTTAGAAAAACCTTTCCATGCATTGATCTTTAGTAGACTGGACTACTGTAATGCTGTCCTCACAGGTCTCCATAAAGAGTCCATCAAACTGCTGCAGTTAGTCTAGAATGCTGCTGCTAGAGTCCTCACCAAGACAAAGAAAGTGGATCATATGACTCCAGTTCTCAGATCTTTACACTGGCTACCTGTCTGTCAGAGTTGACTTTAAAATTCTGCTGTTAGTTTACAAAGCATTGAATAATTTAGGACCAAAATACACGCAGGATCTTCTGGTTCATTTTGAACCAACCACATCACTCAGGCCATCAGGATCAAATCTACTTTCTGTTCCCAAAGTCAGAACTAAACATGAAGAGGCAGCGTTCAGTTTTTATCTTCCTCACATGGAAGAAACTCCCAGAAAACTGCAGGTTAGCTGAAACTCTCAGCAGTTTTAAATGAGGGTTAAAAACTGTTCTATTTTGTGCCTTTTATTAAAATAAGTGTTAATTTTATCTATTATTTCAGTTTTTACAAATTTCTTTTATTTCTTTGAAGCATGGTTTTAATGCACTTTTTTTATTGCTTCCTGCATCCCTCTGTAATGCTTTTAATGTTTTATGTAAAGCACTTTGAATTGTCTTGTACATAAAATGTGCTATACAAATAAACTTGCCTTGTCTTGCCTCTTTTTTGTCTATGCTTTCACTGAGATGTCTAGTTTTGTTGTAAGCAGTTATTTCATGGCTACAAAATGAGATTGAAATTTATAATAATGATACATATGTACAGTTTCATTATTGAAATTTATGAATAGATTTAAATGGCAGAGCTTCAGAACACAACTTTATAAATTTGATGTGCATTTGCAAATTTCTGCCTGTCACAGTTTTAGTCAAGAAACTATACACATGTTTAATAACTGGACTCATGCTGCCTACAAAGTCTATTTACTTTGTTGCAAAAAATTACCAGTTAACTTACAAATGACATTCACTAATTTTGATGGCAGTTTTACAACAGAATCTGTAAATTGAGTCAGATGATATAAAGACTTTGCATTTCAAAAAAAAACAAGGTGAATACTATGAACTGTATAAAAGAAATACCCATTTTTGGTACAGAAAAGTTTTTTGTTTTTTTTATAGTAATAGAGGAAAATACTTTAATGGTATTATATGCCTAATCTGCTTCAATATGGGTCAAATATTAAATTATTAATCTAGAATTTGGCCTCTTATAAATTTAAATTTCACTTGATAAATGGGGCTCGCCTACAGCAATCAATTGCCTGACCTGTTACTGTGTCCTGGTGCCGGGGCTGACCGTGAGATGGGACTGACGTATGACGTGTTATGTGACGTACTGAACCAAGTAACCTGGGCTTAGTCATTTGTTTTAAAGCAGCAATTTCTCCCACCGCAGAACAACATTCTCTTTGGCATTGGTGCAAACATCCCTGGCTCACAAGCCAAAGGAGATGTTGTGTATATCAGAGAAACATCTGGCATATATCAGCTGTTTGCTGCCCTCAGAATGGTAAAAGGTTGGCTTCAATTCTCCTTAAACTTGATACAGAAAATGATTTGGTCAATGAAAAATTCTAACTGCTTAGTAAAAGGAAGATAGGTCCAGATTAATTCCTTTAATATGTGTACATTAAACATAAAAATAATAATTGAAAAAATTTTTTTTCTTGTTGGCTTTTTCTTTTAATTATAAGAAAGCATCACATTAAATTATGTCTTCTGAAGACTATCACATAATGAGAGCAACACCTTGTAACAAGATATTGATGCCAATGTGACACTAAATGTGCACAAATTAGAATAGTCAATAAACAGTGGAATTGTCACATAAACCACATCATTCCTCTTCTCGATGAGACTTTGGTCTTGTATCAAAGTGGGGTAACGATCCCCTGCTGTTTGTTTATATCTTAGAGCAGCTCTATATACCTAAGAGAGTATTTTCTCTCAAACTCCAGAATTAGATCAGAGCAATATAAAACACACAATCTCGGAGTCACTGGTCCAGAAATGCAATAAGATGTTTTTTTTTCTCATTCCAGCATTAATGAAGTTCATTCATAACAGTTTAGTCTAATTCGTACAAATTGAAAGATGGCCTCTGCATTACCAGCAGTGAACAAGTACAGTGACAACTTCATTACCATAAATAGAACCGTGCATCATAAAATCTTATTAAAAATTGCTCCCCAAATTGCCGTATTAGATTCTTTATGGGGTAATTTCAACACTACATGCAGTAATAGAATATTTTCTTTACCCTCCAGTGCATATTAAACTCACTTATCTTCCCCTATAAACTCTATGTGTTGTGAATTTATTGATAAAAATGGTGAAGTTGACTTTTCTTCTTAGAAAAAAACAAACAAAAGTGAATGCTTTTGCAAGGGAAATGACTATTTTTGATGCTATTAAGACATTTCAAATCTTGTTACAGGGAGTGTTTCCTATTAATAGTGTAAAATAGTTTCCACATTACAATGATCAATCAAGGATGAAGAAAGTATACATCACATAGCTCCATGGCTTAAAGGATAGGTCAAGTTGGGATGGATGAGGCTAGGAGTCAGCGGAAGCCAATAAATTAGTGATAAATGATTTAACTCTGATTAGAAATATTCCTATTTTTCAGCACTGTCAGTGGAATGAAAGCACATCAGCACAATGGACTAGTTACTGCCTTTTTTATAATTGAAACTAGACCTTCTAGCTGTGCCCCACAGCTTATCATTAATCAAGCTGAATAAAGCTGAGGCAGTGTGACAGTTTTGGATGGCATTAGATGGGGAAGGCGCTATCCCAAGGCAGGTAGGTAGAGAGGCAAACCTGAGAGTCATTCATCTGCTATTCAAGCACTTCAGCTGTCTTCTAATAAAATTCCTTTTTTTCTCCTCTATTGGACCAGATTGTATTGTTCGCTACTGCGTGGCGCCATCTGCATCAGCCATCAAATCCCTGCTGCTATCAACTAAAGACTGCTGAGCTTCTTGAAACATTTACGTTTCAGCTCAACATCTAGAGACAAGTTGAGATCTGTGCTTTTCTTTAAGAGAAATAGATTTGAATCCATTTTTTTATATATTAAGATAAAATCACATATATACCATACATACTACATGTAAATCAAGCCGATAGCAGTAGGGTATCCTCACGGATTTCTCGCTATATAATCAATAGCCTGGTGGAGTGGCAAAGTCCATTATTGCTGAAAAATATATTAATTAATAATGTCTTTTAATTGGATTTAGACAGGTGTACAATGAACACCTCAGCCAGGGTGGTCAATGGTGAGAAAGGCCTGAACGTCACTCCTCTTTTTCTATTAGGAACCAGCATGCCCCCTGTCTCTTAGAAATGCTCTGCTCTTTATTGATTAATGACCCTAATTTATTACCCAGAAGAGGACTTTAAGTTGTTCTAAATGTACTATTAATCAACTTTTCAGCATCAAGTTATGAGGATGTGTTGAAAATGCCACTAGAAACGCAGGAGTCTAAGTGGCTGTTTTCCCTCAGCTCCTGTAGCAAGCAGTCAGTGGTGCTGATTTTAACAGGAGTTAAGGGTCTTTCATTGTTCTAATACCTCTTGTCCTGTATGACAAATGTCTTTGTGAGATACTGAACATAATTCCTTTTGATGGAGTAACCGCCATGTTCGTGCCACAATTCACAGTCAAGCAAACTGGAATAATGAAACACGCATCCACAACCTTAAAGACCAGCTATTTATTTCAGAACAGGAGCAGAAAAAGCGCCTGCAGCTCCCAATGTATCACAGATAAATCAACAATATTATATTAAGCTGAAAACAGATGAGAGTTTAAAGAACTGGAGGCAAGGCTACAATGAATTTCACCTCTCACAAGCTTGAACAAGGCTATTATTTCCCATCGAATGGAGGCTTTCATGACACTTTAAATCTAGGGTTATAAAAATTAAAATTGATCATAATTTCTAAATCCACTGCCTTAATTCCCACAGCAGGTACTTACCCCCTTGGAACCCTTCAAAAGTGCTGGTAATCTTTTCTGGATGTTTTTCATTTAGTCATGGGGACAGTGCACATTATTAACCACCTGTGTGAATGTGTCAGTTTTATTCACTAAGAGTGTAATTCAACTGGTTTGATAAAAAGTATTTTTTTTAAAAACTTTCCCAATGAAAATGTAAATGCTGTAACTTCAAACATCTCTACTTTTTTTTCTTCTATTCCATAAGGAAATTAAATTAAAAATGCGTTATTTATCCCACAGGGAAATTACAATTATCTTGTATTTTACTGTTATTTTTTTATATACTTGCTAGACTTAGCTTTACCTGGTGATTGTGCATCATGGTGTAAACCAATAACTGAAGTATATCTGAGCAGCCAGACAAATATTTTAAGGAAAAAAAAATAATTAAAAAAAATTAACTGTTGAATCTCAGAACTCTTGGAAATGTCAAATCACTTACTTGTTATTTTAACTTTTATGTATGCTGCTGGCTTGAGAGTTCTTTACTTTTAAAATATTCATCAGATTGTCCTAGACTCTTAAAGTAAAAAACATGAATTCTTTGAGTAACCATTTATATTTTCAACCAAGATGCTAATATTAGTCATGGAATTGTTGTAATGATGAAGTGTGGAAAGCGACTAGGCTGATTTTGCACCTCACAAGAAACATTTTATGTTTTGGTGCTCAATAGTGGTTTTTGTCTGATGAATGTTTATGTAGCAAAGCTTGCTTCCTTCCCATAGCTATTTTTCTCTTTGGTATGTTATTTGCATTCATTTTGACAAAAGTTGCATGCAGTCATAAAAAGTAAACAAGTAATCCTGGGATAACTTGAGAAGCAGCAAAGCCACCACTTGTGTTTTCTATTTTCTTCTGTCACTGTGCAACATGAAAAAGACTTAAAACTGCAAAATGTTTATGAATTTAGGATACAGCGTGGGCATGGTCCCCTGATTTCTATAACGAAGTTTATATCTGCACCTGGAGCAGTAAATGGGTTTAAATTTAACCAAATCGTGCGTGTAACTTTTCAATTACACACCTGATATTCACAAAAAAACACCAACAACAGATTCCATATTCCATAAATCATATGATATATGTATAATATATAATATATAATGATATAT
>JBAMHW010000020.1:11890651-11914746 GCA_037177495.1 Rhadinocentrus ornatus | reverse complement strand
TGGGATGTTGTGCGTGTGGTGAAAATCACTCGAAACAGATAAGTGGTGATTTGCTCCGATATCCAAAAGCATCTGTCAAGTGTACAGGGCGTTTGCATTGCCCATAGTGTTGAAAAGAAAGAGAAAAGCTTTAAAAAAAAGGAAGAAAGAGCACTTTGGTAGAGAGCCGTAAGCCGCTGCGTCCTTGCGCGCCGCCATCGTGATACAGAGGATTGCAACCGTCATCTCTCTCCTTGGTGGACGTTCACGCGAATGGGCCACGGCAAGTTTGGAATCGAGGAGGTGAATCTCTTACCATTTATGCACGTTTTGTAATCCTTTTCCGGGCTGTGTTTGACCATCCTCCAGAAGGCAGAGAGGGTGGAGAACGGCTTCTCCGATTACAGCAGGGGGCCCGCTCTCTTGCAGAGTACGCGTTGGACTTTCGGACTGTGGTGGCATCCAGGAGGTGGAATGAGCCGGCTTTAATCTCTGTTATCCGGCAGGGACTCAAGGCAGAGATTAAGACTGAGTTGGCCTATCAAGACCCGCCAACCCCAGAATGAGTGTCACTCCGCCCATCTACTGCTTGGATCAATTTATTATTTCAGTGGAAGTGCTAGCTGATAATGTGAGTCTTTCTGTCTCAGCCCTAGTCGACTCGGGAGCTGCTGACAACCTTGTCTCCCCCGCACTGGCTCATCGACTTCATCTACCTCTGCACCTGCTTCCTGCTCCCATCTCTGTCCGGGCTATCGACGGAAGACCCATCAGCGGGGGTTCGGTCACACACTTTATTGGTCCCATCGAGCTGACAATGGGGAATCATCGGGAGCAACTCTCCCTGTTTGTTCTTCCCCAATCACGCCATCACCTAGTGTTGGGTTTACCATGGCTTGTAGCTAATAAGCCCATCATCCATTGGAAGGAAAGAGAGGTGAGATTCCCCTCGCCATCACCAGGCGCCTCATCTCCAGCGCTGAGTCGTGCCTCCACATCAGTTGAGAGTCCCCCCACGGTGGTGGATCCCTATATACCGGGGGTCTATCGGGATTTGGCAGCGGTATTCAGTAAGACACCTTACGACTATGGGATTGCGCCATATACCTCCTACCTGGCTCCTCACCCCCTCGGAGTCGGATCTATCCACTTACCCAGGCCAAACATTGGGCCATGGAGGCCTATGTGGAGGAGGCCCTCCAACAAAATTTCATCCGCCCATCCTCCTCACCAGCGGCAGCGGGCTTCTTTTTCATCAACAAAAAAGATGGCGGACTGCGTCCGTGTATTGACTGTCGGCGTCCTAATAACATCACTGTGAAGTACCGCTATCCTCTGCCCCTGGTGCCTAGTGCCCTGGACCAACTTCGAGGTGCCACCATATTCACCAAATTGGACCTCCGCAGCGCTTACAATCTCGTGCGCATCAGAGAGGGGGATGAGTGGAAGACTGCCTTCAGTACACATGCTGGCCATTTCAAGTACTGTGTCATGCCCTAAGGGCTGGCTAATGCTCCCTCAGTATTCCAGAGTATGATCAATGACACATTATGGGACATGTTGGGCAAATATGTCATAGCTTACATTGATGAAATCCTCATTTACTCCAGGTCCCAGTACATTCGCATGTTCGGCAGGTTCTGGAGTGGCTGCTGGACCATCAACTGTATGTGAAGGCAGAAAAGTTCCACTAGGCCACAGTCTCCTTTCTGGGATACATTATTGGCCCTGAAGGGGTGAAGATGAATGCAGCTAAGGTAGACGCAGTGACCTCTTGGACACCTCTTTGGTCTGTAAAGGATCTCCAAAGGGTTTGCAAACTTCTACCACCGCTTCATCCGAGGTTTCAGTACCGCCTCACAACCCTCCTCAAAGGCAAACCATGAACTTTGGTGTGGACCCCGGCGGCTAAGACAGCTTTCGAGGACCTAAGGCGTAGTTTCACAACAGCACCAGTTCTGCGTCTTCCTGACCCCGATCCCGCCTTCATGGTGGAGGTGGACGCTAGTGACACCTGAATGGGAGCTGTTCTCTCACAACGCTCAGGTGAGCCACTGAAGCTCCACCAGTTTGCTTACTTTTCGTTACCCAGAACCTTCGTGATAAAGTGATCAGGTGGGCACACATGGCAACATCTTCAGGGCATCCCGGAGCAAAGAGCAGAGCGGACCTGCTCACCAAAAAGTACTGGTGGCCTCATATGGCTGAGGAGGCTCTTTAATACGTCTGCTCCTGTTCTCTTTTCTGCCACCACCAAATCTCCACGTCAGCTACCAGCAGGTAAACTCTTGCTGCTGCCTGTTCTTAACCGACCCGCTGATCTCTGAGGGTTACACAACCATTCTGGTAGTTGTGGATCGCTTTTCAAAGTATTGGAAATTCATCCCTTTTACGAAACTGCCCACATTTGGGCAAGTGTTCCAGAACTTTGGTCTGCTGGAGGACATCGTGTCGGACCAGGGGCCGCAGTTTGTCTCCCAGTTATGGAAGTGGGGAGGATGCTATGGTCCCACTGTTCCCGGAACCAGCATGACTGGTGTGTCAGAACCATTTAATCATACTGGATGATCTTATTTTTCAGGCCTCGGATCATCCTGAAGTGGTAAAATTTTTTAACATTTTTAAGGGTAAATATAGTAGAACCATCAGTTTAAACAGCAACTATATGGTTTTATTCAAGAAACCCAGGGATAAATTGCAGACAAACATTCTGGCGAGTCAAATGTTTCCCTCAAAAAAAGTAATTTCCTGGAGCGTTTTGAAGACGCTGCCGGAGAACCTCACTGGTATTTAATCCTGGATTTAACCCCTACATGACCAGATCGTTTCAGACTGAGGTCGGGTATACTGCCTCACCAGTGGCCCATCATTTATGTACCGAAAAGCGGTTAAATAATCATCGTCATCATCATGTCTGCGCGGTTGAAAAGAAATGCCCCTTCTGCGTGCCTTATACCACGCCAGTGCGCAGATCCGGAAAAAGATACTCGGTTATTGTTCACCTGACTTTTTACAGGCTTTGTCCGAGACTGCTCTTAATATTCTGAAAGCAATCATCCTGTTAAGCCCTTCTCAGTTTTATAAACTGAAAAAGCGGAAGAAACTGATCAGGCTGCTGGCTGGGGGTGATGTAAACAAGCTAAGACGACCATGGATAATTTAGCTTGCCAGCTTACATTGAAATGAGAGACCATCTATACTCTTTGCCCGCGAGATGGAGGAAAAAATAGCCAAGAAAAAGAAATAAAAACCGGGGGAAAATAAGAGTGTACATCGGTGGAGCATTTACCAGATGGAAGCACTGATGAGAAGAGGGACTTCAAAACTAACACAGAGGTTGCAGACTTTCTGCTGGATAGGTAAGGTAATGCAACAGTGAAGTTTATTTTGGTGTTATGTTAGAAACAGGGCAGGGTGGTCCAGCAACTACTTTATTCTCCTGTTAAAGTCTGATCATTTACTGTTACTTGCTATATAAAACGACAGAAACAGCTAATTTGTTAGTTAGCCTGTTGTAGAAGAGCTACGTTGCAACAGTTTTCAGTTGTTACTCTTCACAGAAGTCATACCAGTAGGCGACCGTGCGCTTCTTTCAGACGTATTTCCCTCGTGTTTCATATTTTATTTAAGCTGATTTGTCAACGGGATGGAGTAGTTGTCCTCCTTCTGGTCAGACAAAATAGACCAAAGTAATACCAGTTTCGCGGCATGATTTAATCACCAGAACCGCAGCATTCTAACGCAAAAATATCTCTGATAATAACTATTTTTTATCAAAACGTCGCCCACCTCGCTTGATAAATCAGCTGAAATACATGTTATTAAACACAGAGTAATAATACAGCACGGGATCTTCCTCTTGCAGCACCAACAGTCCACTGTCCCTGCTTTTACTCCGTCTTCCTCGCCCTTCATCAGATGATCTTTGAGTCTGCAAGTCATAAGAACCGATTTCATACAATAACATTAGCTATTAGCAGTAGCTTGGTACTAAATACATGGAGGGCATGCTTGTAACTTATTGGCATAAAAAATTGTTCTGTAAATCAAATTTTGTATTGTTCTGTTCCTCATCACCTGACGGGACACTCGAATTTCACATTTATGAATTTCCGTGGCTTCCGTAGTCGTAATAACCAAGCACTACTTGGTTGCTTGTAATATATTAGCGCACCACTAGATGAGACTAATTATTACACACCCGGGCCTTAAAACATTAAATTGATTTGACCATTAGTTTGTGTTTGTGATGCAAGTTCAGCTCATGTATCAGTCCAGATATTATATTTGAACTTTTTGTCCTGTGGTAAGAACAAGAAAAAAATAAAAAAAATAATGAAATTTAAAGACTACACATTGGTCTTAACTTAAAAAAACATCTAATGTATGCTAATGTTTTTTAAAAAAAAACATATTTACATATTAATTTGAATAATTTGGAGTGTTATGTTGTGTTAACAGTGGTGACTGTTGTGAATTCTGAAAGCTTAACAAAATATCCATGATAGCATTTTTATTTCAGTTAGCTAATTAATGCATGTTCTGGGTGACTTATTAATTGTATTTTAATATAAATTAAAGGGCATTTAAGAAATATTTTGAAGTTCCCTCTGCCATCAACCAGGATGCAGAGATGTCTATATCCCCATATTTATGAATCTCCAGTGATGTCCCTTGATTGTTTGGATGAAGACTTGCTGGGCTCTAAGCTTCTTCTGTAGGATTCTTCAGGTGTGTTTATACACATATGTAGCCTATGCATGCGTGCATTCTTTGATACAGTTCACTTTTGCAAAAGAAAGACTGCTGCATATTTCAGAGAAAGAAGGGGATCAATGTGCAGTGCATGTCGACTGGCGGGGGAGCAGGGGGGGCACAAACCGAAGATATTCGCCCAAGGTGCAACACAAGCCAGGACCACCCCTGCACAGGGCCATAAGTAAAAATGTGTCAAAAGGAGTCTTACTTTTATTGAATATATAGGATAAAGATTTTTGTGTTTATTAATCATGTAGTCTTTTGATTATTATTAATTTGGGCCTAATGTGATATTTGGAAATGGTCTCCATACATTAGCAATTATATTATTTTAGAGTCGTACACTGAATATGGACTTTTTGTGAAAACTGTGAGACAAAACAAACAAACAAGCTACATCTAAACATGTCTCATTGTGGGTTAAGGTAATTATGGTGTGCTTTTTTTTTGTTTACATTTTAATCAAGAAAAGACTTTGACAATACCTAATAATGACAGCAATCGTTGTTGTAATATTCCTTCTTGTTTTGAATCAGATACATATTACATTTCACAGACTGACAGACAACTTGCAGCTGCTTTAATTAATTTAATCTCTTGAGGTATAAACTGAAGGTTAATTGCGATTGTAAACATGCTTCCATCTAGTGAAGATTTGGAAATGTATTCTCTCAGGAGAAGCCCTAGTGTCATGGACTGAAACAAGGTCACATGAGGCATGATAGTAGTCACAAATCACTAAGGAAAAGTAAAGTGGATTCTCCAAAATGACTTGTCAGAGCAACATGACAGAAAACAAGCTCATGTCTTCTGATGGATACGTGAGCTTATAATTACGTGAAATTATTTGATTTTCACAGGGACTGTAACTTTTCCAGTTCACTTTAAATTTTCCATACTGCACTAGGTGCAGGTGTGCTTGACTTTGTGGCTGCCTGCCGCATGCATGGTTGAACTGCGAAAAAAGCAATGTCCCATGATGATCGGGCGACAATCCACTGGTTTGTCAAAACCTGGCAGAATCTCTGGCTCCAGCAATAGCACCTTGTTAGATTGAGGTGCTCAATCAGGGGTGTGCTGGAGTGCCCGGCCAGGTTGAGAGTGGTGATTACCGGGGCACGGCTGTCCAAAGCCAGTGAAATGCTCCACCTCTCCACAGGAGGCCCTCTGACATTCAAGCCTGCATTTTCTGAATCAGTCTTGAGTGATTAGGGCAGCGACAGGCAAAAGGACAGATCAAACAATTATTCCTCCTCACCCTCCTCTCTATCCCTTTGACATGTTGCAGAGCAGGAAGAGTGCAGCTCAGAATATAGACCATGTTTAATCTGTTCTGATAGAAAAGCATATTGAGGTAGCTTTGCTTAGTTTTCTGTATAAAATGTTATTTTTGTTCTTTGCATGATTATATATGTTCTTTTACATAGACATTTTTATAAGTGAAAGATGTCTTTTTTAATTTTTTTAAAAGCCACATCAAAATAACAGAATAATTTCAATTGCTTTTACCAAGGCATCATTTTGATGTGTAATCAGAGCCTTAAAACAATTATGCAAAAGCAATATGCTACTAATCCCTTTGTATGAGGGTTAAGCAAGAACATTCGCAGGTGCACAGTATTAACAAAAAGAATGCATGCTACTAATGCAGAGGAGTGTTTTTAACATGCAGTTTCCAAAACTGATCTATATGACTGTACTGATTAAAAAAACAAAGCAGCTCTCATAACAAGTCATGCTTCCCTCTGGATTATGAATGATATTTACAAAATATTTAACTGCACTGTTGCCTCTTTTGTCATTTTATGCTGCGCTGTCTCAGCAGCAGGGACATAAAGCAGTGAAAATTAGTCAGCTTGAACACTGGAGAGGCAGTACAGTATATGTGAGAGCACAAGAGGGCAGTGTAAAATCTCTCCGACACTCATCCATTCCACTAACTCACCTCCCACCTGAAACAACAGCCATAAAACCTGTTGTAGGCTGCCAATCTCCAGTGGCTGTTTTCTTCCATAAAGCACAAGCTTGAGATCTGATTACACAGAGAAAACTGGACGACAGTATGCTGCAAGAGACCGGGGTGACGGTCTTGTGTAACTGTTCAGCAGGGACTCCACTTTGATCTCTAAGGAGAGGACTTTCCATCTGCATGAGTGTGTTTTCAAACATAATAACAAACACAATTAGCTAATTAATATAAGAGAAAGGGAACATGACTCATTATATCTCTTCTGATATACTGAGATTATTATTTGAGAAGATTAGGAAGGAGGAGATTATGTTTAATGACTTAAAAAATGTTCATTTCGGTGAAAGTTGCATAGCATCATTGCATAGCTTCAAATGAATGCCTTTACTTTTCTGTGGAGTACAAAGCTCACCAGTAATGGTGGATATGATATAAAAATGCATATTAATGTTAGAAGAATTCTTATATAAACTAGAATCACTCATAGAGCGCGGACCGCTGTAATTTTTTTGCCAATGACTGTGGTAATTTTTGTTGACAAGTTTATTAAAAATCTGTCTATAATATTTTGAGTTATGTTGCTAACACACAGACAAACAGACAAACCAATGCCAGCGGTAATACATGACCTTCACCTTGGCGGAGTTAATTATGTCTTCATTCATTGCTTAAAATTTAGCAGAAGCTGCAAGACTTGCAGAGTTTAGTCATTTAAGTTTCTATGGCCAAATTATAATGCAAAATCCATGCATTTGCTAGATTTAATGTAAAGTTGTACACTGTTTTCAATATCCTTGAGTGTGTGTGTATGTGTGTGTGTTTTGTGGTTTGTTTCAGTGTGTAGCTTTGAGAAGTGGTCTGACGCTTCAAAGGCTGGGGGATTAGTTGTTGTTTTTTTTTGTCCCATAATTAATATGACTGAGGAGAGAGCGACTGCACCTTAAAACTGGAAACAGCCCCCGTATCCTGCTGTGGCCAAAAAGCACCCCAATACCCACAATGCACCAGAGGCCAACTTCCATTAAAGACACAATACCATCTTCTCCCCATGTCTCTATACTGAATAGGCTTAAGGCCATCTTCTGTATCTCTTGTTTGCTCACAATGAATTCAGACATCTGGTGTTAAAGATGAATGCATACAGCGGACTGTATTTGTCTAAATGATGGAATTCACTGTCCTGATGCTGCTATAAAAATATTCTAGGGAAATTCTTGACATGTATTTTGGCCTTTGACCCTTCTGGATAATTTTTATTTCCCATTACAAGGCAAAATCGAGCTCTTTTAAATTCTGATCAGCAAGTGCTTTCTGTCACCAAAGACAAGTCGACTATCTATAAAGTCTATATATATAATATTCCAGATCATTTAGAAGAAACATTATAAATTAAATACATTCAGGCTTGAACCAATGGTCTCCCTCTTATGGACTCATGCTGTCCTAAATTCGAGGTTTTGCTCTCCGGTTATCTAATGCCAAAATACAGGTGGAAGGTTACATTGCTGTCAAAGGGAATGCTGATTTGAAATGGCCAGCAGTTGTTTTGGAGAATCCCCATGTTGCTTTGAAGTTTGCACCCCACTGAGTGTCCTAACTTTGACACAGAGCCATGGCTGTAGCTATTTATACATCTTGTGGGAGAATAGGTTTCCCCCACGTAACAGACTTTTTTTTCCCCCCCTTTTCTTTACCTTTTCTATTTTGCTAAGGCAATATCAAAGGTCCAGTCTTGTTGCAGAGCTGGAGACATGAGTTAGTGTGTTAATTAAAAAGCATACAAAACCATCACAACCAATTGTAAGCAATGTTTTGTTTTGTTATTTTTCACAGTTGTTGAGGATTGTAGATGAGTCCTCACTGACTTCCATAAAGCAAAGCACCAGGGTCACAGTCAGAGAGTCCAAACCAATGCATCTCTTACAATTCTCACAGTCTATTGATTCTCCGTCTGAAATTTATGTTTCTTTTCAGTTAGACCCCCTGTTGCGACCCTCACTGCTTCCCCGACAGGAGGGTCACAGTGACACAAGAGTGTTGGACCAGATGCCGAGTGATCCCCTCTGATGCACCTCGGCTTCCAAGAGCCACATCCATCGCTGCTACAGGACAATCAGCCAAGACCTCAATGAAATACCACACACCAAACCTGAATTACCAGCATCGTCCACTCTCCTGCTTGCAATTTTTTTTCTTCCATCAACAACTGCAAGTGTAAATCTCCTGAGCAAATGCTCAAAGAGAGAAAATGATTGTAGAAGAACTGGGGACGATGAAGAGGAAGGGAAACAGAAAGAAAGGGGATAAAAAAAACACAAGTTGAGAACAAAACAACCCAGCTGGTCCACCTTTGCCACTGCAAGCTAGTGAAGTCACCCTGTGTTTTTGTGAGGGTGCGTGTGAACAAAATGGCCTTTGAAGTTGGACTACAGCACTGTACTGTGGCATCACTACGGCCACTACTAAGCCCCTACAAAAATGTGCTGGGTGATTATAGAAAATGCTATAGAATACAGTCATAAATCAACTAAATTTTCATGCAAATGGCCCACTCCATGGGGCATTTATGTACTGTGTGTACAGCAGCATCAATGGTGCATAAAAGACGCATTTTGGCATTTAAAAGAGAAATCATTGAGACATCACAGCCCAAATGCACACAGAACCTTCAAGGTCAAAGACTGCAAAATAATAAAACACTGACATGCAGTGAGACCCACACACAAATACACAATTGGGAGGTACAACAAGACTAGAGAGTCGTTAAGGCTTTTATCTTCTGGATGAAAGAGAAAGATCCACCTGACATCCCAGAGGGTGCTGATCAATCATGGCCTGACTGGTTCAAACTGTTTGCGCTAGATTCCACATCTATCACCATCCGATGGAGCTCTGTGTCCGACTACAGTGACGGAAAAAGCGCACTTTCAATTAGGGCATGGCGAAATAAATTCACAACCCTTGATTTATAGTGCACGACTAATTACCCCCTTTTTTTTTGTCGCCTATTGCAGTCTGAGTTTTAACTTAGCCTTAACTTGAGGAGGTTATTGTCTTACATTAAATAGCAGGCAGTGACATAGAAGAGGACGACAAGTTTCTCATCTTTTACAAAATCTTTTTATATGTACATAATGGATAACTGATGCTTTGATGTTATATATTTAAACGCTTACCATATCTCATGAATGTTAATAATGTAAAACATGAGTTTTAAGCTTCATGGAAACCATCAAAAAATGCAAATCACACATGAAAGAGTCATACTTTATTTCTTAAACATTTCTTAAAACCATACTTAAACCTGGAATAGTTATGTTTCAATGATGGATTTTTCATACTATGTGTAAGTATAGATTGTCATTTCTTTAAATGCTGCCACTAGCCTCCACCTTAGGGGAAGATAGGAAGGCTTAACAATAGGTACAAGCTACAGGCAGAGCACCGGGGCACTCTGCACCTCATGAATATCATTAACTGTGTGCTGTATTTGTATTGCTTTGGGATTACATCTACCCTTGTAACGCAGCCTGATTGTGAACATGAAACATGTAATAATATAATCATATGTAAAGCAAATGTAAAAATACAAATCATGTTGTGGCGTTAAACCATCCCAGTTGGCTGGTTTGGGAGGAGTAAGCAGGGAGTCTTTTTCTTTCCCTCACTGGGCCGTTAATATAGTTTAATCCAGTGCTGTGCTCCAAGCATACACACAGAATTAATAAAACAAAACAAAAAAAATTATAAATAAATAAAAGAAAAGAGGGAGAATAAGCACATTTTTGCCACCTGCTTACAAATGTTTTGAAAGCATGTCTGGCCTCATAAATTTACAATAATTTGTCAAAACTTTATGTTTCTATTTAAGCACGAGATCCACCTACAGCTTTTGCTTGCTGTGTATTTAACACTAATGCTATGAGGGGAGAAGTTGATCACATATTTATGCACCCTACGGTATAATGAAGCTATGATTTTAGTTTTTCTCTAGCAGCTACAAGGAGGCTAGCCGCCCAAAGATGTCAGACCCCACAGAAGCAGAGGTGCCAGAAGCTGGGTGTCAAGTTGGGAGCCTAGACACGTTTCCCATCAGTGACCCAGAGGATTTCACACTTTCTCTTAAGACGGTCCGTACCTCCCATTAGGTGCTAGATCTAAGATGAGATATGAGGACATGATGCTGGTGTAAAGACAAAACCATCCCTAGAGATGAACAGTGAGGATTTCCTTAGATTCTCTGGTAATCGCTATAAAAATTAAGTGTTAATCCTTAATTGTAGTTGTGTCCTAATATTAAATGTTATTGAAAATTAAGCTTTTTTTTTGCTTTTTTGGAATTATCAAATACAGATTTTTCATCATTTATATACCTGTTAAGATTAACTTCTGAAAAAAATCCTTTGAGCAAATTTGCATCAAATACAGCAAAGACGTATTTTTTTTTAGAATAATTGTAATGTAATCAGTTATCAATATAATAGGTCTACAGATTTCTTGTGTTTCCTTTAAATAAAATATTAAATTTCCTTTTCCAGTAAAAATCTGCACAGACAAAAAAAAAGCTGCTTGTTAAAGACCAGATAGTGATATTCCGTAAAAAAAAAAAAAAAAAAAAAAAAAAAAAAAAAAAAATCCTCTTTTTATTACCTGGATTTATTTCTTTAGCTTTACTCGTTACTTTACTTGAGTTGGGATTCGAGTTTGAAAGAGCATCACTCAGGTGTGAAGTTGCAGTAAAAGGGTTTGGATTAAAAGCCTGCTCCGACACTTACTCAAGGTTCCACTCTGATTGAATTTGAGAGTTGCTGATCAGCTCCCAGTTAAGGCCAACCGATCAGGACTGAGGTGTCACCACAGAGCTTAGCAGGAGGCATAAATGGCACACTCCTCCCTAAGCAAGATGAAAGAGTGTTCCGCTTGATGCGTACACCTTCTAAACACTTTGACGGAGGTGATCGACCAATCCCCAAAGACTTACAGTGACAACAGATGATCTACTAAGGTAAGCAGCAACTTGCTTTTCAAAGTGCTTTACATTGCAACTCATCATAAGAGGTTGATTTCAAAGTCACTGCTAGTCTGCAGCTCGACAGATTTCCTGCCCATGTGGATATGTGGTGAAGTCACGGATGTCTTGTAGGCACAGGTGATAATAGGGCCTTCATCACCCTGCTGGTTCTGCTTGTCCCTCTCAATGTCACATATCCGGATGAATGTGGTAAATATCAGCCCATGGTTGGAATAATGCCACTTTATCTGCTTTTGTCAGACCAAGGTCTTGGTCACATGAAGTGGGTGAAAGATGAAAGGTGTATATAATGTGCACATTTTTTAAGCCAGTTTACTGTATAATCACTGGGTTAATACTATTTGGAGTGTGCAAGTTAAAAACTCTTGGATTAAAAATAAAGCTGAAATGCATATTTTTGCATTCATTTTATTTCTAAAAAAGGAAGGCAGTTGCTTTGAGGATGATTAGCTTTTTAACACCTTCAGGTGATCAGAGATAAATAGTGTAGTGATTCAGCCTTTGGTCAATGGATTTTTGTTAACCAAAAGAACACTGTGTTTTGAGATATGACAAAAGCAGAAATGTTGGCATTATTAGAGCTTTGTGCTCATATTTATTGCATTAATTGCAATTCCTATTAATGTATTATTTTATGCTTGGACTGTTTTTTTTTTCTGTCAGATTCTTTATGATACACTATAAATACAACTTCCTCAAAATAATGGTTTGACAAAGAGGGCTTTTGGCAAAAACATGGCACAGACATTCCTCCTCTTACCCTCGACTTTACTGCCTGTATCTCATTCACCCATGCTGTACCAGACCCCCCACTGTTCAAAACCATCTCATTTTTCATGTTTGAAATGCAAACTTCAATGAACTGCCCTCACATATGCCGTGGAAGACGGAGTTTGATGCTCTGGCTGCTGTCCAATCCTCAGCTGAATAAACACAAGGGCCATTTGCAGGTTGGCAGACACAGAGATGTTTGTCTTTCAAGGCAATCTACCTCCCTCCCTTTTCCTCCAGTTCAACCATTCTCTCCCAAACACAAAGGTGAAGAGTAAGAGCTTACCACATAACATGTCACTATGATCTCTGCACGCCGGGGATGTCAAATGTTGTGAGTGGTGGAAAAATAAGAAATACACTGTAGAACCAAAAAGATTATTCTTTTAAGAACAATAAATAAAAGGGACTAAATCAAATAGGATCAAGCAGATAATTTACAGTCATTAATTACTGTAATAACACATCTTTTCTGCAAATTTTGATACATGAGTTAATTAACCTACTATAAAAAAATCCTGATGTTTAATCATAATCACACCATAAAATGCAGTGATCACCCCAATCCTGAGCCCTGGAAGTTATATGCATATATTGCTATTTTGTTTTGCCATTTTAGTAGGAATGGGAAATCGGTTTGGCTGTATTTGATACCAAAGATCTAGACTTGCATCCTGGGCCTTTTTGGTTGAAACTTGAATCAAAGTCCATTTTTTCCAAACCAAAGGTTCTGCCGTTGTGATTTAATAAATGAATCAATATGTCTGTCATTCATCAAATATTATGATTAAATATTGAAGGATGGTAAGATTATTTATTTAGCCGAACTAAACTGTTGAAGCTAGACAGTAATTAGTTTATATTTGTACAAAAATTTTGATGTCATCTAAACAGCTACCTTGATTCAATCAAAAATGAAACCAATTATCTGGTAAGGAGCTGAGTAATTAATATGTTACATGTGATTTGTTTACAAAGAACAATGAACTATTTCACTGGGGTCATTTGCTGTAATATTTGATGCTAGGCAACAGTTTGGAAATAAATTTTAAACACATGGTGTATGAAAAAATCTTTCAGCAGTCAGACTAGCTTTCTCTTTCTCCTCCTTGTGTTTGAATTTTATAAGATAATATCCTGGTGACTGCAATTCCATGTACATAGAGTATGAATATGAAACCTTTCCTGTTTAAGGATAAATTAATTAAAATAGTTTTATGGATGCAACCACAATGATTGTATATTGAGCTGTGAGAGCTCTCATAAAACCAGTGGCAAAATGTATCATTCACATGAAAGATATGACTGCATAATGGCCATAATTGTCTAAATTATAGACGGATGGACAGACAGACAGACCAGGAAACCCCAAATGCTGTGCTCGGGGTTGCCGGGCAAAACTGAAAAACTTTGCATGAAGCACAACTTGCTATAACATTAACACCAGTCCACATTACTGCACTGTAAACTATTTATTTAAGAGTCCACTAGAATATCTGTTTGAACATGATTAGTTAAGCCACATCGAGGAGGTGACATAACAAATAATTAAACAAACACAATTGTCCTAAATCATCAAGATGCCTATTTGCACATGACTCATAATGTCTGTCTCTGTTCTGAAATTCCTTTTGGTAGATATTTACTTTAGAAATGCATTCATACCAAATTTGCATAGAATTAATATAACAATATCTACTAATAGTTTAATTTACTAAAGCCATTAGGTAATGCTAATTCCATGTAAAAAGGACTTTCCAGTCCAATCCAATTTTATTTGTAAAGCACTTTTTGACTGAAAACGCACTGCCCCTCTGAGCTTCCTCTTGGACTTGGACTTACGAGCAACTAACAATAATTGATCTGCTGACCTGAAAGAACGGGAGGGGACATAATGCTGAAGCAGATAAGACAGATACTGTGGGGCCATATCATGAAGACATTTAAAAACAAATAAAAAAATTCTAAAACTAACCAGAAGGCAATGGAGGGAAGCTAAGACTGGGGTCAAAACTAGCTTGAGACACCTGACTGTGCCCAGTATAAAGTTCATGACAATAGTCAAGACAGGCCATGACAAAAGCATGGATTAAAATCTCAAAGTGATGCAAATAAAGGAGAGATTTAACGTTAGCCAGTTGTTGCAAACAAAACAACTGGAGTTAATCTGTGCATCAAACTTGAGATATCTGTCTAGCTTTACACCGAGGTTTGTAGCTCTAGGCAGCAAATACTGTTTTAATGTGCCTAGATCAAGATCGACTTGATCGACTTTGGAAGAATCGCTAGGCCCAAACAGCAGAACCTAAAATGATAAATATTTTGAGACATCCATGCCTTAATTTAAATAACGCACCTGAGAAGGTAATTTATGGAGTAAGCATTTTCCTACTTCTGTGGAACATAAATCTGACTATCCTCAGCATAAACATTAAATGCAATTTTAATATTCCTAAGAACTGAGCCACGAGGAAGTGGTAAAGTGAAAAGAGAAGAGGCCCAAGTATAGAACCTGGAGAAACCACACATATTAGAGGTGCTGGAGAGGACTCAGCGGCCCCAAAGTGGACACAGAAGCTTCTCTCTGTTAGCTAAGACCTAAACCAATCCAAAGTACCACCCTGAATACCCACAGAGCTCTCCAGGCGAGATAATATGATCTGATGTTCAATTGTGTTGAAGGCAGCTGTCAGTTCCAATAGAACTAAAACAACACAGTGACCAGAGGCTGTGGCCAAGTAAACATAACTAAGGACCGTTAACAGTGCTAACTCAGTACTGTGATGGGTTTGAAACCTGACTGGAACACTTGGAGGATATTTTGCTCCTGGTGTGTACACTATCATTATAATTTTGCAAGTGGTAAAAGAGCAAGCCAACGCTTTTATTTGCAGCTTATTTTAATAACCAAAAAAATGATCCAGTTTCCTTCTGTCTAGTCAGGTTTACAATAATTCTAATTATTGAGTAACAGCACAGATATCTTTTTAGGCTTTAAAAAGATTTTTTTTATACATATAGTTTTAATTTATTTTTTGACTGACTGTTTTGGTTCACTCTTGATTAAGTCATCTTAAATTTAATAAATAATATCGTTTTTTAAAAGGTACAGCTTTGGGTAAAAATAAACCCTTTAACAACACTGAAGAGTCCTACACCCAACAGATCACTTGCACAAACTTGCACAAATACACAAAAATGTAGCGGTATATGGAAAATTTTAATTTCCCCCTTTTTTTTCTGCTGATACAAAAACAGATAGTTTTGGATAGATAGTTTTAAGGAACAGCTGGCTGAGATGTAAGGAAGAATAAAAAGCAATATAAAACATGTGCCGCACAGAAAGACACAAACACCGCCCTATGCAAACCAATATCCCTTCCTTTTAGAAGTTCTGGAGCTTATAAGTGTAATCTGTTATTAAACAATAGCTTACGTCAAAAAAAAAAAAAAAATTGAATTAATTTTAATATATGTAATTTTAACAAATCCGATATATCAAATCATTCTATCATTAAAGAAAAATGTAATCAGGGTGGCTCTGTATTATCTTCCATACGTAATTCGTCATAGTCAAATTTCATTTGGGGAAGAACTATAGACAAACTCTCTGTCTGCAGCAATATGTCCCTCTCTAGCTGAAATCCTTCTCATGTTACAGTTAAAAAATAAATAAATAAATCCTCAAATTCAGATCAGTTAAACCTCGTTGAAAAATGGCCCTAAGTAGTAACAAAAACTAAAACAAATGCTTCTCCAATTGTATATTCATGACCAGACTCTTGTTTTGAGATGCTCCTCCACTGACACAAAAGCAAGATCTGCTGTTTCTGTCAATTCAAACAAATAATGATGCAACACGAGGGCTTCCAGTAAATGTGAAATGCATTGTTGAATCACCAGTGGAGCCCCACAATAGTTTGCTACGCATTACAACAGCCAGGACAGTCTTAATATTAACATTTCCTTTGACATGTGGCAAAGGTTTTTTTTAACGCATGTAGGTTGAATAGGAATCCGTGGATAATAAGAAATTAAAAGGCACTGAGGACACAAGGAAAAGAGTGAGAGAGAAAGCCAAATCCTTGCCCCAGGGCTTAATGTTAGAACACAATGGCCGCCAAGGCAGTAAAGAAGTCAACATTTCTTATTCACCCCCTACCCTAGTGCCACCTGCATTACAATTAACCTCATGACAACCTTGAGGTCTCTGATTAGTGATGGCCTATTGTCTCGGACCCATTAATGCTTGGCCCCCACTCTGCCCTCAGCACACTCACATCAACAAATCCAACCCAGTTTCCGACAGGGTTTTATTTATACTGTGGAGAGCTGGTTTCAAAAATGGGACAGCCACCTAAGATGTGGCTGCAGAGAGGGTTTGCAGAGAGCTGCTATAGGTACCTGTGACATCAGGTAACTTTGAATTCTACAAAACATGTCATAAGAGACTAAATGAGCATTGCTGGGAAATGAGATTGCATGGTGTATTTGGTTGAAAAAGGCATCAGCAAAACAAGGAGAAGTAAAATAAATACCTCAGGAATGTGTACTGGAACTGTAATGGCAACCACATTGAAAGCTGCAAGTACTACTAGCCTAACCTATTCAATCTTACCAACGTACTAGTGATACTCAGGAGTTGTGAGAAACACAGACATTGGAGCATTCAAGGAATTAAAATCGCACCAGATGCTAGAAACCCCTAAAGGAATAAACCGACACATTAAACATAATATCACCTCATGCACTGGAGTGCAATCATTGGTTCTCTCTGGGGAGCTGTTACACTATGTGTTGCTGCCACAGTTTAAATCTCAAGAAGTAGAAAGTAATGCACCACAGACACACAGACGGGGGTTGGCCCACTCAAAGAGTACACTTGGGAACTATGGCAGGTTTAGGAACTCTTTGTAGACTGTTTCCATTTGTACGGAGTCACAATCAACTCAGAGTTGTTGCACCTGACATTGACAGAGAAATAGACTTCAAATCTTTAATACACTATGAACATACCGCTGCCACATTAATCTCCACTATCAGTCTTTTGAAAAGAAAGACCCCGCCCAGTTCATAATGTGGCTTCAGAATATGAAAAATCTACTTATCAATATTATCAGTTGTGAGGTAAAAAGTAAAGCATATGTGTTACTTTTGCAAAGCGACTCAACCCAACACAAGATTATTGGTTTAAGTCACTGAGCTTCACAAGGTTTTTATGAATGTAGAATTTGAGATGTGTGATGAGGTTGTTAAGTCGAAAATGAAGACCAAATTACAGTAATGTCATCCCCATAATCAATTGTAATTACTGCAATTATTACACTGTAATTATTGTAAATACTGGATTTTTAATTTGTGTAACGTGTGATCATGTTAAGTAAGTAAGTAAAACATTAATTTCATTATCCACTGTCTTGGTGTATTGGCAGGAGGGGTTGTTGAGAGCTTGTATAGTCAATGAAGAAAGTTGGACTCCTGTGTGTGTTGTAATCTGAACTTCTCTGCTCTGCCTGTGACGTGTTCCTACAGTTGGTAGGAAGTGTTGGTTCTGATAAAAATAAGTTTGGCATTCTGCAAATATGTTGCTATTCATTGTGATCAAACATCACTTTGGTTTTGTCTTTATAAAGAAGATTGTTTCCGAAGTCAGAAGTGGTTTGTTCAGATGCACTTTTGCAAATCTAAGCTGTACTGCCATTTTTTTGCAAGTTTCTACAGGCAACCTTTTTGAATGAACTATACTTGTTCAGTCTTTTTCTAATTCCACTCAATTCTGAAGCACTTTGAATTTTCATGCACATTAAATGTGCTATATAAATAAACTTGCTCTGCCTAACTATTATAAGCTTTAATATTTAATAGGCAAACTGATGTATGTTAAGTCTTAGACTTTTTTTACTCAGTTTCTCTGAGTACATTTCTCATAGTCTGACCTTGAGCTGAACTTGCTAGGATTTCCCCTTCTTGGAAGATCCACATTTCTTCTGAAAGTTTTCGAATCCAATCCAACTTTATTTAAAAACTCTTTAAAATAACCACAGTTGACCAAAGTTCTGTCCAGAAGACTAAAATAAAATCAAATAAATAAGACAAGTTAAAAGATAAAAAATGCCAACATCTCAAGAGTTTGAAAAAGCCAAGGAGAACAGTTTAGTTTTAGGAAAAGACTTAAAATCAGGCAAGGACGAGGCCTGTCTGATATGCACAGCAAGGTCATGTCACAATCTGGGACCAGCAACAGCACAGGCCCGATCTCCTCGGAGCTTACCCTCTGTTCTCAGCACCATTAAGCACAGCTGATAACTGATCTTATATGTTTTTCACAAATAATCTTTCTCACTGTAGAACGGTGAAGTTCAAATTGTATGGAAATGGCCTTATATTCTTATGCAAGATCATTGCTGATGTTTTTCCTCCTTGGAATTGCATTTGCAAATACCTGCATGCTTCAGACCAAATTTCTGCTTTAATAGTGGTGCTAACACCTGATTTTGATCATGTTGTCAAGAGCATTTGACGAGCAACAGCTGACTGTAACTTACAATTGATATTCCTAGAAGCAGTAAGGGTGCATTTTGCTACACTGGCACTTTTGGCTTTGATTGCCTTGAGTAAATAATGTTAGTGTAACATATTTGTGTTATTGTTTATTTAAAGCTGTATTTCTTTCATTTAGGACCTAGTAGGAAGCAGAAGTACTTCATTATTTGTTTTGTTGTCGTTAATTATGTCCTTTTACATAAAACTTAAAAACTGATTAAGGATTCACTTATTTTTCACGTTTGTTTTTCCTCTCAAATATTCAGATGATTGTCACAGTGCTTGAGGAATAAACCACAAAAAAATTGACTTAATTTAGCTCCTTTATGTAATTTCATCTTCGTCTTGGTCCACAAGAGGTCTGAAAATATAAACAAAAGATTCTCTCCACCAGAAGAAGACAGACCCATTAAGCATTTAATTCAGCCTGGCCCAGGTGTATCTCTCTGTCCAGCTAAGCAATAAAACAGTTACACCATTTAGTGTGCAGGTGGCAGAGAAACTTCTGGGGCACACCTGCCAGCTGATTCAACCATTAGACTTTCCGCCACACTGTCTACAGGCCCCATCCCCCGAGGAAGGCCCTTGCCATGCAGGTGCAGAGTTTGAAAATTGTGATAGATTACTCCGAATTTAGCAATTGCTTCCTCTAAAAAACAACAACAACAACAACAACAAAAAAAAAACTCTTATGGACTGTAAATAATGCAACTGGATGTGTATTTTGCACGCATTACAGATAATTCTTGTTTAATAGAATAACTGGTAGATGCTTTCAGGACTTGCTCGCCAAAATGAACAGAGATCCAATACTTAGATGGTTTGTACTTTAAAAATATGTAATTATATTTAGTGATTTTTCTAAAAGAAACAGTTATTTAACTAAATATAAATAACATACACAAAGAAAAAAGTGACCTGATGGAAAAAAAAGACCTGATGAAGCTTGCTACATATGAGAACAATTCCCCATTTTGTCTTTAAAACCAGAAGCATGTTTCCGTCTCTCTTTAAAATTATTCAGAAAACCACAAAGCTGTAACTTTGCATATGTGCTTATATCCAGCAACCAAAACCACACCCTGACCACACCATTTAAAGACCCTACCAGGTCCAAACCATGCAGCTCTTCATGAACAGCTTCTGTAAAAGTCTTCCTCTACTCTGATTCATTTAACTGAATATCATATTTGGTTAACTTGTAAATTCAACATATTTCCTTTATTACAATCTCTAATAAGTAAATATAAATTATTGTGTAATCTGTCATTCCAGGCTGCTGTAATAGTAAATCATGAAATACTGCAGGCTATAAACCAAATATAGCTTTATTTATGCAGATGCCACTTAAACCACATTAGTTAAAGCGGCATAATCAAACTTTGGCTGATTTTACGTACTTCTCGCATCCCATCTCTTCTCTGAGCTCTCTTCAGCAAGTAAAAGTTAGTCTGATGTTGAGTAGGATTTTTTTCCCCCTTTTGTGTGATTACTCATTGATTTTTTAAAAAAAGAATATTTTTTATTTAATCATCATTAACAATGATTTTTTTTTCTTGCCTCTTGGACTTGGTAAGTTGGTTTGTGACCTGCTGTTGAACCATCCAACTCTGCCAGTCTTCTTAGTATGTTACATTGTAAATAATAAGAAATAAAAAACTCAATGACAACCTTTTCAAATGATAATCTTTTGTAATAAAAAATTATTAATATGTCAGAGCTGGTTATGAATACCAGAAACTTTATATTCACCTAGAATTCATCCAGGAATTTAAGTAGAAGAGGCTCTAATAATAATTTAGGAAGAATGGTATGACAGTGTTTTTTTCCACAAGATTCATCACTCTCAGAAGTTATTCTCCAGACCCCCCATGGTTGTAATTCTTTATTTTTGCCACTTGGTAAACCGCATAATTGAGTTAAGAAATTATTCTGTTTCCTTCAAACAATCTGTTAAATATATCAAAAGCAACTGCATGAAAGTACAATTGCAGATGTGATGACTCAGAGGGCTGAAATTATCGATTTGGAAGAATGTAGCTCAAATTACCCCATTGATCTTATGTATCAAGTAATTGGAGTCTTGTAGCAAGATTATTGTTGTGTATTTATGTGAATCTTGTAATTATTACTTATCCATATGTTGAACTAGAAATATGATAAATACGCTTGCTTTGTTTTTAAACCAGATGTGTTCTTTCATAACTTCACAGTTGATCGTTCTTGTTTTTTAAATAAAATGAAATGCTTACACTTAAATGAAATTGATTCAAGATTAAATACAATATAAGAACATTCGCATTTATTTTGTGCATGTATAAATTATAACACTGCTGCATTGTTTTGTGTTATGCAGCTTGATTTTAGAAATAATTCCCATTGATGCAGTCACCCAAGCCCATAAAAAAAATGATCATTAACCAGTAATGCAAGCAAAGTGTTTTGTCACAGTAAAATATTATACCAGGTGAAGCTGCAGGTCTTGACAGGTCGCCATTTTCAGGCCACTAATTTGGTCTCATTCTGGCAGTAGTAACTCCCAGCACAGCAGCAAGACAATTATTTCCAGGTGCAAGGATTTGATTCAACAAATTCTAGGTGGATCATTCCAGCTTGCTCCGAGCCCCCACCACCGTCGCCTCTCAGCCGTGTTGTCTCTCTTCTGGGCAAGCTTTGAACAGATGCCCTTGAAAAATTTACAGCCCTCATGTGTGACTGAGGACCTTGACAAAAAGCTGAAGCACTTCCAGAAACTTGAATGTCATGAACCATGTTGTGTATTATAATAATTGGAGTGGCAGCAACTGGAAACATTCCCCTGAATATTCCAGAAGATAATGGGACATGCTAATGAGCATGGAATCAAGCCAATCAAAGAAACGAAAGAGGAAACACAGAGAAGAGTGGAGATGGGAAGGTCCACAAAAAAGAAAAGTGAAATGTGGGGTGGGCTGAGTGCATATGTGATGGCTCTGTCTTCTTGGAGCGGCAGTACCGTTTGGTGCAGAATAGCACGGTAGAGTCTGCCTGTCAAAACTGTTGATGCACATTTGGGGGAAGTATAATTTGGGAGCTCGCACCTGGCAGACAGAGGGATTTCATGCTATGCTGCCATGCCAAGGCACTCAAGCAATGCTGAGCTGATTTCTCTGGTCGCCACACAGAAAAAATGACAGAGGGCAAGTAAATATCAACACTTGTCCTAGTGAGAGATGTGTTCAATCTAAATATTTCTCAAAGAACTGACAGATATGGTTTGGCATTCAAGTCACCAATAGTCTGATCTATTTTGATTTATTTCAGCAGCGCATGTTGGAGCAAATAATGTGGAATTAACTCAAGACTAAACTGTAACTGCTTGGTGATTTACATGAAGTATTAAACCGTAATTCCTTTTAATAGATCAAATTACTTGAGGGTAAGCTTATAGGGCAGCATCTTATTAAAAATGCTACACTACATCTTCGCCTTACAGCAAACTCTGTCATCAGTGACACACTACATCTCAATCCTGTGGACAGCTGATTGGATTTACTCAAAACTTGGGCTGGAGAAAGTCTCATGCTGAGAGTAAAATTGACTTAGGCCTGAATTCAGAGTGAAAGATGAAGGGCATCCAGTCTTATCATTCTCCATCCCGTGTCTCCCTGCAGCCCCAGCATACTTTCCATGTGTTATTCCTGAACATTTTCTACATGTGATGTCAACATCAAGCCAGGACGCAAAGTCAAGGGAGGTACTAGGAGTTGAATAAGAAGTGCTGCCAAAATTTTTTCCAATCCATGTTCAGATGAACGGAAGATCACTGGAAGTGATGCACACTAGAAAGCTGGTATAAATTGAGATGGATCTTCTGGTTTGTGCGTCATAGTGTGCAATGATTAGCAAGATATGGCAAACTTAAACCATCCCTTTTTTATATATTGCATTTGGGACCATAAAGTCCTGTTTGTATCAATTCAGGTTGAAACCTACCAAAGCAAAAAGTATGTGTACCAATAAAACAAACTAAATCTTAAAATTAAATGACACTTAAATTGTTTCTCTAAAAATTATGTTCAGAGCCTCACACAGCAAAGATTCAAATTTTATTGCATGCTACATTTATTTGATAAACCTAAGCAGCATTCCTTGAACTGTAATATATAAAAATGCAGGCGGTGTAGCCAGGGAGCTGCGTATAATTTCATTCCAACTGCATCCTCACTGGGGTGCTGGTTCTCAGGCTTCAGCTAGAACACAAGCTTTTATTTGATTTAGGGAACTCCCCCTCTCATGAGCCTCCTCTGCTCATGAAGTGTCCCAGTATGGAATGTCTGCATTATTACACTGCTGACAGAGATTGATGCTTCTCCAAACCATCTGCACATGCAACAATCCTCAACTTGAATGAACTTAATTGCAGACAAAAGAGAGGGGGAAGAAAGACTTTTCATATGAAGAGCAAAATTAAATGAATGATTTAATTTTGGGTGTTGTGAAACATATGTTTTGGGAGGGGGGGGAAAGTTTTGTAATGGATGTTTGAGATTTTAGTCCAACATTACCAACGAGCATGTCAGAGATGAGTGATGTATTGATAAGCTGCAAGTGGCCATGTTTGGGCTGAGTTGTGGCAGAAGCAGCGTAAAGCCACCTAACTGATGTAATTACTAAATAATTTATGGGTCAGCTGCGTATCTTTTCAGATAAACCTCCCAAAGCAGGCCTGTGTGTAATACATATATCTTATTCTATTCTATATCAAATTAATTTAATCTTAACCAAAAATTGCGTGAAATTCTAAGAAAACACAGCTCACAGCAGAAATCTGACCTGGACAAAGCTGCAGCATCCTCACGCAGAAAATAACCCAGTGGAATAAACTGTTCACACTCTTAAAGTCTGTCACCATTTTGTTTAACAGGGATCTGGATCAGAACACTAATCCTCCACACTCGCCTTGGTAATAATTAACTTGCAGTGCTCAATTCTAACACTATTTAAAGATGTATTTCTATGAATTCTAATCCCGTTTCAATCTTGCTTCTTGTAGAAAGTACA
>JBAMHW010000020.1:11868641-11884819 GCA_037177495.1 Rhadinocentrus ornatus | reverse complement strand
TAATAATAATAATAATAATAATAATAATAATAATAATAATAATAATAATAATAATAATAATAATAATAATAAATGGAGAAGTCGCGCTTTAAAACATTAAAAGAACAAAATAACCGAGTGGATCAATGCACACCGTCCAGTTATTTGCAATGCATGACGATTATATATAATTTTCTGTATATTCCACCTCTGAATTATTGTTGTATGCAAACCTAGATGCTCACTGGGATGGATTTCTCCAGACTGTGGCAGTGAAATCGTTTTATGGCTGCAAATAAGACAAGGTTTCATGCAGGCGTTTTGGAAATGTCTGCATGCCAATAAAATAAAGTGGCCTTGACTTGAATTTGACCTTTTCTGTATAAGGACTCATTGAGCTGAGCAGATGGGGGCTGTGGGATGGCGTTTTTTGTTATTTCATGACTTGCAAGTCGTGGCGTTTTTCTTTTGAAGTTTTTAAAACTCCGGCGCAATTAAAAATATATGTAACACGTCCATCTCTGCCGGAAGCCTATTTGTTAAATCGTAACTGCAAATGTTTAAGTTATCGATTTAGTTGCCAATAAGGGACGGCAGCTGGGCGTGCAGATCAGAGTCCTTGCAAAACCTGGGCACTTCATCCATCAAAGGGCGCGGATTACAATTTGGCCTCCACGTGTCAGTGTCTGCAGGTACGGAAAAGAGTCCTTTCAAAAGTTTTATATATCTGCAGTTATTATTATTTTTTTTTTTTAATGAAGCAGAACCCACAAGCTGCACGAGAAACACCTCTGCACATTCTTGTTTTTTAATTTTTAATTTTTTTTTTTAACCTTTCATGAGAGCCCACCTCCACGCACCGGATGTTGTTTTTTTGTCAACAGACAATTGAGACGTTTAAACCTGTGAGGAGAAAGTCTGAGCCACCATTCTGTCTGAGATTTGATGCACTGATAAGCTGCAGAGTGTCTACCTTGGTAACATAAACGTCAGGCTCGGTTTACTGGCCACAAGTGCTCATAATAAATATTCATGATGCTGGCGCCTGCGCTTTCCCCCCCACATCTGACCCGCTGTCATTTCAAGACTTGATCGTAAATACATTTGAAGTGGATGTTTTTCCTGCGCTCCTATTTGATCTGGAGTCACCGGCAGCGACATATAGCTGCAACCTGTCGTAAACACATCTTTTCCGAGCATTTCATTTTCTTCAGTGTGTAGGTTCAGTTTAAGGTAACACGACAGAACCGTAAAGTAAAAATTAAACGGCATAGTTGAGGTCCATGCTCTGCATTCAGTCGCACTGGCACGCTGAAGGAGCAGCGGCTGCTTGTTTCTTTGCTTCTCTATTCAGTTAAAACACACATACACACACGAACATCAAAGACAAAAAACATGAGGCAAATGAAATCCAAACAAACTCATTAATATGTTCAAGAAACGTGTTTTCCAACCATATTAGAATCTAAAATAAGAATCTAAAACCACATTCAAAGATGTTTTTCTCCAATTGAATTTAAATAATACGTTTTTTTGGGTGGATTTTAGTTCTTATCTTCGCATCTGCCAATTTAGCTTTCTATTTAAAGTAAACGAGAATGTGGGCGTAATCTACACACCAGCTAGTCTTAACACATCTACTTTAATATATCTATATTTCAGCAAACATGTGCACGTTTTGTTTTCTTGCAAAGCTCAAAAGTGACTTTCTCAAACGAATTCGCGCGACGTGGAGTGCATCAATGGAGCATCTGCACATGGACCAGATAGATAGTGTTAAATAGAGTCGAAAAAGTCATTTTATTACCATCCTTCATTTATCTCTACATTTAATAGTCCGTGAAAAGAAAATATGAATACATTTCAATACATTTCAACAAATCGTCTACGATGGTGGGAGTCGATTTGTTTTTCTTTTTTTTTTACTTTTTTAAAAACACGCACGTAGGGAAGGCAAGGCAGGCACGCGCACGCTTCCTCTGCTGCAATGTACAGCTATGTGTTTTTAAGGTTAAAACTTGCTATTCGGGGTTATTTTTTCGTTTTTGACAAAGCTGCAGACTGACAGATCGTGGATCCGTGCACCCTGGCAGTGTTAACCATGATCAGTGGCGGCTGCTGATGTGATCTCTGCCTAATGGGGCGGTCAAGCAAGCTGCAGCCAGGAACAATGAAGGGGGCCACACTGACTCACTCACACACACACAAACACACATTCTCTGCCTCTCCCTGAATCTGGGAAATCCGGCGAAACGCGCAGGAAAGGAAAATAAATTAGATTTGAAAATTAGACTCACGAACAATTAAGTAACGCAAAATAGCTTACTCGGGTTTATACACTGAGGAACAACCTCCGTGATTAATCGATTTAATTTGCACATTACTGGAGGGCAAAGTGTTGGATGTTAATTTTGAATAAACAGAAGATGCAGAAAGAGGGGGGAGCGAATTTACTAGTTATTATATAGTGTCAGGAAAGTTGTAACAGTGTTGTTTGAAAACACGTTATGTGCTGATGCCTCACACACAGACGCTGACACAAACATGCAAAATGCATGAACACACACACTGTGTTGAACGTATTTACACAACTAAACGTGCAAAAACTCTACATTAAATTGATTATTATGGCTGGATGTTCTGGTCTGCAGCAGATGGATATTTTGATGCCCCCTAAAAAGAATCCATTCGTTTCACACAGAACCCATGTTGTGATCAACCCAAACACTACTGAAACCAATAACCTCCAACGCATTATTGTATTTTTAATCCTTTAATATAGTACGAAATGTATCCAAACATTTTTTTGTAAACTAAATTTTACATACGAGCGCATTTCTCCATAAATACCGATCATTTCTAACATGTTACCGGTCCTTTACATGCGGATAAATATGGAAAATTGAGCTACTTACATGTAATAATACTTCCTTTCAGACAAAGCAATTGACAGAGATTTTATATTTATCACGTACATAAACAGATTGACACGGAATTTCAGGCTTTCACTACACGATTTATCGACATGACATTAAATAACAACAATGATACTGTGCTACTCAAACTGGACCTTGGACGAAAATGTTGCACTGGATAGGCTACAAAAGCACATTAATACTAAGAGTCGGTTAGGTTGACGTGTAGACTGTAGTAATACTGAATAATTCACATTTGGTACACAACTATAACATTCTTTTCAATGAAGTCGCAATATTCTTAAAACCATCTCATTTCTCCATATATAGGGACCACATTTTCACAAATTCCCTTAAACTGTGATAGAACTATTTACACAATAAAATATTACATTTTCCCAGCTTGGTGAAATCCTTATGTACAAAAATTTAGGCCTCTTCCCGCAGATAGCATGCTTTTTGAGATCTCTTTTTGTGCAGTCTCTCATTAAAAATAAAGACTCAAAGAAATACTGGAAGGGGAAAAAAGTTTAACATGGTGGTTGTCCGTGCCTCCTTTTGTCCATGCATTCTCTTTCACTGACATTAAGACAGCTTTAACTGATCGATTGGGCTTCCCGTGTATTCTCAGTCCATGTTGCACTGGCTGACTTTAGAAAGTCCAAGCAGTTTTTCTTTTCTTTTAAAATTTTGCAGTCTTTTTTTTCTTTCCTATTTGCCTTTTTTTCTTTCAAAAATATTTACACGTACCATTCATTGAAATTTGACGACAGCGTGCTGTGGCTGGTTGTGTGGTGTACTGCTGAGGCTGCTGGTGATATGGAGCTGCTGCTCTGGTTCTCTGTGGACGGTGATACTATGGTGGGAGGTGTGGAGGATTCGTACCCTGAACTGGCCGCTGGAGAAGGCTGCGATCCCGGATTGGTGGATTCGTGAACCTTCAATAATGAGAAGAAGAAAAAAAGCGAGAGATAAAAAAAAAAATCCTACTGCATGGGATGTTTGTTTTGTTTTTGTGCGAACAGTCCAAAAAGACAGAAGACTTTGGTAAAAACAAATAAACCTGCTAACCTGGACATGTGCAGAAATCTAAAACATAGCAGACCCCAAAAATAATTATTCCCATTAAGATTTTATTCTAATTTGTCGCTTGAGAAAAAAATAAGCGTCAAGTCAGATTACCTTTTCCCATTTCTGTTAAAAAATAATAAGAACAATACATACATTTTTATTTTAATTTAGAACCCAAAGTAAAAAAGCATCTCCAAATTGCAGTAAATAAATAAATATATATTTAAAAATAAATAAAAAAGATTTACCTTCATGTGTTTTCGGAGGGAGCTGGGATGTGTGTATGACTTGTCGCACATTTTGCAGAGATAGGGCTTGTCCGACGTGTGGACGTGCATGTGTTTCTTGCGGTCACTGCTGTTAGCAAATCGTCTGTCGCAGCCATCAAACTCACACTTAAAAGGCTTCTCACCTAAAAGAAAATATAGGAAATAAAATAATGAGAAACATATATATATATATATATATATATATTTGTATTTAACATTTTCTAATGTGTAATTACATTGTTTAGCATTACAACAGTAACGTAAAGTAGTTAAACAATTATCCTCTTTACTTTAATAATTTAGATTTTAATTAAATATTTTACACACTGCTATTACCCTCTGTCCCAAGGCTGTAAATTAACCCACTTCAGTTCAGTTAATTCAATATATATGCCATTTACAAAAAGGAAAAAAAATATTTTAACTAAAATGCCAAAGCTTTGAAATATTTTCTGTCGACAACTGCACTGAATCACGTCAGTGAGGAGACTGCAGCTGCCTACTGTAGTAAATAACCACCCGGATCGCATGCATGTTTTGGATGAGATATTGTCAACATTGGTTTGGCAGTAAAATGCAGCCAGTCTAAAGGGGCTCTTACCAGTATGAGTCCTCTTGTGAATTTTTAGGTTTTCCGATCGAGCAAATACTTTGCCACAGCCAGGGAACGGACACGGAAAGGGCTTTTCTCCGGTGTGCACCCTGATATGATTTACAAGTTTGTATTTGGCTTTGAACGGCTTCCCTTCTCTTGAGCAGTCCTCCCAGAAGCAAATGTGGTTGGTCTGCTCTGGTCCCCCCACATGCTCCACCGTCAGATGGGTCACAAGCTCGTGCATCGTGCTAAAAGTTTTGTTGCACGACTTTTTGGGATTTGACAGCTGCTCCGGCTCGATCCACTTGCAGATGAGCTCTTGTTTGATCGGCTGCCTCATGTATCGGAAGAAGGCCCCTGCTCCGTGATGTGCGGCCATATTCATATTCATGGGGCCGTAGCCGTGCAGCTGAGTCGAGGCATAGTGGTCGGATCTGGGGCTCGTAACGTGGCCGTACTGTTCGGCCCGGCCGTACATGTCCCCCGAGAAACCCAGCCGCATCTGGCTGTTAACCACGTTGGAAGACGCGTGGCTCGCTGCCTGTTCGTGGAGCCCTGGGAAGAGCAGGTGCCCCGCTGCATCTGAGTGTCCATGTGGCCCTGCGAAACTTCCGGAGGCGAACAGACTGTGCTGTGCCCCGGCGGCATCCCCGAAACCCCGATTTCTGAAGAGAAAGTCCCTGGTGGAGTTGAAAGCTGCCGTGGAGTATGAACCAACGTGGGTTGGGTGGTGATGGTGTCCCAAGGCGGCTGCTGCGTAGCCGGGCGCCTGAGAGGAAAACGCCGTCTGTCCGGAGCCAATATCGTGGGAGCTGTGGTTTATTTTAAAGGCACCCATCCCGTCCGCGAACGGATTTATCCCCAGCGCCACTTCTCTTTCTGTGACTTCGCCTGTTGAGTGATGCCGTGAGGAGCCGAAAGTAGTGACTCCTATGGTGGGATACTGCGGTCCTGCGTCCAAGAGCATCTTCAGTCTAGACTCGTCGAGACGACTGAGAGCAGAAATAAAAAAACCACGCGCAGATATTCTTCCTCCCCTTCTCTGTAGTTATCACCTGGACCTCACTGCACTGAGCAAACTCGAATCCAACAATTTTCTGTTTACTTTTTTTTTGACGCAAGGAATTCCCCTACACCGCTCATCCGATGCACACGCAAAATCAGGTATAGGCTACATGCAATATTGTCTTTTGCGGTTTATCTTCCTGGGGCGCAACTTTCACCTCTTCAGTCAGGCGGTGAGCTCTAGACTGATAGTCGCAATCATTCCTGCAGATAAATGAATTGAAAAGACAACACAGTCCAGCCCTGATGAATGGGAAAGGAGGGGGGCAGTCACGTGGCGCCGTAGCTGCTCGTTCATTGGAGGAGTTCCTTTCCCCCCAATGACATGCACTCACCAAATAACAATCCACGGTTTGGGGCCCACACTTCTGTTGGTCTCTTTGCATCATCAATCCCAGATATTCTGAGATCGCTGACTGTGGATTTGGTTAAAAGGCAAAACAAAAAATTGAAACATATAAAACATAACTTGGACTTGTAAAGCAGAAAGGCAAAACAGGTTTTGAAGCTACATTTAGCATAGTTTATAGCATGAAGGACCAGATTGGATTTATTATATAAGATTACAGTAGATTAGCAAAAGCAATCTTTTGATGGATAATTAATATTCTCTGCCATTAAACACTTTGACTGACTGACTTGAATGGAGATTTGTGAAATTCCATGTCACTGATCTAATTGCAAACTGGCAATAGCCAATATAACGCTCTCGCGTGATCTCTTGTCACATCTCTCAGGTAACAATAGGCATGTATAATCCCCTTTAAAAGTGATTTTCTCGTAATCCCACGGGGAGCCCTGTGGCTTGATGCAAAGTATGACCACTGTCATCACTCTCTCCAGAGACCTGTCATAATCAAACTGCCTCTTTCTCTTCAAATGGAATCCACATGCAGTTATGTTGTCTGCCTCTCGCGCGATCTCTATTTTGTAACTCTCACCGGTGGAACATCTGTGCTTTAGATTTTTACGCCAAGCTCACCATCAACCCACGTACTTAGGGCTTGCCTAGAATGAACGGGCCAGTATTTTACTTGGCTATACAACAATTCCTAATGTGTCTATCACGGTTTGGCTGCTTTTACTCTTGCAACATTTCTCATTCTTTGCAGGCCGGTGATGCGTGGTCTGTGCGTAAAACGTTGTGGGTTGTGGAAGTTATCAAGTGGGATTTGCGGTGCTCTCTGCAGGAACCTCCGGCTGCTAGAGTTCAAAGCCACATGCACAACCATTAAAATATCTTCTTGCCTACTAGTTTCCACTCTGCATTCTCCAAGTCAGTCTTAGGAGACCAAGGAAAGTTTGGTTGTTCTCAACCTAACAACTTGACCCGCCTTTTAGGTATTCTACTATTCTGTTTTGCAAAGTTTGGAGGAATCTCTAATCAGGTGGAAAAAGGTAAGAACGGCATGTTACTGGAAAATGGAGTCAGAACCAGAGGTCATGCACTCACATGTGCAACAAGTGAAGCTAAATTAAAAAGTCATTGACCAAGGTAGGAGGAATTACACGAAACTTTGGCAGCACATGTAAAGTGCTTCAAATGAATGTAACATTTCATTTTAAAGTGCAGGAGATACACCCCGATTAAAAAGCCAATAACAGCTCAATGCCATGTTCCTAATGTAGATTATTTAACTGTTACCAGCAGCTTTTTTTAGGAGGAATAGTAAAAGCACCGAAGCCAAAGCAGCCAAATCGACGTTTTATGAGACCTTGATGCAATATTCAGCGTTTTGTTTATGATCCTACACAACTCCCCTGCTTGCATGTCTCCAAGAGAGTGAGTGCATGTGCAAGTTGGACCAGAAATAGCTCTTCGGAGTTTTGCATTACGTTGGTGCTGTGCTGCATCTGAATATTACAGTTATGAGCCTGTGAACACGCGCGTAAAGGCCTTTTAATAAACATCTTTGGGATCCGTCACGTCTCCAAATGTTGACCCAGATTCTAACGTGCTGGATAGACGTCTGTCAACGAAGACCTTGACAAATCAATTTATAGAAAACGCCAAGAGGAATAAAGTTTGGTCACGTATTGTTCAGAGAAATGTTAGCCAACTTAATTTAACTAAAAAATCGAAGAACAATTTCAGTTCCAAAACACAAGGTCTTTTTACATTTAGTGCTAATTTAAGCAGATAAAGATAGCTTACTTCCTAGGATGAAATTAATTTGTGTTGTGATCTTGACCCTTTTGCTCGTAACTTAGAGTCAAAAGTCAGACAACACCTTTAAAACATTAAACATCATAATGACCCATAAGAGAACTTTTAAAGGATACGTTAGTTAATGTCCCGTTTTATATATGTTACAAAAAATGTCCAGTCCTGATACATTTAAAGAAAATAGACAGAGTTTGCAGTGAGCACGAACACATAAATGAGTGTGTGTGTGTGTGTATGTGTAGAGAAGTTAAGATCATGAAAAACAAAAACAAATTCCCACCTATAAAATATGTCAAATTAAAATATGAACATTTTTCCAATAAAAGATTGTTATGCAGAAAAAGATTAGTCGCGTTGAGGGTTAAAACGCGTATGTATAAAGACCCAATTTTAATACTCTTTTTTTTTAAAGCTACAAATTAAAAGATCGAACTTGGCAGATTAAAATGACAATTAACTCTGTAAACAAAAGCAACAGTTATTTCACTTTCTAAAAAGTAGCAGCATTTTGCTTAACCCAAAACATTTCTTCGAAACATTCAAACATAAAATGATGAGTGAAACAGAGTTTAATACTTTATATTGCAGTTACCGATACTTACAGTATGCATACTGGTTTAATTTCGAACTAAGTCTGCAGCGGCACCACCTCCTGTGACCCTCATCTGCTGCCGTCCTGGGTCTAAAGCAAAATTACCCTGGATCATAACAACAGGTTCCGTCCATTGCATTTTTCTCCTCGGTACACTGGCCGCAGCTCTCCCTCTTCACGCATCCGGCACACACGGATCAAACCGTGCGAAGCACAAAGTTAAGTCTCCGATATGCGCTAAAGGCCGAACTACTCCACATGTAAATATAAGAATATATCAAAACGCATGTTAATGCTGTGTGCTCCGGACTATTTTAAACTCCCACGCAGAGTTTTCATTTGTACAACTTTTTAATGGCTATCAGTGTTCTTTTATATGCGTAAAGTTGTGCTGCATGCGTCGCAGTGCAAAATTAAGATATCACTGCATTATTTATGATCCATACAACTTTTATAGTGACAAAATGCATACTGTTCTGCGGGAGAGTGTTTTGTAATCACATAATCAAAGTGCGGCAATTGCTGTTTCATTGCTGTGCAGCTTTTGTTCGCTGCCACAAAAAGGAAGACGACTGTTTATCTGAATCAACTTTTTTAGGAGTTTTATTCTACAATAACCTTTGCATAACAACTATTTTTTTCAAGCGTTGCCTCAGGCACTGGGCATGCGCACTGGTTGCACGCTGTCACTAAGACATTTTTCATCACGGTGGAAATTGTCACTGGTGACGTCAATCACAGAGCTCTGACCAATTAGAGCGCAGGGTGATTGTTTAGCTCCACGGGCTGCAGCGCCTACCATGAATCTCTATTCAGTATCAAAGCGTCCTGCTGCTGCCTCTCAACCGAATGGGATTCCATGTTGTCTGCAGATAGACTTAACTTTATAAAGTTTTTTTTCTTTATTTTTCATTGCGATTAAAATATATTTGTCATCATCATTATTATTTTGCCTGCTGTCAAGTTATTCTGAAATTAGGAAGTAATGAGCGTGGATGCATTGGGAAGCCCCGTTATGGACCCTACGTTTTCCAAACGGAACACGGCGCTGAGATTAGTTGACTTGGCAGGGGCTCACCACCATCACCATCATCACCACCATACCCCTCAGAGCGTGACAGGCTTCCCGGGGTTCAGCAGCCATCCACACTCAATGGCTCACTCGCACCCTGGGGAGATTACTGCGGAACCCCGCCTGGGGCCGAGTCCATTCGGGCCAGAACACATGGGGCACTCCGCGGCCCTCAAAATCAGCCCAGCCCATCATTATCCCCACCACCATCACCACCACCACAATCATCATATGGCAGGCCACAGTGAAGTGGTCTGCAGTCAAACGGGAGCTTTTGGCCCGGTTCAGGCGACATCGGTCCCGTATTCTATGTCTCACACGGCCCAGGCTCTTTCCGCAGGTAGGGATTTTTTCATCCGGAGAGATCTGACAGCTCAAGCCATGCCCGTACTGACTGACCAGACTGCTGGTTCAGCCTCTCACCACGGAATGTTTGTCTCAACAACAGGTAGCTATCCCGGACACTATGGTCATCACCCTGACGCTGGGAACCATACCACCCTCTTCTCCGGACTTCATCACGAGGAGCCTTCTAGCGGATCACCGGGTGGCCAAACACTGAATGGACAAATAAGGTTAGGACTACCTGGAGAAATGTATGTCAGGTCTGATCACTTGAGTCAAGTGGCAAGCTCCAGGGCTGATCCGTTCTCCGCCTCGCCTTTGCATGGCTACGGTGGTCTGAATCTGAACATGAATCTCAGCGCTCATCACCACCACCACCACCACCACGGAGCCGGCGCTTTTTTCCGCTACATGAGGCAGCCAATAAAGCAAGAGCTAATCTGCAAGTGGCTGGAGCCGGAACACTCACCGAAGAAACTTTGCTCCAAAACTTACAGCACCATGCACGAACTCGTAACGCATGTGACAGTGGAGCACGTCGGAGGACCAGAGCAAGCGAACCATATATGCTTTTGGGAAGAGTGTCCGAGGGAAGGAAAACCGTTTAAAGCAAAGTACAAACTTGTGAATCACATTCGAGTGCACACCGGGGAGAAACCGTTTCCATGCCCATTTCCTGGCTGTGGGAAAGTGTTCGCAAGATCTGAGAATCTAAAGATTCACAAAAGGACGCACACAGGTCAGTAGCGATATATTTGTAAAATTAAATTCTGAGCAAAATGTTGAAAATATGCTAAAACATCAAAGTAAAAATGATTAAGTTACACAATGAAATTACGATATATGTTTTACACATTATCTTAAAATAATTTAGGTGATATTATGCTTAAGATTATTTTTAAAATTTTCATATTTTATTTTATTTCTAACTTTGGCTCGTGGCATTATTTGGATTTACTTAAATGACCTATAGCAATTAATCAGTCTGCGCTCTTGATACTCCAGGACGCAACAGCTCTTGGCCACCTGTTTGTTAGGAGTTGCATCAACGCTTGAAAGTTTCACAAAGCTCGGGTTTGAGGATTATCATACAGCTCACTCAGGCGTTTGACGGTTCAACCTCTTGTTTACACCACAGCACAAAGACTGAGGCCCACGTCATGTCTCTTCCAAGTAGCTTACACACCAAGCATGACTGGGCGGCAAAGTTGGAGAGGTGTATCTTCATGTTCAGTAACTGATATGATGAAGTTTTTATCTAGTTTTGCAGCCACCGGTTTGCGCCATTTCAGTTCTCATTCTTTTAGTTATAACTTATTAATTATATTATCATTTTTAACAGTGTTTTTCTTTTCAGTTTTGCTTTTATATTTGCAAATGCATCCACAGCCCACAAAAGAAATTAGTTTTATTTAACATTTTTGTATTCAAAGCGGTTTATCTTCCTTCAGGGTGTCATGGCTGCACACTTCTCGGCGAAGTCATAGTTTTTAAGCGATCATGTGTTTGTTGCTTGTAGCCAAAGCAACAAGTTGACAAGTCCTCGAAAAGCCATGTATGCAATGCTGGTTGCCCGCATGTTGATTGACGTTTAGGTTTGCTCTGAATTTATAGTTTTATTTATTTTTTAAAGAAAGAAAACATGGTTCAATATGGCTGCCTGGATCTCAGAGCCTCTGGCATGCTGCGGACCTAGCAGAGGAAAAAAAGGCCTCAAAATGTCGAGTCAGACTTGTAAATTAATACAGTAACTGCATTCCTTTTTTTTTATCAGTGGCTGAATGGTGCTCCCCCTCTGTTCCTTTTCTGCGCCGCCTATGTATTATTCATATCATTTGCTCACATTACCTAAGTACAAATCTGTTAAATTATTTCTGTGTGTTGACTCCCGAGGGGCCTGGTCTTTGGTATCATGTTTAAAACCTAACCGAAAGTGTGGTTATGACTGGGGCTGCCCCTGGGGTCTGTTCCTCGACGGTTTCTTGTACTACACTAATATCCTTGATTGGCTCTCTCAACCCAACAGCTGAAGGTCAAATTGATATTCAACCCGCAAGTGTAATTAGACAGAGGCAATTACGTATTCTCAAAAGCTTTAATCGGAGTAGAAAAATCAGCAGCGGATGATTTCCGTGTAATTTATTCAGATTGTCCTCCCCTCTCTCTCTTTTTGCATTGTCATATAATCAGGTAGAAATACGTATTATTAAAACACAAAATAAATTCTCTTCATATTTGGAGGATTAAAACGCCAGTAATGGGGAAGCTGGTTGTGGTATTGCTTTCATCTATCCTTCCTTTCAGCTAGCTTTAAGTCTGTGCTTATAGCTTGCCTGTTGGCCAGGTATGAAACCATGACGGTGGGGGGTTCTGACCTCCTGTTTACTCCACACTAACACTCTTGGGCAGGTCTGTCAAAAAGGCAAACTTTAGATAGAACAAAAGGGAAGAGTGTGTTTACAGAAGATGGACAAAATCAATTAAATCAATAATAATAATAATAATAACAATAACAATAATATCTGTGCTTGTTCTAGCATCATATTAATAATAATTATTACACTGCAATAATTATCTCTCCCATTATTCAGAGGATTGCTGCAGTCTAGAAACAGGAAGTGTATGCACAAATACACGTGTTGATAAATGAGCATTTTGTTTCAGATGTTCCTTTTTAAACATTGATTCCTCTGATTTTTAACACATGTCTTCCTGGTTGCTAACAGGTGAGAAACCCTTCAAATGTGAATTTGACGGCTGCGACAGACGGTTCGCCAACAGCAGTGACCGGAAAAAGCACTCCCACGTCCACACCAGTGATAAACCCTACAACTGCAAAGTGAGAGGCTGTGATAAGTCCTACACGCACCCCAGCTCTTTGAGGAAACACATGAAAGTTCACTGCAAGTCCCCACCGCCCAGTTCGGGCTACGAGTCGTCGACCCCTTCCCTGGTCTCCCCCTCCTCAGACTTGGGCCGAGAGCCAGGGGGCTCCTCAGTGCTTTCGGAGCCGGTTGGAGCCTCCCAGCCGGCGAATTTAAGCGAATGGTACGTGTGCCACAGCTCAGGTGCAAGTGGTGCCCAAACACCACCCAGCGGTCACTCCACACCCGACCGCGCAGATGAGGCACCTTACAGAAACCCGGAACCGAGGGACGCGTTTTAACACGGTTAAGTTCTGCGTTTTGAAAAACTTTTTTTTAATGAAAAACAAATACAGAAAGAAAAAATAATGGTTTGGCTGTGCCTATATCATGTGACGGCTCACTCGTCTCCTCCCCTTTTTCATTTGTATTTTGGATGAGCCACCAAACAGACACCCAGAGCCAAAAGACGCACTTAACCACATAGCAGGGGGAAAAGGTGCAAACTTCAAAAGCGTGCTAACGTCCTGGCACAGAACAGATTTTTTTTTTTTTTTTTTAAACCTTTGTCCAAAAATATTGGCTCTGTGCCTGTAGTCCGCCCTGACTGGTCTACTTGTGGAGAGAATCGTGTAATTCTGTTAGACAACGTGATTCATTATTGTAGGTTAGGCGTGTTGGTGTAAATTCAATTTGTAAATTCGAGTTTTGACTTCAATATGTTTTTATTTATTTTTAAATCTGGTATTGCAGGATTTTGTATTATTGAACCAAAGTGCATGTTTCAATTCGAGCAAAAATTGTACATTTGTAAATTTTGTAACTTTCGATGTGTTGATGTCGATAGTTTTGTAAGAATCTGTCTCTGAGCAGTTTTCTTCCTGAATACTGCAGATCTTTGTACAAGCATTTTATGTTTACATCGCTTTTTCCCCTCATATGTGCAACAATTCAACTGTTTCATAAGCCTGCAGTATTTGGTATACAACCGTGAAATCATAAATGTTTTATCAAAGTGGGCATTTTGTGATATTTTATTTTTTTTGTATCTTTGTCGTTAATGTTTTTCTTTTTTCTGAAATCGAGCGACACTCAAATTACGTACCGAACTGCCTTGTAATTTGTGAGTATTTTGAATAAATCTTGTATGACAAAGTGAAAACTCAAGCTATTTAAATCTATGGAATTACCAGGCATTTTAGTTCACACATTTTGGCTCCATTTTCTTTTTGTCGTCCTTAAAATATTCTTGTATTAAATAATGAATCAGTTACTTGCTTTATAGTCAGCCTGCTTAACTCCAGCAGCGAAATTTCCACGTCTCCTGTTTAGATACATATAAAACGTCTATATCCATAAAGTTAATATTGCATCAAATATTGATCGTTTTTTATTTTGGTGGGTGGGTTGGTGGTTTGTGGTGGTGGGGGTGGGGGGTGGTGGTGGAGGTGTGTGTGTGTGGGGGGGTCTACATTGTGTTCCACTTGTGTTAAATCTTACTTACTCAGCTGAGCTGTTGGTTTGATGCAGACGTCGGCAGTTTGATGAAAAGCTACAATATTCGAATCCAGACTTCAAAGAGCATTTTGCACAAAGAACCATTTTTTTCACGACGGTGAATCCTCATGGTGTATTAAGATTTCTATAGCAATAGCCAAGTCAAACTCAAATGATATGGGGCCAAGTCCGAGGACTCAAAAGCTCGCTCTAAAGAATGTAATATTTGCTTCCCATGGGGTAGGAAACGGTAATCTATGTCCTTTATGCTGCAGACTAGAGCAGTATAAAGAAGAAAAAATATATTCTTTTGCTTAGGGCCTACTTTACGACAATCAAAGGAGAAGCCGCTAAAGTGCAGTTGTCTCATACCATAATAGACTTGCTTTGAAAGAGGCTCAAACTGCTCAATGGATAAATTAAACCAAAATCATATTCTAGGCTCCACTGAGAACTCCCATGTACATATGAATTATTTCAGCTTTGAACGGCGTTTCCAGGATGATCATCATTGTTTAAACAGTAGTTTATATATTAGAATAAATAAAAAAAATAGTGCAAAAACGAGTCAAAACATGCTGTACACGAAAGCTCTGCTTTACTGGGAAACTTTTTGGCGGAGAGACAAGTTTCTAAGGCCTTGACTAAAGCTAAGGAGGGAGGAAACAGAGCAGCTATAGCTCAACTCGTTTATAGTTTAGTTAAGTTCATGACAGTTTGTTCTGTGGAAGAGGCACAACTCAAAGTTGGAAAAAAACGCAAAGGAGGAGGGTGATGCCTCTTTTGGCACCAGCTCCTGTTCGTGCAAGGGGAAAAAGAAAGAAAGAAGAGGAGAAAAAAAAGACAGTTGGATCTCAATTGAAAGAAAGAGTCTTTGAAGTGGGAGTTATATCAGAGGGATTCTTCTGGGTCGTCTGAACGACGTTGATGACACGGAAAGCCTTTTGTCACCGATTTGTTGGGCTCCTCTTCATTGGGCCGCCCCAAGCTTTTAGTTCCAGTCGACAAAATAGACAATAATAACTGAGTGGCACAGAAAGAAAGGGTGTGGAACATTTAAAAGGTTGTTTGATTAGAAAATAAGCAAGAGAATAAAGTGAAACAGGAGGTCTCTGTGTCAGACCATCAACCTTTGATTTGATCTTAACTAGAGAAGAAAATTTGTGTAATTTTTAAGAAACCACCCAGAGAAAGAGAATCGTGCACCAGGGCTACAGATCTGTGCACGTCGGCTCGGCTAAGGATTAGTGACCTTTTCGCCTAATAATTTATGAGAAGGTATAAAATCCATGTCTTTAGCCAGAAAACGAGTGGGGTGCAGATCTGGTTTACAGACAAAGACTTTGCATGAGCTGTGATCTTGTGTCGGTACTGAGCAGATGTTAAAATACGATGATTGTTAACTTTTACTGCAAAAAACCGCGCGAGCAGAAGAGTGGATATCAGAGATCTTTACTGATTCAGTTGGGCTCATTCCGCTGAGTGAAAACCATTGATCTGATACCAGATTTAGGGTCAAGTATCGAGAACAGGTGTGTGTGTGTGTATATGCGTGCATGAGGTGAGAGCCTTCACATGAGCCGCAAAAATAAATCAGAAGGAAAACAGGAAGTGCGTAGCATCTTTGCAGTTTAATTGAAAATACATATTCGCATTAATCGCAAATGAAGGAATGAATAATAATAATAATAATAATAATAATAATAATAATAATAATAATAATAATAATAATAATAATAATAATAAT
>JBAMHW010000020.1:11851833-11865326 GCA_037177495.1 Rhadinocentrus ornatus | reverse complement strand
GTCCTTATGGAAGAGGGGGAAAAAGAAGGGAGTTTTTGTGGCTTTGTTAATCTTTTGGAGGAAAAGGGGTGGAAAAAAAGCGGGTCCACCTCCAGGAAAAAAAAAAAAAAAAAAAAAAAAAAAAGCGGCAGGCAGTGTAAGTCTATGTCAGTTGAATAGAAGACGCTAAAAAATTAAAACAAATAAATAAAAATAATATTGTTATTATTATTATTAATAATAATAATAATAATAATAATAATATTGGAAAAAGAAGATCAAAACAATAACATAAAAAAGAATCTATATTAGGGGAATGTTAAAAATACAACAAACAAGCCAAAAACAAATAAATAAATAAATAAAAATGATGAACACTTGGTTCTGTAGAACAGACACATGACTCCTTTCTTCAGCCCTGAAGACGCTCTGCAAGGCTTATCCTCCATGTCCATGAGTCAATCCTTCAAAGCAAAAGTTTCAATAAGATTTTTTCCCCCTTGGTTTCAATAATAAGCCTACCACTGCGACATTATTTGAGCTTAAGCTATCTTCATATACTGGTTTGTGTAGCCTAGGAAACTCAGACCAGCGTAGAAGCAAAGCCCAAAGAGGTTTTTCCCATTCATTGCGATATTAAAAATGAGCACGTTGTTTTTATTATTATTTTATTTTAAATGAACCCAATGGCCGCCAAAGCAAGCACAAACAGAGCAGGACTAAGGTAAGTATCGTTTACCCCCACTCACATCATATTTCTGCAGTCTGTAGTAAAAGAATAAATAAAAAAAGCATGAATGATAGGTGAGTGTGTTAAGACCTGTTTGGAAATCAGCCTCTCAGTCCTCACCCAACGTTAGGGCTGTCTAATTTCTCGGCATAATTAACTTTATGCTCAAAATCAATTGTTTCCTGTACACAGCCAGGGTCCAAGACTGCAAGCAGTGAGAGGCCTATTTAAGCATGTGAGAGAGCAGGAAGCAGCCATACCTGCCACTCATTAAGCCCACAAATACTCAATACAAAGAGGGGGAAGAGGGATTAGACCTGCTCGTTATACCTGCCGCGCAATTAACACTACTTATTCTTCTAATCCCTCCATTCTAGAAATAATTGAACTTACAATAATAATGTAAAAAACACGCATCACCAAATGCTGAAATTGTTGACAATTGTTTTTTCCCCACGTGCAAGGCGGTAATACAAAGAGTTGATTATCAGATTCGAAATTCTGTCCAGTTCCTCTATTTCTGCGTGGTGGGAAGTAGAGCCGGGGGTGTATTTAAGTAGACCAAAGAATCTGCTACTGATTTGTATATATTTCCTCTTCTAATTTTAATCTGAATCAGGTAGAGAATAAGCATCTTCCTCCTCCTCTACCTCCCCCTCCTCCACGAGGCGGGTAATCAAACACCCCTCCCTTTAGAAACGGAGGTAGCTGCAACTCTTTGTCCCCGTTGTGTTGTAGGTGAATCAGAGCACACTTGAACTGAAAGAGGACTTGACCTTTGCCTTTATGTTTTTCTCAATGTTTGTCTAAATCACAATTATCTTTTGTGAGGGACGCGCGCGGCCGCGACACGTCCTATTTAAGCGGATGGATGTTCCGTCAGACAAAGCGGAGGGAGCGTCAGAGGCTCATAGGTGTTAGAAACTTTTAGCATTTAGAGATGCACTGACAAAAATGTGATGGATTAGATAAACAACAAGAAGAAGAAGAAGTGGGAAAAACACTCTAGAAACAGTTAAAACTTGCAAATAAAAACAAGCCACCATCTACATGATTACTTCCCGTTCCTATTTGCTGTTTAGGAAGCACCGAAGGATCCGAAGCGCGTAAGAGCACGTGCTCCCTATTTCAGAAGGTATGAACTTGCTACCATTCATCTCAACACTTGCCCATCACTGATGCTGTCTGAGGTGGGACTCAATTTCTGTCAGTAAAAACCACCAAGACAGCCCAACTTGCATACAACTATAAAACCATAATATCACTCTGCCATTCAATAAAGTTTTTATCTGTGACATCATGTCATCAATATGCAATAAGATGCCGCATTAGTCACGTTACGCGTGCCATCTTCTTAAAAAAGTTTTGCGTTTCTTATTGCTCAAAAACGAACTGGGTACTGTCATTCATCGACACACGAAGAAGAAAAATCCATGACTGCATTTTATACTTTTTAAATAAACTGTATGAAGATTTCCTTCTTCCTCAATCCTTGTATATCTTTTATGTAAACAATTTTTTACAGTTATTTAGGTTGCCTTTCAGTAATATTGACCTCTGTTAAGTTCTCACCGACTGTAGAAAGTTTACTATTGCCCAGCAATAGATGAGTGAGTGTATTACTTGCTTATTGCCCCCCCACTAACCCACCACACAAATCACAAATCTATGAGTAATTTGAAATTACAAAGGTTTAGACATGGACGCAGATGTGGATAACTAAAGGATTTATCTCGACGCATACAACACCCACCAGCAATATAGTGCTTCTGACCCTCCTCCCAACAGGCTTTTGACACGTCGTAACACTCTAGTTGTCACTTTTCACGGTATCTTTATTTCTGCCTTCAGCCTTGCTGCAGTTACTCTCGGTACTCAGAAAACTGCAGGACAGTTACTTGGGAGTGATAGCAAAACTAACGGAGTCAGTAAAGCACTGCTGTTTATGACAGAAGGGACATGATGGCGTGGATCTCAGCCTATAGGGGAGCAGCAGCATCTTCATTTATCAGAAGTGGCAGCGTGTGAGATGACAGTGGCGGCAGAGCTCCCCTTTTTACTTTATCATAAAGCCACATCAAATGACTCCATATGATGATGATTACAGCTGCCATGCTGTCGTTTTTTTTTCAGGCAGGAAGGGAGGGGGGTTGCCCATACATTTACAATATATAATCTATTTCAAGTGCGTACATGTTTAGTGACATCTCAAGAATCTCGGCCAAGATTTGGTTGAAATTGAAATATATGCTTTCTGCATTTACAATGACATGTAACAATAATAAAAAAAATAGATGCAAATTATCTTTATTTAATTGTAAATGCTTGTTTTGACACTCTTTCGGCAACAGTGTTATATTAAAGCTTATGAGCGCATAAGGTGCGTGTGCTGCGCATCAATTAATCTGATTTGCCAACCCTTTCACAAGCTGAACACACTGCTTGAGCACTTCTACAGCCCTCAGTAACACATTTCATGAGTGGGAAAGAGGAGCTTGTGTATCACTCTTTGCAGTCTTCACTTCCTCAGAGGTGAAGATCAGAGGGTGAAAACAAGGATTACCCACTTGACTGTGTCAAATGTTAACGCTCTCATGAGGTTTTCAGAGAATCATAATTAATGCTCAGGGCAGATTTGGAGATGTAGACTCTGGCGGCCTTCAATGCTCAAGGGGAATGTGTGGAATTTGATGTTTACTATTTTGCCTGTAAGATCTGCAAATTAAGTTACTTTTTGAGTCCCACACGTTCTCAGAAATATTTCACTCTATTTTCACTCGCGCCATAAAAAAGGGCTGTAATCTCCATCTTGTTTAAAAAAAAATTATATGCATTGAAACAATGAGCTTACTGTAAACAGGTTACCCTTAACTTTGGCTACAATTTTCTTTGCTGAACTTGTTTTTTTTTTTTTTTCAAACATATATAGACACAGAAGTAGGAGTACTTCCACATTCATCTTTAACTTTTATTTTATTTTTTATCAAAGTGGAACTTGAGTGGGAAAACAGAGAAGTCTTCCCCTACCATCTTCTTCTCTCCGCAACTTTGTTCCTTTTCGGTCTGCGGATCAAAGGCCTCTAAAATTGGTGTTCCGAAGATGTACATTGTTCAAATGACAGGGCCACAATGCGGAGAGAAAGCGTGGTCTATCAGACATGTCAGCCATCAAAAAGAAGAGGCTGAGAAAGGCCGGGGTGTAGTTTTAATATCCTAACTGCAGGAATTTCAAGCTTTTAGCAGCGACCAAGTTGGTTTTTCCTCAGGATGGTTCCAGCCAACATCTGTAATCCCTGCCTGGTGGGAAATATTTGCTAGACATAATAATAATAATAATAATAATAATAATAATAATAATAATAATAATAATAATAATAATAATAATAATAATAATAATTGTGCGATAGTTTTGCTTTAAATATAAAATTTTATTTCTTTCTTTGTTTATATTTACTTACAAAAAAAAACTAAACGTTAAAAAAAGATGGTCAAAGAAATTCAGTAAATTTTAGGGACACTGGAGCAATGTTGCAACCTGCTGCTCCAACAAAGACGTTCATAGTTAAAAGCATCGGTAGTTACTACAGCTGAGACATTTTTAGAATAAATATTTGGATTAATTTGAAAAATGAAGATTTGAACAGAGAAGAAGAAAAAAAAACTAACAAAAGCACAAAAAAAAGACAAAAAGAGAATGAAAATAAGCATGAATGCAGGTATTGTTCCCGGCTTTTAAATTCTGATTCACCATATCATAACCCCTGTGAAGAAAAAAACATCAATATCCCCGCGGAAAGGACGCGTTTCTAAGGGAAACTAAAGAATTTTTGCGCATAACCAATCTGGCGCAGGGAAAAGGGGGAAATCAATGGGATCAAAGGCTTGGATGAGTAGGCTTTTTTTCCTCTCTCTTCTTCTTTTTCTGCGTAAAGAGAAGATGGAAAGTTTTGACTTTTAAGTGCTGGCAAGATTTGTTGAGGGACGAGTTTGGCAGGTCGTGTTCCCAAAGTTACCAAGTGTCTAAATGCTGAACGGCTCAGTTTATTTATTTATTTATTTTCATCACAATTGTCATCTTATGAACTTTAATATCTGCTTATTCTATTCTTTAAGGGGGAAAGATTTGTTTTGTTCAATTTAAAGTAAAAAGAGAAACTTAATATAATGTACTTAATCATTCTTTATATTCATACGCCGAGGTCTGAAAATAGCAGTAGCACACCTGGCATAGAAATAAAGTCATGTTTAACTTCCTATAGATGTATTTTCTTTCTGGCCATTAAACCCGACAGCAGCCGGGAAGCTGATGGCTGAAATGTCTCAATTGTTAGGCCTACGCACATTTGATCCATACACCCTTTCAGGTACTCTGACATGCAGGCGGTACAGGAAAAAAAAAAAGAGAAAAAAAATCTCCACTAAAATAAACAGGACTAACAGGAGACTAGTCCCTTTGTTGTGCCGAAGGCAGCTGCCCGGCCCTCTATTATCGCGGAGCAGACTGACCGCATCCTTCCCACTGCCCCCTCACCAACCCACTGCACAAAAAGAGAGGGATGTTCTGCTTGCATGGGTAACACTGTCGTTCCAGCCCTTAGCAGTCCTCTTACATTCCATTGAAAAGAGTGGGAGTAGTGGACACAGCCTGATCTGCGGAGTACAAAGGCTCTCCGTAGAGCCCCATTGGAGTGAAAGGAATGAAGGGGCTGGAAATTTCTGAAAGAGGGTCGAAAGATTTAGAGAAAGAACGGAAGTTTTGTTGTTGTGCTTGATTTCCTCTCCAAACTAGTGATGGAGTGGATGGATAAACCCACTTATTATCAGTTTACTTACATTTTAATGAGGATAAAGCAGATTTCATTCATTTATAGCTCTACTCAACCTATTTTAACCCAGTCCTTCAGTAATTAACAAATGGAAAATACATTTCTTGTCAATTTGTCTTAGGAAATGAAGAAAACAGTTTAAAAGGAGGATTTTTGTACACAACAGCAAATTATAGTTAACTTTCATGCTAATACCGTATTTTCATTTAATTCCTTTTTTTTAAAAAAATCTTAGATCGATATGATTCATTGCAACCTTTTAACGAAATGGTATTATATTAATCAAATTATACTTAAAAAAAATTGAATTAGACCAAAATAATTGAGATTAAATAGCATATAACCCTCAAACTGTTTCAAAATATATTTTTGTTTTCAACTTGTTTATTTTTCTTTAAAGTGCCTTGACACGGCTTTGGGGATTTTAACTAAATCAGATTAAATGAAAGACTTGTATTTCTGTATATAAATACCCAGATGTAATTAGTTCAAAAGTCTACAATGAGTTGTTACTGGAAACAATCAGAAGAGTTACTGAATGTGCTTCTTGGCAGAGGAAGGCATGAGAGGCCAGTGTGCCCTCTGGGGAATCCCATGCTGGTAGGGTTTATGTGGACACACACACTTTCAACAAGGATTGAATATGACCCTGTTGTTTCAAAATGGCCTCCTGATTTATACCCATCATGGTTTAAGGGGCCTGTCATGTCTGCTGAAATAGAGGTGTTGACAGCCACACTTGACAGTTCCTGGCTGATACTGTTTTAATGTTGGCATGGCATTGTTGTCTCATACTATACATTTTATGTGTTGGTCACATTGCTTTGACATTATGTCCATCATTATCCACCATCTGAATGTAAGTTTGCAAACAAATAATCATTGCAGGCCTTGGGTTGCTCAGAAACCTGGTTGCTTTGTCGTGACAAATTGAATGGATATTTAGAATTGACAATGAAAGGACACAAGTCTAATACTTGGAGTTATACTTGTCACTTAGGCAAAGAATCAAATGCAGCACCAAAACCAAACAAACAAAAAAAGGTAGAAAAATTACACATCATTTTTGTGTCAGAGTTCAGTAGAAATCTGGGGGTAAAAACATATAAATTAATTGTTTGACGCAGTGCTAGGAGACTGATATCCTTATGAGAAAGTCACACAGTCTGAGAATCCTCTTTAAAGGCACATTCCATAGGTCACAGTGCAGACACCACACAGTCAGCCTGTTTCATCCTCATCAACATTTGTGTGGGCTGCACAGCCGCCCTCAGGCCAAAAGAAACGCACTCGGGATTTTGTCAGTCTATAGTTAGCAAAAGGCCGGCTCCTCTGGCTCCACTGAGCAGGGGCACAACCAACACCAGAGCAGTCAGCTCTCTGATGAGTTTAGCCGATGAAAAGAATGCTACCAGATTTTGCTTAAACTTGTTATATGTTCTCCAGCTGAACTGCAACCGAGATCTATTGATGGTAACAGGACACAGCAGGTTCCACACACCTTGCGTAAATAAAGGAGCCCCTGTGCTTTCCTACCAGGTTATTCCAGACTTAAGCGTATGCTATTTTAACTCTGTGCACACTGTGACTGTGCACAGCCTCTTGTGTTATAATTACATCATCTTGAGCCTTGTCATTCAGACTCTAGCATGTGAAGCATGTAAACCCTATGGCCAGCTATATATCAGCCTGCTTTGTTTGACATTTATACACAGCAATGGCCTTGTGTAATTATGAGCTTACTGTTCTGTCAAATATTTAATGCCTTGTAAAACAGTCAGCAGTTTATAATGTACAGTAAATGGAGCAATGCTATCTGTATGTGTGGAGAAAGCAGACATGCTCAGTAAACATGATCGCAGTTGTAACTGTGACTATGTTTCTTGCTGTGAGAAGCCTACTGAATAACAAATAATCTCCCCTCAGTTTGGACTAAAAAAACAACAGCCATACCCTGTAAAACACAACCAAACAGGCCACACTTCAAATAAATACAAGGACTTTAATTGTATTTAATGCTTGTTGATGCTGTAAATGAACCTAAAAAAGACACAGTATAAACTACAGTAGAAAAAATTATTAAATTCTCTCTTTATTTTTTAAATATATCTATATATTTACATTTTTATGGAAGATATCGTGGAATTAGAGGATTTGGGGTAGGTAATTTAGAAAGGTTTTATGCTTTTACATAATTTGTCTTGTGAAGCGACAACTTTATTGTTAACAAAATTCTTGTCATTCAGCATAATGTGCATCAGCTGATCATGCCAGTGTCAAATCCAGCGACTTGTGTGGGTTAATAAAATACTTTCAATAATCTCAGGCCAATTTACTCATTGACTTAAATTGATATTTTGTGGTTTTCTGTTATGTTTGATCATTTAATGATATATTTTATGTCTATTTCAATACACACACATCACACACACACACACGCACGCACGCACACACACACACACACACACACACACACACACACACACACACACACACACACACACACACACACACACACACACACCCTTATCTGCAACACATCTGCCTAACAAATAAAAAAGAAAATAACAAATACTACTACTACTACTACTACTACTACTACTACAAATAATAATAATAATAATTATTATTATTATAATAATTACAATAACAATGTTTGACTAGGATACAGTCTTGGGCTTTGGCACTATATTTTATAAACTATAAATCAGAAGAACATGTGTTTATCTTTACTCTGTTTATTTGACAGCTATACTAACTAGTTACCTTCCAACCTGAAATTTTACCATGTAAGTGTAAGATGATAAGCTAATAAAAATTGTTACTAATAAGACTGTTCAAAAGTATGTAAAATTATAAAAATTTAGCTGCACCTGAAGGCCTACTATGATTTTAAAATGCCTCTAATACAGAAACAACAATATAATACAAGAATTACAGTAAAACACTTATGAAGCTCAATTTTAACACGTTGCAAAAAGAAAAAAATTATTAAATAAATGAATAAAAAAGAGACAAATTACCTTTTCTAAAAAGTTGAGGCAAGAGTATGTTTACTTCACACCTCTTCTCTAATAAATATTCTGAGGATTTTGGAAGTTAAATGTTTTTCCTTTAAAACGTGATTTACAATTTCAGGAACTCAGTAATGTTATTGTTATTGTTAACTGCAGGCCAAGCAGTTAACAAAGTCATGCAGTTCTGACACATACAGAATATGATCTTGTTCAATAAAAAAAAAATTTAAGGCCTTCGCTGAAAAAAGTCTGCATGTCTGTTTTTAATGTTATGTTGGTATCATCAGGATTCCCCTTCACCTCAGTCCATCTCAAGCACAAAAGGACAGCACTATCAAATCTAGTTTTTGTATATTTTTTCTTTCTTTACGTGACGGATTTTTAAGATGCATTTCTAGATACTGCTGTGATTTTCAGAAGTCTTCCTGAGCCCATGCAGTGAACTTCACTGTAGGATCCTGTTTGTTTTTAATGCAGTAAGGATCAATATCACAGCCTTTCAGTTTTGGTTATCAGCCTTATCTCGTGCTTACAGAGATTTCTTTTTTTATTCTGTGTATGTATAAATGATAACATGTGCCAAAGACAAGAAACCCTTAAATTTTTTAAAGGTTTACATAGAGAAACATCCTACCTGTTCAACTGTAGCTCAGGTCTCCTCATCTTTACTTCTGAAAGAACTGTTATATTTGGATTATCTTTGCACAACTATTTATGTTAATGACCTATTAATGGTTTAACTAATTAGCTTGGAGAAGCTTCCCCAGGTATTGCCAGTGCCTTGTTGTCTGATATTAAAAATGAATAAAAGTTAATGTAACTTGTTACCTTGAGCTGCTGAATAAGCCTTGATGAGTCAAAGGAAAAAGACCCAATTGTTCCTTATATCATGCTTAGACAGACAGTTGCTTAATGAATGTACAAAGGCATAGAAAGTGTGTTAAAGTAATGCTGAACACATGGTAGATGAATGTGTTAGCTCAAAGAAGTGCCTGCTTCAACTTGTCTGTTTCTCACCGTGGGGAAGCTGACGTGTGGGAATAGAAGCGCCATGCATGGTTGCCATGCACTGGCCCTTACGCTTCACACATGTAGGTAAACAATCCTGCCTTGTCTACTGAGAGGTCTGCGTTTATACATGGGTGCAAAACATGTGTTGCAGCCAAAGTCGCATCAAAGGTCACTAAGCTATGCTTTGAACACTTCAAAGCTGGGGGATGAGACTGTAGCTTTTAAGTTTTATGGCAGGTGTAAGCAGGGGTTGCTGACCAGCACAGGGTGGTCTGCTCCCTGGTCTGCATGAGGCTGCTGGTGCTTAGCATGGTAGAGGTGGTGGTGTGTAGAAGGCCAAGACATTGGGGGCAGGGACATATACACCGCCAACCAGGCTGTGTCCGAAATGTCTTTATGCAGCACGCCACATTTAGGTCCTTTGCATCTGAAAGGGTTTCCGGGAGCAAACTGGACACAGGCAGACGTCCACTTCAAGGGTCTCTGGTTTCAGAGGACCTCAGCAGGGTACATCTAAGGCCTGTCTCAGTCCCATTTGGAAACAGATACAGTGGCAGAGAGCAGTGAGGGGGCCAAATCTTGATGACCATACCACAGAGTGACCACAACGCCATACCCTTCCCTGACAGACCTGAAACAGACTATAGCAAGTTCAAAGGATCCAAAGGGGTCTTGCCAAAGTTCAATTTGCTGAGGGTTCATTTATCTCAGCACCTGATGTGGTTCACTGCATTAGTTTAAATGTGAAACTTCAAAGGTGACAAGATTATTAAGAGTTCTTATTCCTAATGAGTCGTTTGACTGCAGAGCATGCAGTTATATGTTTTTGAAGTACTGTATCAACTCTGTGAAATTTACTACCTACAAAGACCATAAAATTAGCTTTTGATAATGAACAACTACCCATTTTCAGATATTCCCCATTACTTTTCTGTGTAAATTGAGCCATCTCCTCCTCATTGCATGAATTTTATGACCTGAAAGAAACCAAATATTGTGGTAATTTCACATGGCAGCCCAGATGGTAATGCTTCTTAACATTTTTGTTGATTTTGGTCCAAACAAAATGGATATTGCTATATTTGCTAGAATGAATATGCTTGGGTCTCCTGCCTCAAGCTGTACAAGTCCACGTTCTCCAATAGAGCTCGAAATTCACGCAGTTGGGAGCACTTTAATGCACCACATTATGAACATTAAAATCAACACAAAGTGGCTTAATAACTCCTCTGGTGACATAGCCTGCTAAATTGATCATTTTGAATGCTTTACAATATTCATAATTATGCAAGTGGAATACAAGGTGCTGTGCATCTGGTTGATGAACCTGATGTGACAGGTCTATAACAGCTCTCTCTTGTTGAGATGGTTGGAGACCCACATGCACATTGAGAAAAGCCATTACAAGCCCAGGGTGCAGCAGGTGTGTTTGCGGCACTTCACAGATGGCTGGGAGCGTTGTTAATGAGAGAATAGTAAACACCAAAAACCTTTATCTTTGATGTGAGATTGTTTTAACAAGTGCACAGCTCTAACTTGTCCAAGCAGTGGAATGTGAGGTCAATTCACACATATGATTTGATTGACCTCTGCTAATAAGGTCCTGCTTTAGCATGCGGTTTACGGGCTCACTGACATACATTTTATTGAAAGTATTTACAGTCTAGATGACCTGCTCACGAGCTTTTCAGCTGCACAAGACACAACATAAATGTTGCAGTTACACCCAAAAGAGAATGGACCTCTTACTGTCTCTTTATTAATTGTTTCTCATTAAAACTGAACACTTTGTAACACCTAGAGAAACATTATCCTCTCAGAATGCGAGACATCTTCCTGTTTTATAGTTGTATTGAGATGCTGAAGTGAGATGATTAAAAGTGCATTACCTTGCGCTTCCTTGAATGAGCTATGCTAAATTGGCTATTTTCTGTGTTGTGATAGATTGAACTTCCAAAGGCGCATTCAACACACTCTGTTTTTCTGTCCCCAGTCATCACCTATTATCAAAGACAAATTTTTAATATCGCACTGGGAGTCCAATTAAGGATTTACATTGTGACAGTATTTTTCACTTTAATTACTATACATGGTGCAGGCTTTGATGCATTTCCTTATTTGTCAAACAACACAGTGAAATAGAATTCATCAAGTTAACAGATAGTTAGATTTATAATTGCAGCTTCTTTTCTGCTGAGAGAAAAACTGAAACAAAAAACAAAAAAAAGATGGAAAACTGAATAATGTTTCCACTGGAAAATGGCTACACAGCATATCTATGTTTAGCTCAAGAGATATACAGCTATATGAGGATAAAAAAACAAATGAAAAGACAAAGATTTTAATATTACAATTCCCAAAAGCAATAACTCAAGAATTGCTGTAATACTACACCACAGGTTTCTGAATCACAATGTAAATGTAAGAGTAGAGATATAAATTTCATTTTACCTCATATTGGGCAAACAGTGTGGTATCATTGGGGTAAGTATCAGTGTGCAAAACATTGAGTGGATGCCAGCATTTCCCATGCTGCCATGTGGCCACCAGCACTTGACCAGTACATAGTGTTTGACACTTGGGATTCATTCTTAACTTTGAAATCCTAAATGCCTCATTGTTGGAGATGACTGCAATGGTGCTGAAGTTAAGTGGCTTCAAATTGAAATTTCCTGTGGGTTTGCAGCCTGCATATGGAGCCAATAAAAGTCCTGTGGCCTTGGATAAATGTTAATTTTTCTTTTTGTGGGTCTGCAGGGTAAGAGAAATGATGACAGTTCCTCTAGTAAACATGCAGATATTCTTTGAATAATCATCTCATTTTAAGAAAATGTAATAAATAAAAGATAGAATGGCAATCCTCTTTCTTTGATGGGTCCCTGGAAGCAAGACCTGCAGTAGACTGAAGCTACCCATGGTATCCTGCTTAATACCCAGTTTTCATTCAGCATCTCTACCAGCTCCTTTGTGTGACCCTGCAAATATCCTCTGGGCCTCTTCATTAGTCTATGGGGCCTGTGTGCAAAGGCTCTCTAGTTAATTCTCTCTGGCAGCACTGTTTCCCCTACTGGAGATCAGCTAGAAAAAAGAAAAAAAAAAAAAAAAAGGCCCTATGCAGTCACTTGAAGATTCAAAGAGGCAAATTGATGCAAATATATTTGTATATAGCAGGTTTCTGTTTCTCCATTTTTTTTTTTTATTTTTTTTTTACACATTCTCCTCATCCATTTTAAGTGCTTCAGCAATTCTCTCACACCACTCATTGGCTTGTTTATTGCCAGCTTTCTGGTCTGATCTTGTCATGCACTGGTGATGCGAGCACGGTGGTGGTTCTTCTTTTTTTCTGCATTGTTTGGCCGACCACTTGCTGCTACAATTGACCTGCAAGTGGAGCTGATGACCAAGATGACTAACCCCTGGGGAGCTCAAGTCAGGGAAATCATGCGAGAGATGGAGAGAGAAAGCGAGGGAGAGCAAGAGACCAAGACCAACTCACACAACACAGGCGTGCGAATGCATGCAAACACACACTGTAACGTATTTTCACAGTGCTCTCAGCGGCTGAGCTCTTTGGTTGAAGCATTTGCAGCGAGAAGAAATGCCACATTTATGCAGCACAAGCCCGTCATTTCTTTTGGGTTCAGGAGCTCCTAGTGAGATGCTGGCATGATGCAGCCAGCTCTGACAGGTGCTGCCATCCCGACAGCGCAGCTCGGCCACCAACCAGACATTAGATGTCTGCTCAAGCCGTGGAAGATCCAGAACCGTGCTGGGAGCGTGATCCCAACTTGGCACTGACCACAGCACCAATCACTGGAGCTGATTTAATTGTGCCACTCTTGGGAAAAAGAAGTTGGTGGAAACAAAATTTAAAGGCTTGGGTGCTCTACCACATTCCCAGATCACAACATCCAAACATCCATTGTTATA
>JBAMHW010000020.1:11825551-11836992 GCA_037177495.1 Rhadinocentrus ornatus | reverse complement strand
TAGCTCTGCCAGAGGTCCCCTCTCCTCTTCACTACCTACCTTGTACTGCTGCTTCAAGCTCTTCAGCTCCTATATATATATATATATACAAAAAACATACAACGTACAAAACAAACATACAAAAAATACTTTGTGTGGTCTGAACATTCACCTGCCCAGATAAATCCCTGGATACTAAAGCAGGATACAGACAAATGAATTGAACTTTTTGTTTTTAAATGCCAAGCACAATTTTGAAAGGACAGTGGCTGTCAGTGACCAAAGACAAGTTTTCATTTGCAAGTGGATTATGTGGCCTCAGGTGACTCAATGATGACACAACAGGTAACATCTTCAAACTTGTGCATATGTCTTTTAAGGCAACACTAAACAGTGCTTTAGCATCTATCAAGCAAAGCTGTGAGTGAAGTTTTAATGCTCAGAGGGTCACTTCACACAGAGTTGTTCAGTTTGTCCATTCAGAAACGACGTTCTAGAAATTGAGGCACAAATATGGCAGCTATGAGGACCAACAACAAGTAGATATAAATGGCCTATTTCAGCAAATCAAAGCGTAGCAGTTACTTCTGAGGCATTGATAGACATGCTGTTATTAATTTTTTTTGTCTTGTTTTTTTCAATGGACATGTTAGGAACTGTTTTATAGGCTACAACATTTTTTTAACAATGTACAAATTTTCACTTACAGTCTATGTTCCTGCAGGAGACTGCCTGTTTTAAGATAATAAACCTGAGTTATACGTCTGAGAATTATCATTATCCTCAGTTCCTGCAGTGTGGACAAGAAGAAAAATTTCTTTCAGAAATATTAAAAAAACTTCCTCTAGTCTGAAAGTGCCTAAGCTGCAGGGGTACTACAGGCAAGGAAAGCACTGATATACATATACAGCACATTCAGTATGTGACTGGCAGCACTCAAATGCATAAGAAAAATTCTGTTTGCCTTCTTGTCTCACAGTGAGCGTGATTACTGGGGGTATTTGGGTCTTGATGAAGCATTTTCTGTAATCTATCAAGCTGATCAATACATGTCGACAGAAAGCCCAGGAATGTGCCATTGTTATAGCAATGATGTGCTGTGATGAGTCTTTGAGTGACAGCTGGTCCCTCAACACATTTATAACCTCCTGTGAGTCTGTTTCTCAGGCAAATATACAATAGAGTAACATGGTATCCTACCAGTGAAAGATTTCATGTGAACCAAATGATTCTGGTCATATGTGTAGCTGACAGGGAATCCTAATAAAAACCATATTCAGTTGAAACCGCTTGTCCAAAAATGAGACACATAAAGAGAAATTCAAACACTATCATCAAAAATACGTTTCAGTGTGGTTTGATTGACTGAAATAGCATAAAGAGCTGTTTTAGAAATTGCTGCTCTTGTCCAAAGTATTGTTCTTCGCTACAGTGGATAGACACAAATTTTCTTCAAACTCTCCTAATTTGAGTAACCTGAGCAGCTATCCCTCTGTGCATTTTCAAAGAAAGCCAGCCAGAATGTTCCAAAGATGAAATCCTGCAATGCCCAGGTGGCACATCCTTGTGTCACTGATGTACACTCATTATACCTCCTTCTGTTTATTTTAGAAAAGGCATGAAGTTGAAGATGTCACTTATCACGGTGTGGAAAATGTCACATTTTCTCTGCCACCAGAACCCATCTTTCTCTTTCCATGGCCCGGATAAAAGGAGTGGCCTCAGCATGCATCTCTGCCATCTTTCTATTCCCTATGGAGATATTTGAGTGCGAGATGAGTCTCCCTCCATGCTGTGTACACACCGACAAAAAAGAATTGGTGCAGGGAACATACATACCTGGGATGTACTGCAAATTTTCCCCCACCAATAAAAACAAAGCAGAAATATTTCATTTTCAACATCTGCTACACTTCAATAATGCAATGCATTTGAATTTTTTATAGGTAAACTGTGTACTATTTACAAGGAAGGAAGTGATGCTGTAGTTGGAGCTGTTTTCTCTTATGATGTCTTTCTTAAAGAGGGATGAAAAGACATGTGATTTCACTTAAAACCCTTTCTTTCTTGAACTTTAACCTTATATTTATTTTAGTTCTTGAACAAGATAAATAAATATTATAATAAATACATATTATTCCAAAACTGATAGCACTAAATGATTTAGCTTAGTATGCTATATATTGCTATGCAATGATTGTAATTAAATAATTTGAGCTATGCTGATACTGAATTATGCCAATACCTCTGTACATTATGGCTGTTGTCATTACAGCCTGAAGATGATAGCCTAATAGGATTTTAGCCATGAAGCCCTCCTTTATTAACACGCCTTCATCTCTGATATCATCAAAAGGCTATCATCAACTAAAAGTTAACAGTATAAACCCTGAGCTCTTCTATCTCCTGAATGCGACGCACTATCATTTGCAGTTTTTTCCTGCCCCTGTGACTGATTATCATTACCTTTTCTTGCAAATACCATGCTCATTACGTTAGTGTACAGCCAAAACATTAGTAGAGGGAACCGATCTCTCTCCCATGAAGGGAAAGGAGAGAAGAAGAGCTATGAAGGCAGATTTTCCCCTAGCCTCAGCAGCCAGCCCTGGTGCGCTTGGCTATTAACCACAATGAACATGGGCTTTGTTATTAACATCTGTTCATCAGGGATCGAGCCCAGGCCTAATCACCCCTCACACCTTCTGTTTCTGCACAAGAAGAGAGGCAATCAAGGGCATCATTTGGCAGCTGGCAAGAACTACTAATGCTTTTCTCCTCCTCTGCTCTGCCCCCCTTCATCGCCTTTTCTCTCATCTCTGCCATCATTTTTTTTTCTAGTATCTCCCCCTTTTTCTCAAAATACGTCGCTCTCTTTCCTCTCTTCTGGGATTATGCTATTTTAGAAAAAGCACACACATATAAAACAAACACAACATACATGCATACACAGAGGTAGAGAGTGAACCTCTGATGAGAGGGTAGACTTGCAATGGCCGTAACAGTCCAACGCCATGGGTGGTTCACATGAACTCAACCTCATCTCAGCCTCTCTGGTCTGATCCCCCCACTGTATCTCAGGCAGATGTTCAGAGGTTCAAATCAGCCTCAGAAACAACATTCAGACAGGGTGTGAAAGAAAAGACAGACACAGGAAGGGGGCACTATGAGACAATGAAAAAAAAATGGATTATTTCTTATAGGAGAAATAAAGCTTTTGAGGTTCTGTTGGTGCTGTAAAATGTGAAACTATATTTTGAGTCAAAAGCCACCTGTTTTTCCTTATTTGAGTCCTCGTGCTTTTTTCTTGTCTCGGAAGTTTCTGTCTCTCTCTGCATGCTCATCTGTGGCAGTGCTGCTGCCACCATATATGTTTTTTTCTGTCTGCTACTCATGCCAGAGATTGCAGAATTTGTTGTCATCGGATTAATCCCTTTGTCAGCTTTGGCCTCATGAACACATTCTGTCTCCTTCTGTTACTCACAGGAAGGAAGGAGCGGGGCATCTGTGTTTGGTTTGGCTATGTCTAAATCAGCACTCCTTGTTCTATCACAGTACTACGGATATACACACACACACTCACACACACAGACACACTCACACACACACACACTTTCTCTCTTCCAGTCTTTTTCTAACAGAGAACATCATGTCCTTTTCTCTCTCAGCAGAGTGGCTTCTCAACACAAAGCCTTTTCATGTGTGGATGTGGGTCTGGGATGGCTGTCACATGCTGGATATGCTCTCTGGGGCTGTCAGCTTGAGATGATGTTTACCAGGATGCTGCTGTCAGTCAGAAAAGTCAACATCACTGACAGTGCTATGCTGTCATTTTCGTCTGTTAAGACACTTAAGTTTACCCAATTAAAAAAAAAATAATAATAACATGGATATCTAAAAACACGTAAAAAAAATTAAATCTCTAATATCTCTCAAAGTTAACCCAATAATGTTTATTCACCATTTTCCAACCAGGACAATTCCTTGCATATTTATTAATCTAATCATTAAAAATTCTAGTTTTCTTGAAAATGAAACCTGAACTTACTTCTTTTAAAGGTATGTGGATATTTTCCTGGAGTTTCCATTCTGAATGTTTTAGAGTTATTTGGTGGTAGCAATAATTTATCTTGCAAACTCCCACACCACTGAGGTGCCACAGAACAATTCTTGTAGCTATGTTTTGGCGCTATCTTTTTTTCCTCTTTGTTAAATTGTTTTAGACAATAGATAATCTTTATTTTGTTTAAAAAAATACATGATTCCTTCTTCTCTTGTTCCCCCAAACATTTAATTTATAAAAGAGGAAAGTCAAAATTTAAAGTTACTTTTTTTGATTGTATTTTTACTTCCACATGTTTTTATCAACAAAGAGTGAAAAAAAATTCATTCAGGCTTCATTTGTATCTGTGCTATTAACAGCATTTTTCATTAATTTAACTCGAAAAATAAAATCAAACATTGTCTGGATGTTTTTTTTAGAACAAAGGTATCACTTTAACACAGTATGTTTCCTGGATCAGCCATCTTTTAAAATTGATTTCTAAAAATCAGAGGTAAACAGACTTAAGTTAAAAAGCATGTTTACATCTGATAATAAAATTCATCTCCACATGTTTCTGCAGTTTCATGCAGATTACCATGTATCCTCCTTTTTACATATCACACTTTATCAGTGAAAAATAAGACATCTTTGCTAACCTGCAGCTGGTCTTCGATGGTAATTCGTTCATGCCAAATAAAGGAAGTTCCGGCCCATGTTGCTGTGTGCTTAGACACATCAAACCAGCATCACCTGTTCAGCTGTGTGGTGGTTAGAGTTGTGATTTCTGTAATGGCAGTTTGCCCCAATTATACATAGCCTGTTTTACCCCTGTTGCCTTGCTGGCTTTATGACACATCAATGCTGACTCAACTTCAACCCCTCCAACGCACGCAAAACACCCAAGCTCAACAAAGGCTTACAATCTGTGAGTAACTAACAGCACATCAATGATAAGTTTATTGTTTCCACAACATCCCAAATTCAAGCTAAGTTTAAATGCAACTCTGCTGAACAAAGATACACAAAGTGAGGTTTTTAGAGTCATTCTTAATAAGTCTGTGTTCAGAAATATGAAGAAAATAAATTACTCTGCTCACTGGGAAAAGTGATTTTATTGCCTGTAATAGATCCACAGACACTTTAAACCATGAAATACATAACAACAAGTTCTGGCAAATAATTACAAAAGTGCTATAAGAGCTTAAGATAGGCAATGTTACATTTGAGCACCAGATTTGAAAAGCTCCTTTTTTTGCCAAATGTCCAAGGTAAGTGAATAAACAGCTGTTTCATGGACCGATGAGATGGACTCGGAGCTTCGGCTTTGTGCTCACAGCTGTTTTCTTCACTCACATAGCAATAATTAAACTAAGTAGAAGCTATTTTGACCTTGTTTTACAAACTTGTTTAGTTATCAAACAAAACAAAAAACTAACAAAAAAAAAAAAAAATCATTGCAGAATCTCAGAAAATCTAATGAGTATATGAGAAAGACACATTTACATTTACATTGATCAAGGAATGTGGCCTCGTGTATCCCACTCCAATTCTATGTTTGGTCTGACAGATCCAGTGTCGATGCATTCTGAGTTCTTCTACATCAGATTGAACAACCTAACGCTGTTAGCATTTTAGCATGCTGAGATTAAGTCATCCATAGGTTGGCTCGTCCTTTGTCTTGTATGTAATGTGTAAAGGTAATTTAAGTTCTACTTTCATATATCCACCTTATTTTACTAATTTTATGTTTGACTTATTAATGAACAATTCAATACACTATTCTGTAACAATTCAGTAACATAAAAATGCAATTGTCCATGTTACATATTTAACTGGCCTGTGAACATTGAAACTCGTCACTAAATGTCTTAAATCTAAAGATTTTAAACATAAACCTTTCAAGGATGAATTGGCATAGAAACACATTAATTTGACTTTGATTTCAATAGAGTTGCAACTTCTGTTTGTCAGTGAGTGGCGGACATTACTCATCCACACCTAAAACACAATGCACCCATGTGCTGATCCGCATGTAAAAGCATGTTAATTTAGGGTTCATCTGTACCAGTTTGCCCTGAAGTTTAACAGGAGTAACTGAATTTGAAAACTTGCGCTTGAAATAAGCTCTTTTTCCTTTTTTCTTTCTTTTATTTTTTTAAATACATCCAGTCAACACACAGACACAATACGGTCCCTTGCACCCCCTACCATGTGTACTACTGCTAAGTGTGAGCAGAATTTGTCTAATTAGCCTGTTTGCAGGCTTGGAGCATCACTTTTTTATGAGGTATCAGGTCCTCAAGGTTATTTCCGTTTTTCCAGCTTGTGTGTACATCTTTCTGTGCATGTGTGAGTGTGTGTTTTCTCTTCCCCTCTGTTTGCTTGCATTCTCTTTTTTAATTGAAAATGTTGACTCAGGTTGTCTCCATCTGTTAAGTGAGTAGCAGCATGACTGCAAATAATTATGACCTTTCCAGTCGGTCTTCTCTTGAACTGCAGTGCCTTCATGGAGAGCTCTGCTCATAAAGGAACAGAAATGTTGTTACACTTTCTTTGTGAATACAAATATATTACCTGAGGATATTTATACCGTGCGATCATTTTGAGAATTGACTCAGAATGACTCAATTCTTTTCTTTACATTGTCATACCACTACATGTCTGTAATTCATATTTGCTTCCTCCATTCACCCTCTTTTTCCATTTCTAGCCACAGGGGTCAAAGATAATGCATACAGTTGACGTTAGTCAACAATAGCTTTTTGGTCATGGCTCACAACGTCCACACTTTACTTCTACAGACAAGGGTCGTCAATTTTATTGTTTAAAAGTCATTCTGCCTAACCTCTATGACTCCATTTCCTTTCATTTCTTGACCTAACTACCCGTTCAGTTCTCGTCTCCCTCTTGCTCGATGGCTTCAGTGCGTATGTATTCACCACGCAAGAGCTCTCTCATTTCCAGTGTTCTCTTCATTGTCATCTCATTCCTCATGGACAGTTCTATTTCTGTAATGGTGCATGGTCAACCATTATCTCTCTATCACACAATTGTCTCTCTAAGACATTTGCCCATATACAGATTGAGATTTTCACCTTGGTGTCACCTAGGTTTCTGGAGCATATGTCTCTGTCTGAAACCTTTTACCAAGTCAGAGCTTACAGAGCCAGAACAGCCAGCCAAGCTATACTGCCACCCACATAAATACCTGTGATTCAATGGAAGGAAGTGTGCCCACAGTGGAAATGATAACAGAGGAACTGATCTAGGCCCGTACAGCCAGAAGAGTGGTAGTGTCCCTCCTCTGTCAAAGTAAAAACAGTGAGGTGCTAAACATCTTCCATCCCAGCAGTGGCAGGGGGCTTACAATGCCATTAGAAAAAGTGTGGAGAAACACTTGGAGTGTCAGTTCCTCAGGCTGGTTTTACTGCAAGACTCTGTGTCCAGGGATGTTGCAGTCATGCCAGTAGGAGAAAGTGGCAGGCTGGGTGCTGTAGAAATTATACAGAGTATTAAAAGGGAAAGGGGGGTTGAGGCAGTAGTATGTGAAGGATTGGCTGTAGCCCCATGCATGTGGCCTGCCACAAGAAATACTATTTACTACTCCTTACCAGCAGGTATGGTGTGATTCACAGACTGGAACCTGGTAATTTCTGTGTGCGTATTAACATATATAAATGCATAAGCACATGTAGTGACAGAATATGCACATTTCTAGACACACTTGTTCACAGTTGCATGTGATTGGAAAGAAAAGTAGTTCGGGCTTTGATGGGTTAAATGGCCATGTGCCCCCTGTGTTGAGGGGGAATGTGCTCCTGTGCTGTGAGCGATCACTTCCTCTCTCAGGGGCTCCAGCATGGGGCCAGACTGGTGGCTGTTAGCTGGAGATGGATGACTCCTCCTCCTGCCTCTTCCGACAAGTAGAGTGCACAGGCAGAAAACTACATGAAAACCTGAACAGGTAGCCACCAACAGCACTATTGTGTGTAAACAGAAGACAGGACTCTCAGCTGGATGAGTTTAATGGAGGGGGGAAATATGAAATGGAAAAATGTAATAGCATAATGTAATGTCTGGGGTAAGACACTTTATGACCCAAGGTAGCATATTATTTACTTATATGATTTTGGAATGAAACCTAAAACACTGTGGCCTGTGAAATGTCGGCTTTGGAATGTGAACATTCAAATAGTCACTAACTGATTGCTAAGCAAACTGTCTGTCCTTTCCATTTTATCTCAGGGAAACAATTATTGTGGTATAATCTTGTTTAAATCAATATAACAGATGCAGGATTTCTGAACTTGCATGTGGTCTGATCTTAAGCTATGTGAGTAAAAGCAAAACACCCAGAGAAACCTTTGCTACTTGCTAAACTTTGTGTTAACATGTACACTACAGAAATGACAGTGCATTTTTACTAAGAGTTATAGTGATAGCTTTTTCAACATGAGTCAAAGTTGAGTTTCCCTCCCTCACAGCACTGTAATAAAATATAGCTCAAACAGTCCAAAAGAAGTTAATTTTGAGAGAGGGAAAGGCCATTCTCCTCAGTCAATGTGTGTTGACCACATGAGCAACTGCACTTCATCTTTCCTCTGCACGGACCAAGAATGGAGGTCACCCTCAAAGCCCAGCACAAAGAGTGAACTGATCCTGTGGTGTTGACTTTAACATTATGTGCTGCCTCCCCTCTGCCGTGTTCAGAGGCCTGGGCAATGTATCTGAAGTGAAGTTCTCTCAGCAGGTGGAGGTTCAAACGGCTCCCAAACCAGAGGCACCTCGGGAAGGATCAAATGGCTGCTGCCCTGAGTCCTGCCCAAAATTTGACCTGCACCAAAAAAAAAAAAAAAAAAGAAAAAAGAAAAAGAAAGGGGCCTGTTCCAGACCATTGCTGCTTACCCCCCACCCCAAACTCTGCAAAAACAACAAAAGGGAAAGTGTGTGTCAATATATGCATGGGCTTGGGTGTAAACTTGGGTGGGTGAGTGTGTGTCTATAAATGGTGAAACAAGAGCACATGCGCCTGAAAACACTGACCCAAACTTGAGTAAACACACAAACGACATCCTTCTGGCTTTTTTCCTTTGAACACATATGATGTCCAGCTGAATCTGTCCGTGTATGAACATATGACCTGTGTGTGAAATTTTTCACGTGAGGTCACGCATATGTTTATTTATGTTGGTTGGCAAAGTGTTCCAGCTCTATTTTTTTTTTTGGTCTATTATATTCAATACATTTTAAGTTCTTAAGAATTTTATATACACCCTTTAGACTAGAACAATGTCCTTGTCTAAACTTCACTGAAGATTTTATGCAAATGTGTTATTTATTGAATGTGTTATACTGAAATGTCCCTAGAATATAATGATACATATTTAATTATTTTGGCACCATTTTGTTCTTTTAAGTTTTGTTTTTCCATCTTATGATTACTTTAAGGCATATGTGACAAACATCTGTAAATCACAGTCATGTAATAGAGCTACTGAACATTTGAACAGCCATTGATTGCCACCAGCTGTTACGCCTCACCCTTTGGATAGTGAGTGATGGGCCAAACTTGACCTTCTTTCTGAGAGGCAAGGGGTATGGAGCTGAGGGATTGAAAACATCCTCTTAGAATGATGGCTGTTTCAGGGACTGGAGTCATTGGGAATATGACCTGCCAGTCACAAACTCTGTGGTATCAAAAAGAGCCAGCAGTGGCATGTCAGCTATGTTGCCCATGCACCAGCCAGACTTTGCAAGCCAAGTTGAGCCAGCAGGATGCCACTGGTCACTAGCTTTACTAATTGCAACAAAGTTATGTTTACAAACTAATAGTTACTAGATGAGTTATTTGATTCTTTTTGTCATAAAAATTCTAAATTGATCGTTTTGTTTACATGCAGCACTACTAAATGCATGTATTGTACCTGCACAATCAAGACGGAAACTTCTACCTCATGGATTTGATTAAAACACATCTAATCAAATGGCAGAAACATGGATCTGTGTTACACAAATTGCAAACATGCATAAAAACATTTTGAGGTTTGATAAGTGCTCTTTTAATTATGTCATCTCACTGTGCATTCCTCTTTTCTTCCGGCTGGAATAGGAGAACAATCCCTTAAAGCAGCACTAACTTTGGCAGATTTTACATTAAACTTTAGCAGTTTAATGTTGACTCTTGTCTTATCTCTTGCTCAGTCACTTTCTTTCTTTTTCTTGCTTCTTCTGATAATGTTTTCTTGGGTTTCCAAAATGGCCAGTGTCTAGATATCCAGTTGCTGGCATGTGATGTAGTGCCAAAAAGCAAAATGCAGCTGTCACGTGATGCTCAAAGCTGGAACAGGAAGTTGTGAAGTGCAAATCAGAAGCAAAGAGTTCAGCGTTGGAAACCAATAACATTACTTTAATAAAGTATGAACAGGGAACCATATAATAAACTTAAGTTGTTCTAGTTTTGTACTGACTTACTTTTTATGAGTAATATTAATCAAAGAATCAGAATATTGCTCCTAAACACAGATTTGTGTCATAAACTTTTATTTCAGTGTTACAGAGAGAGGTTACATGCTTTCAACAACAACAACAATAATAATAATAATGATAATGATAATAATAATAATAATAATAATAATAATAATAATAATAATAATAATAAACAATAAATTTATCACCATCCATCACCTCAAATATAATGTGTACTTTTGCTGGTAGCATTTGTTTATAAGACATTGATTTTATTTAACATATACATATAAAACTCTGCTGCATTTAAGTAGTGTCTGACATCCATTAATGGCTGGCTATACCTTTAACTTTTGAGTCTCCTGTGAAGTGAATATTAAAGTGGGTGGAAAAAGTGAATGAGTTGACAAACCAAACACAGACCTGAAGTGTTATAATAAAGCTGTACAACACACAGATACTTTTACCAGCTCACATAAATTTAATGCATATTCACGCAGCCCAAACACCAGCTGTAAAATTGTTTACTGTTTGGTTGACCTTAAACTGAGTTGTATGGCTTTTTTTAGTCTTATCAAACCAAATAATCCTACACATTAATTAGCCCACAAAAGAAATCGTTGGCTTGACATTCATGAAATCATCATGAGGATAGTAATGTCACACACAGACACAATGATTTTGGGTAGTTAACAAAAAAAAAAAGAAAAAAAAAAGAAAACCAGGCAGGGAGAAAAAGGGACACAAGCAGGTGTTTTTGATTGTAATTGACAAAAAGACTATTTTAGGATATGGGGTGGTGTGAGGGTAGATGTTTGATTTACTGCTGATTTGTAGAGTCCCGTAATTTAAATCAGCAACTGTAGAAGGCATTTGGAGGTGATTTTTCCTTTGGTGTAAAGGAGGGTGAGGTAGGAGGGTGGGGGATAAGGCTGAAATAGAACGGACAACAGTT
>JBAMHW010000020.1:11792783-11803751 GCA_037177495.1 Rhadinocentrus ornatus | reverse complement strand
AATAATAATAATAATAATAATAATAATAATAATAATAATAATAATAATAATAATAATAATAATAATAATAATACTTGAACTGACATTATTTTGTCTAATAAGATTTACATTATGAGGCGCTGAAATTTAAAAAAAGCATGTAATCTTGTTATACTATCTACAATAAAAGCTCTAAACACCAGACTATGATGCTGCTTGATCTCATTTGACTCCTGCATGTATACACATAACTAGCTAAAATGGACTAAAGTACCGCACACAAGCTCCAAAGTTCAATACTACTGAACATTTTTTATAAAGTGTTTTTTAATACAGCTAAAATGCCCAATTAATTACAATTAAATGTTTCTTTTCCAGGCTGCCACTTTGCTCTCAAAAAAAAGAGTATAATCTTCCAAAGCACCATTAAAGTCACTCAAAGATATGCCATGTGCATTGAATGTTGTTACACTTAAGGATCTCCCACAGAGGAAGTTTTGGAGAGGCAGAAGTGACTTAAACATTTGCATTACATTACATCGGCGAATAACTAAATTACTCTTCTGTGCATGTTTACTGGGAAAATGACAGTGGTCCAATTAATCGGCCAACTGTGCATGGAACCTGAGTCAGTGTCGCACATGAAACCAACTTGAAGTTTGATTCGACCCAATATTGTCCACTTCTCTACTTTGCTATCAGTGTGACTGGTCATGGTTAGGTAAAAGAAAATTGTCATGTTTAGGAATGGATAAAAATGTAGTTAGGGTGAAAAGCACATGGTTAGCCAAAAATATAAATAAATGCACAGTGCCTTTTTTATGTACTGGTACAATTCATTGTTTACTTAAAAATTATGGTTCGTATTTAAAGCTGGATCTTAATGTGCATGTAGTATAAACATCCAACACTTAAATGCAAGCATAACTACAAGCTATACAATGAAGTTTACAAACTCTCCCAATCATGAAAAAATTGACTCCCCTAAAATTTCTGGCAGTCTTTGATGGGGATTTGGGCCCAAATGAAAATGCATTTGAAATGAGCAGCCCTCTGCGGCCCCCACAGTGTGCAAAGATGGCATACAGCAATAATCTTAAAAAAATGTAATTAAACGCAGATAAGATTAATACAATCAGGGAGAGATGATTGAAAGATGCTGTTGTTGTGTAGGAGGGTGGTCAGGCCCCCAGGCCCCTGGGCCCCAAAACGAGGCGGCTAACTGTGGGGAAGGGGGCCCTTCGCACTGGGATTAGCTTAGCCAGGTGGGGGAGCTTCGTGGTTGAAGCATTTAAATTAGCGGTGAGATGACAACCCCCATTAGGAGGGATTAAAGGCCTGCTGGCAGGCAGAAATGCACTGGCACTGGCAGGGGCATCCGTCACACAAAACCCAAGGTGGTGTGGCACAAGTCAGTCACTCGACAGCTGCTGTTGTCCTTATTACACTCACACATGATGGTGTTAAGAAATTCCACCTAATATAGTCATGTTTGATTTGTGTTGTTTTTACTGTAACCATGTGTTTAAAATAGCGCATGCTTTCTATTGTGATTTGACTTCATGCTTTACCATGAAAACACTTTTATACTTTGGTTTGAGCTGCTTTGTTCATGGCTCTATTTCAAATGTGGAAACTAAAGAAGCCCAACTATGCAGCCTCTCTTCAACTTAATTCAAAAGGACAGCAGCTGGGTTCAGGAGTGAGACTACACCCAAGTCTAGTCACCATGGCGGTACCCGCAGAGATTCTGTCGGCGGAATTGTGATAACGTCAAAAAGCTGCGAGAGAAATCACTGGCTTACTGCCACCTGACAACGGTACTTTTTGTTCCTGATGCGTTCCCGAGTTTTAAAGGCAGAGGAAAACAAAGCATAAAGTAGCAATCCGATTAAAACAATCTCTTTGTGTCCTGATTAACATACATTTCCATGACAATAGCCCTCTGTGATCAAACAGTGGTAGGTGAGTGTGGTGCCCTATGTGGTGTTATGGCCCCTCAGAAGGAAGTCCAAAATCCATGCCACGAGCAGGGGATCTTCCCTGCCTGGATGTATGCAGGCTGTTTGGCCTGCGCTGCTCATCATAAATGTGTCATCTTTGCCATAGCAGCTTACAAACAAGAAGTTTTAAAGCCAGCCACCTGCTGAACTAAGAGCTGGGATCAGTATGGGATGAGAGGATCGTTTCTCTACGCAAACTAACCGATGACAAGTTCCAGATAGACACAAAAACAGCTGAGGGTGGGAAAAAAAATATATCAGAGGGAACCCTCTATTTAAAATCCACATGCAAAAGAATGTAAAATGTATCATTTAGCATCTTGTGGTCTCTGCACAACACATGCAAACATTAGTGATGTGTTCTTACCTTATTAGTGCAGGTAAGGCTAAGAGAGAAACACAGAAAGGCATGGCCATGGTGTCAGTAACAGCTTGAGATGGTATAGGGGGGGTAAAAAAAGAATATGATGAAAAAAAAATGGAAGGAGGACTAGACAGACAACATCAGATGTCACTGTTTGGTATTTCTACAAAGCTCCAGAGAGAAAGGCTAGCCTGGAGCCATCACTGTGTTTGAGACAAATGAAGAGAGAGTGTGCAAGCTCCTGTGCCAACCTGGGCCTTCTCTGTTCCTCTGCAGTGTGCCGAGCTCTCCAGCGGCATCAGGAAATCAAACAATTAGCAGGAGGGAAATAAAAGGTTCTCTTTTGCCCTCTGGCACTAATAAACACAGTAACTGTGTTTGGAAAATGATGCCGTCATCATGCAAAGTTCTGTGCCCTGATGTATCTGACAACACTGTCAAAAACCACATCACATCCTGAAAAGAAAAACATAACAAACCTGTTTTACAATTAAAACAAACATTAGACTTAGATTTAATAGATATTTAAGTTTAAATATGGGCTTAACTTAGATAATAACAATTCCAGACTAAGAAATGCCATAACTGGATTTATTAGATAAATATTTGATTATAAAAACAAGTAAATGAGTTTATGACAAAAATGTGTACAAAAGGATTAGATACAAGTTTACATTTTAATTAGCAATTTTACACAGTTTAAAATCCAGTAAATTGTATATAGTCAAATAAAATAATAAATAGGTCATAAGTATATGGACCACATCTTTGGAAAACATTTATGAACAGACATATAGCTATTTGTATGGACCCAACTGAGGACCCATCATAAAAATTCATAAATAAATATAATCATAAAGACCAAGAAGTTCGTGACTCAACCTAAATTGTTTATTGCATTTCTCCTCATCCAGCTGGGTATTGAAGCTACATTTAGAGCTACATGAAGTAGCTTTAAAAGAGCAGGGAAGAACATGAGTCTCCTCATATTATGGCAGAGTTCAGCACGCTCTCTAAGTGGAATTCTTAACTATGGGACCCCTTCACAGCGAGGAGTTTCTGTTTACATAAAAGAGCCGAGCGAGGTCTGGGATATTGCACTCGGGACTGGGCCATCCCAAACCTCTGTCTCAGCGCAACGGAGAAAACATGGACGTTAATGTAAAAGCAGAAAACAAGGAACATGTGTTTTCTGCTGGAGATGAAAGTTTCTGGGATGGTTTGTTTTAGGTGAAGTGAGAGAACTTCAAAATTTGTTTGTGCTGTGACTGGACCTGATGTTTCTACAGAGATATGTCTCACTTTCACAATAATTTGTATTGATTTAAAGACTCAAATCATGTTAGGTTTTCCTCTTGTTAAATACCCAATGCAACAAAAAATTAACTGAATAAGACTAAGCTGTGTAACAAGCATGACTATTAACATAAAATCATCATATGTAAGAGACTGGGATTCGTTAAATAAATTCAGGAAATAAATTCCTTGTTTTAGTTTAGTGAATGAACAATTAATATGAATGAAATCATAACATTTTGCTCTAAAGATAGATCTAGAAAACATATTTACAAAATATTTATATGCAGTTTCCACTGAATTTAATGAGCTAAATGAAAACTTATTACACAAATGTCATCATCATTAAAAATGATAATGGAAAAAAAGATGAAAAATCCCTGTACAACTGTAAGACGTGTTTTATGATTTTATCTTAATACATTTGTTATAGCAATGTGACTATAATTTATTTTAAATTTGGAAATGTGTGCACTCAGTGGTACAATCTGATTAAAGGTAGATTAAGGACATATGTGTGGTTTGAATAATACATGTAATAGTAAAGCTAATGGAAGCTGACACCATATCCTTGTAGTACTGAACCATTATTAAAAATAAAAGGAATATAGGATGCGTCTCCAGGCAAAAACTTAGAAACTGAATCTGATTTCTTTTTTTTCCTTTATCTTTTCTTAAAGAAAAAATGGACTATTGATTTATGACTAGATCTGGATGAAATCAAGTTGAATCTTATGTCCTTCAGCAGGAATAATATGGGGTTTATTTGTTGAAAGGGCATTTAAAGTATCAGGAAAGATATGTTGTACCCTTTTAATGTTAATGCACAGCTGCTATTCAAATTTCCAAATTTTATTTTGCCACAGTTCTTTTTTAAATTTGACACTGAGTTGTAAGAATTATTCTTAACTCCTTCGTTTAGTTTTATGCGCTGAGAGTGGCTACTAGATTAAATCTGACATAATTAAATCTAAGCATAAGCCATATTTATTAAACGTTAGATTTGAATCATAAACTTTTCCCCCATATTTACAGCATTGTTTGTAGCTGTTTCCTTTTCATTGCAGCAATTATTTTCCAGACTCCCTCAGCCTGTTTCATCCGGTCTCGTCGTGTGAAACCGAGCACACACACTGCTCTGAGTCCATAGAGCCACTGGAGTCCAATATTGGCCTGACCTGTCCACATTTTCCCCAGCCTGTCTCTGTGCTCCCAACATATCTCTAAGTAGCGCTTCACACTCGGGCACCCTCTGAGATGGGGGGCCACTTTGATAGAGATGGATGCACTGGTGCTCTACTGCCCCCCAATGGCAGCTGCCACACTCACACTCAGCGGCGGCTAGCTAAACTCTGCCTGCCAGTGCTGGGCAGTTAGTGCTCAGCACTGAGAGGGTGGACTGGAGAGCAGGAGGCTGACCACAGCGAGGCCAAAGGAGAGAAGCCTTCACACAGGAAAACTAGTTCAAGCAGATGATGCCATGCAGGAGAGGTTTGTAATAGTAAGCTATGAGCAGATGTAAAGGAGCATGCTTCCATGATGGATGCTAAGACCTTCCACTGCTTCCTGATGCATTCACTACTGGGAAGATTATGGTTTAGAAAGCAATACAGCATGCCTTATTTATTTTCTGCTATTGCCCCATACTTACACCTGTTCTTATGCAAGCAAGTAAAAATCCCAAAATACTGTACATACCCAAGCAAAATAGACACCCAGTTGCACAAGAAAACATGGTCACAGAGCTGCCTATAGCTCATAAAGATAAATGTAGACAGTGTGCTGAGGCCCAGATGGCTTAGTCACAATGGCTGTGCAGGGCAGCCTTTGATGGGTGTGAGTGATTGATTTCAGGCTTGACTGGCTCTGATAGAGTCACCTCAGGAGGTGCCTGGCAACCACAGGCCCACGCCAGAGCCTTTCTGCAAGAAACAAGATGGAGCTGAAATTTGCTGGATGCCCAGCAGCTTCATTCCCATCCCCATAGAAGTCTAAAACATTCTGGGTACTTACAACTACTGGAATTGGATAGATTTTGTTACTAGCTTCAGCTTTCAATGGCAAAGCAGTTTACAGTGGTGTAATTGGTCATTCAATATGTCCCAGCATGTTATCTTCAACACAAAACACATCTATTTTCAAGTGCTCTTCATTTTTTAACTCTTTTCCCTTTCCTTATCCAGAAGGCGATAGTACAACTGTGAAACCGTGATTAACCATCAAATCCAGAGATAAAGCACAATTTGTACGATACAGGGTCTTCACAAAAATAATTCTAGTTTTATATCTGTATGGTTTTTCCTTTGTTACTTTATGCTCTGTTGAGGCGCTGTAATTTGCCCTGCATGAAGATATTGAGCGATAGCTGTAATGGAATATGGCTGTCATCTCGGGGTGACATTTTCAGCACTGCCACTGTGCTGCGACCGACTCCACTGAGCTCACTGGGCAGGAGGGCACTGTGTTCACGAGGAACATATTTGCCCCGGAGTCATCTCAGTTACCCGCTACAGTATGACATGATTTGACAATCAATTAACCGTCCCCTTGCTAAGTAAGACCCCTCAAATAAAACTAGTCCATGACCTCAGGAAAGGTGTTTTCTCTGTTGGCAGACATGTCAGGGTGAAAAGGGAAGTTTTGATTTGGAAATTAAAAATGAATAATAATAAATAAAAATGACTAGTGTTAAGTTTACACACTTAAGCTGCAGAATGGCAGCAAAAATTGCATATATATTTATCTCCCTTTTCTTAAAAGTTTAAAATTATTTATTTATAATCTTTAGATATGTGACATCTAATAGCAATACAGTCATTTTTATTGGAAGATTAATCAGCCTGCCATAGCTTCCAGTGCAAGAGTCAGATAGAACATCGTTAAAAAAAAAAAAAATGAATACTGACAAACAAAAATAAGTCTAAGAAAGTGAAAGATCGGTTTTTATTTTTAATCACATCACCTAATTGCTTCAACAAAATAAACTTTACTCTGATTGACCATGGCAATAGCATTTCAACAGTAATAATTACTACTGTGATGACACTGACATCAGGCAGGTACATTTGGCCTCATTTGAATAATTTACATCTAAAGACATGATGCTCTTTCTCTCTTTTTTTTAAATTTACCAATTAGTTCTCCATATTTATAAAATTGCAGCTTACAATAACAATGTTGTGTTTATTTAAGATAAAAGTGTAATGTGTCTTGCTGGTGATGCCAGAGAAATGAATTTGTCTGAGAATAACTGAGTTGTTTTTATCATCCAAAATATATCTTCAGGGAAGAAGAGTAAAAAGGGAAAATGTTGTCCAGAATCACCCAAAAATCAGAACTGATTTGTGCTATAAATGATGCCACTGATGTTAAACATCTTATTAAAGAATATGTTTCAAAAGATATATTAATATCCAAACCTTTTTTCAGCTTCAGACACCCTGTCTTAACCCAGATATACGAGAAAACAGTAGAAGGGTATAGCTGCCACTCATCCGGACCTGGCTTCAAACAAACATATATCTAACTGGAGACAGAGGGGCAGGCAGCGAGGTGACAGAAAGGGCAGGGCAGCTCTGCCCGCCTGGAGAGTTTGGCATGTGCCCTCCCCAGGCCTCCCGCAGGCCTGGGGTCAAAGTAAATAAAGGGGCGATGAGGACCGCCTCCAGCAACCCCCTTACCAACCCCTTCTCCACACTTCATCCTACGTCCCAGTAACAGGACTCAGTCTCTTTATGCAGTGACCACGCCCTCCTGAAGCTCTCCATACCTCTACTGCCACATGCCTCCTTTTCCTGCACTCTCCAGCTCCATGTTGAGTCATGAGGCCAGAGCCCCATTTTCAACAGTTTGTAACAGTCCAACATTGAAACACAGCCAGGAAGCTACAAAACGTAGGCCCCAGTGGTGGCGCAAACATTGCTGCTCCATGTGCACAAAATAAGCACAAATAGAAATACGTACATTTAGATACACATTCAACTCTCAATTCACATTTTCTCATGCAGTGAATAAAATGTCCACACCTGAGCACATATAGGGCAGAAGAAGCAACAGACTAATTCAGTCTAATCAAGATGATAGAGATTAAAACAACCAGAGATGACCCATGGTTGATTAAGAAGTTTTTATTCATGTTTATTCACGAGCTACATGTCAGAGCTGGTCTCAGTCCCTTTCCAGGACAAATCTCACAAGCTGAAGTCAAAAGTTGGCAGCCCTGCACCTACAGCTGCATATATACCCTCATTACAAGTGTAAACATAGAAGACTAAGCCCTGTAAGAAATTGCATGCTCTTTCAGCCACACATGTGCATGTATATCCACACTGACCTACCTTAAATTTAGTTTAGTGACTACTTCATCTTGTGCACAAAAAATGCAAGCACACATGCATAAACACAAACATATGTGCGCACCCATACGTGCAACTTCTCCAGTAATGGAATCCAGAGCTATATTCCACTTGAAGACTGGATTCAGAAAGTATAGAAATTGATTCTGAGTTAAGGGGTGGTGAACAAGGAGTTCACATTCCCCCAACAGATTTAGAAAATTGGAAAAAATGCTTTACACGTAATAAAAAAACTATAGCCATACAGCTTGCTGAGCTCATAGCAGGGAACACAGGATTTGCAGTGTGAGAAGGGAGCTTAGAGGACTTGTAAGCTTGTGTTAAATATCTGTTCATCTATGGTCGTTTAACAGGTTAACACATTCACACACTATTCCCACCTACTTATTTAATGAACGACTATATAAAAGTAAACTTCCATTCATGCTACACATTTTGTAGCACTTCCCTCACCTCCCCGACCCCAAAACAGACTGCAACTTTTCTTAAGCATCCCACATCTGAGATGATATTTAACAAGACACCAGCCAGAAAATGATAATATGCTAACATCCTCTCCAAGTTAATGTCAGGGCAAAGTAGACACATGGAGACCGACTACTTCTACCCTCCTCCTCCTCCACCTTTCCCTCCCCTCTGTCTCCCCATCCCTCCTGCTGGAGGAATTCCCAACCCTCTCCGCAGGTAGCCAGCAAGCCAAGACCAGCCGAACATGTGTTTTCCTACCCTGTTTGGGTCAGAGTGAGGTCGCTTATTCATTCCCAGTGATATAGCGACTCGACTCGCCTGCTTGTATGCTTATCATGTGCTGCGCCCTCACAACAGATGATGAATTCCACCCAGCCGATATGGATAGATAGATAGAGGAAGGGAAGAGGGATGGGGGAGAAAGATGGAGAGAGACCCCCCTCCGATGCCTCCAGACGCATCTCGTCTCAGCCAGTTTGCAACTCAATCAGTGACATGTGCGATGTTTAGAGTTGAATTGTATGTTATGGTACTTTTTTTTTTTTTTGCTTTGGTTGTTTTCAGATGTTCAAGCTGGGGATGGTTTTGAACTTTGACCACAAAGTTATGAATTTTCTTTTAAGGCTCAAAGGAGCTTAAGGAAAACATTTTCAGGACAATGTACACAGGATATTCAGGTTTCAAAGCAAGTTTGGATTTCACTGGGCTGTCTTGCTTTTAACCGTGCTGTTTCCACAAGTTGGTTTTGTTCATTCTTTAGAACATTCATAATATTGTTGCAAGAAGTTCAGAGAACCCAAATACAACATTGCTCTGCTGCTGATCATTCTAAATAATGGTTGTTAGCTCATTTACACATAGAGAATATTATTTACATTTTTGTATTTAGTAGGAGTAAATGTGTACAATTTATGAACTCTAGTTATTAGGGGGGGGAAGAAAAAGAAAGAAAAAAATAATTCTTGTACATAATATCAATACCACAAACTTGTTACCCTAATTGATGCCAGAGACAATGAGTCAGGGATGTGTGTGTTGCCAGGAGGACCAGTGATGGAAGTACTGGTGAGGAAAGACTTGATGAAAGGAAGTATAGTCTGATTCTTGTAATTTATTACCTAATTAGGTAACAATAACATAAGTCATTTGATACTCTCAATGTTTATTTTGTCTGTCATGGTTCGCTAACCGATGCAGTAAGCTTTGTAAAACATTTGCACGTCTAAGTGCATCACTCTAAATACATGATTTGACAAGTAACCTCAAGAAATTTGTTGATCACATCCCATGAATCCACTTTAATAAGAGACAGCCTGTTTCCTTTCTCTTCTGATCCAAATAAAAGTCTTCTTAAAAGCATGCACGCCTGGTAACAGCAGCTGCAGACAGGAGACTGTAGCACTAATGAGACATAACATGAATAAACAACAATAACACTTAGGTAGCACAGCCTGTACTTAATGTTTATCAGGTGTCGTGGCACCCATGACACCGTGCTGAGTAAGATTCTCGACAGGAGGCATCCTCTTGGCCCCTTCACCAGCATGTGGGCACCGATGGGAGCTGAAAAGGCGAGACAAGAGATTAAGGAGGCAAGAAGCTTTGTCTGTGCACCCTCCCCGCCTCGAACCCAACCCTCCTTCCCATGTACAACACACACATACACACATCATACTCCCATTTTTTCTTATTACCGTAAGCATGAAGGAGAGAAAAACTAAAAGGGTGACATAGTACTTACTAATGGACCAAAAATGCGCCAAACTCCCTACCTTTTTACTCTAAAAGCCTCAAAAACCACTCTCCAAATCTGTTCTCTGTCCCACTGCTGAGGACTACATTTAGTCAATCATACAGTGCCCTATAAGGACTGGATCTTGGGACACCTTGCAAGACTGGGAGAAATGTGAGTTAATGGGAAGAGAGTCAGTGGTTGAGTGAAGACGCCAGGCAGAGTAGGTAGTTAAAGAGCAGAACAGTGCCTTAGGGGTACTCAGTGTATCTGGACTCACACTGGGAAAAGTGTATTTATCAACTTAATAGCAGGTGTCTGATTGAACATGACTATGATTACAGTAAGTTGTTCCTTCTTTTGGCTCCTCTTCCTCCTCATCATCACCCCACCCCCACCCCCCCACAAACACACACACACACACTCCCTCTGCTCCCTCCTGTTTTCTACCTCACCATCCTCTATTTTCTTTTAACAAACATGATACGGTGGGTCTCACTGTCAATACAAACTGATTTAATTATATTTCATGAGCATAGTATAACTCAAAGGCATAGATCATTTCAAATTTAGATGATAAATGTCAGCAACTTATGGTCTTGTTTTTAGTGACAAGTGTTACTTTACTGTAATATTTGGCTAATATTTGGGAATGTATGGTGACATTAATGTGCACAATACAACCAAAATGAATGAAACACAAGACAACAAAAAGCAAGTCAGTTGTTAAAATGCAACAACAAAATAAAATATAAAGAAACAGATAAATAT
>JBAMHW010000020.1:11779085-11792597 GCA_037177495.1 Rhadinocentrus ornatus | reverse complement strand
TATGTGTTTTGTAATGCTTATTTTAATCTTTTTTGATAAATGTGATAAATGAGAAATTTTCTTTTCTGTTAACTTATTATGCTTTTAGAGTTTAATGTCTTCTTGGTGTTGTGTTTTAAATTTATGCGTTTGTTGTTGTGATTATTAACATTTATGTTTCTTTAAATTTTAATGTTTCCTAAAATGTGTGTGTATTTAAAATTTTGTTTTCTTTCTTAAATCATTGCATTTTCTGAAATGTTTCGGAAGTTTTTCCTCCAGTGATGCTTTTTGCCCTTTAGGGACATTTTTAATGAACAATAGATGCGAAGTGGAGAGAATGCTGCCGTATCAGAAGCAGAGGTGGTTTTCTGAGAGAGAAATATTTAAATAACCAAACTGAGTTGTGGAATAGTGGAGCAGGAGCCATTTAGCTGATAAGGCAGGGAAGGCCCTTCAGGTGTCTCCTGCTCCACTGCTGTGTAAATGAGCTCCAATTAAACAGGCGGCCCTTAGCTCCGGGTCTCCCCACAGCCCTCCCCAGCCTTCTCAGCCTCCTCCATCCCCTAAGCCTCCCACAGCCCCTTGCTGCTTGCCGCAAGGCCCAACCCGCCCCACGGCTCCTGCAGCTGCTCGCTCATTCCCACTCTCTGTTTTTCACTCACACTGCGTGACCCAAAGGCCTGCTTAACTTGTGTGTGTATACATCCAGTTGCCTATTGGTGTGTATGTACTTGTCCTTGCATTTTTGTGTGTTTGTTACCCCTGCAGCATTTCAGTCTGGTGTCAACTCCTGATAAGTGACAGCATGGTGGAAGTGCAGCATCCCAGTGTCGGGTTGATTTGTGTATATTGCAGTAATTGCTCTGAAAGTGAAAACTTACTCTTACAGTTAACATTAAAAAATACACTGGGAAAATGAGGTTTTACACCTTACTGATGCAAACTTGTTTCCTTAGACCTGCTTGTTTTAATCACTGACCAAACATTAACAGTTTGCAAACATCATCTGATTCCTCAGAAGGCCTTTGCCACACACCAACGGGGGCTAGAAAGCAGCGTGCGATTTGGCCAATTAGATGAAGCAGAGATTTCGGTGGCCAGATTGGGAAAGTCACTGCTGGCCGATGGCCAGGACACTTGGGTTGTCATCCCTGATCCTTAAGAAGTCTTGCTATGAGTTACTACAGAACCACAGCATGAGAACGGGAGCGAAGGGAGCAAATATTTACCAAAGATTATTTAGATCATTCTTGAAAATGTTAAGCTTTCAGAGCAAAGCCTGAAGAAGCTTCAAGTTCAGAATATTTTTATCATTCAGTTTCACGACAATAAAGCTGTTCCAAATGGGCTTCATCTTAATTTTCACAATTCAGCCAAAAAGCCTAAAAAATTACAACAATTATAAAAGCCATTTCCAACACAACTGTCTTGAACCCTTTTATCCATAAAATAACATATGGCTTAAATAACTCATTCTGCTGCCTGCAATCACATTACTCCACAGTACCACATTCCCAACACCTCATCCAACTCTAAAAAAACTAACTGATGCTCATAATTGTTGGCAGATCCACTCTCTTGAGCTAATCATTTTAGAACTAAGTACTGAAAATGTCAAATTAATAATACTGTATATTTAATGGATGACTCTTTGAAGTTTGCATGACATTCCTTATCATGGTCTGCATTGTGTCTGAAAGGACCCATTGTTTATGTCACAGCTACAAGTCCATCTGCTACACAGATCACTCCCTCTTACTGTAAGAGGAAAGCACAATTACCTGTTCTGGTCGAGGTATAGCGGCCCTGTCAGTAGCACCTCGTTCATAATGCATACCTGACATTCTGCCGATGTTACCTGCCACATGTAACCAGTCACACAGTAAAAGTTGTTTGTCTGCACCCCTGCCGCTGCAAATGCTAGATATCTAAAATTAATGGCAGAGATTAAGATACTTTAAACCCCACAAATGGTATATTTAAATATTAAGTCACATGTAATTAAGCAGGGAGAAATATTCATCCCTGTTGCTAAGGCAATTTTAACAATTTCCATCAAGGGATTTCTCAGCTTGACTTTTGTTCTGCGCAATAGTGATTAACATTATGGTTAATTGAAGTCATTTTCCAAGACTTGGGGTATTTCTCATCCCTGGTCCTAGATGAAGAGGAAGCTGGACAGAGTGGAGACAGCAGGCCTGGTGTAGAGTCTTAACATGATTTTCTCTTCTCTGGTTCCTTCCTGTGAGCATATTTAACTGTGCATAGGGGGGTCTTTCACAGGTGGCTGTGGAGGTCAGTCTCCCCTGAGGAAGTGGCGAATCAGTGGACAGTCGGAGATGAGGACTCAGTGGGGAAACGCCACTTGGGTTAGCAGCCATTTCCTTACATCACTTTAAAAAAAGGATTTGGTGGTGGGATATCCACCATGTTAGAGGGCAGCACTTCATTAAATCTCAACATGTAATGGTTTTCTTCTCATCAGGCCATCCCATTTAATCTATATCAGTAATCAAAACAGAAATTTATAACCTTGAGTCTGACTTGAAATTCATGTTAGACCATAATTTTGTGAATCCACCAGTTTAAAAGCAAATTACTTACACAAGTTTGGCGTGAAAAGCAGAGGACAAACTTTTCTGTGAGCAATATTTAGACTGCAAAAGGGGAGTAGGAATATATGTTTTTACACAAAATCAAAGAAAATTTTAATCCTTAATTTTGTCTGATCAATTTCAGTTTATCACTTTAAACAAACATAGCAAACTTCTAAATGTAAATTTAAAGGTCAGAAGGTCATTCCAAGTTTAAGATCCAGAACCAAAGCATGAAACCTGAATTAAAGTCCTTTGAGCCCCTTCTCTCACCATATCAAAATAAATTACAGCATATATATATGTGGGTCCTATACTTAATTTTCTGGGTCAGTGTTTGGCAGAAGAATTGGATTTATCCATAGAAGGAAAACCTGGAAGTGCAGGGGCCCACTTTTATTAATGTGTACACCCAACTGGACCCGCTGCCACAATATTGATCACAGGAGCTGAGATTATGGAAACAGAGGCAGGGAGACTTTTCTCTCTGTTGAGGAAAATTATACAAAATTATATCTTTACATAATAGAGAATGTGAAGCAAATAAGGTTAAATGTTTTTGTCAATACTTTATCATTGTAAGAGCAAATACTTTACGCTTAAACCGACAGGAGTATTTCTGAAACAACATGAGATCTATCTATTGTCTAACCCAGGGTTGCTGGGGGGCTGCGGCTTAGAGGCGAGAGGCAGGTACTCCCTGCAAAGGTTGCCAGTCAATCACAGGGTCAACATGAGATTACTATTTATTATAAATAAACAAATTAATTAAAAAAGCTTAGCTCATCACTGTCTCATGGTGACCTTGCATTTGTCATTTTCCAACTCACTATTTGGTTTTTAGGCACTTACACTTTTTTGGTTGCATTTGGAATAAAAAGTGTTGTTTAGGGTTTGGAAGAAGAAGAAGAAGAAGAAGAAGAAGAAGAAGAAAGAACATATTGCATATGGGGTTTAACACTTTCATCACATTAATGCCACATCACTTGTTGCTACATTCATGAGTTTCCTGGGTTTTGTGTGCGGAATTTCTCATACACTTAGAGGCTACATTATGTTTTAAATAGACTTTGTAAAACCTGCTTGACAAAATAAAAAATAAAATTAATTTAAAATTTAGTTAATTGATATACATTTTAACATAGAGGAGAAACTTGAATAGACACCCAGCTGCAGTTTTCCCTTTAAATCCTTATAGCTTTTGCATCTAAAATCTGGGAACTTAAAATTGTTATTAATGCCAAAATATATAAGCTGTATTGTCTACAAAGGTTAAATTAATGTTTAAAGGTGATGCCAAGTTGTGTTAAACGTAGAACATGAAGCAAAAGTAAATAAAGCTGACACTGTCAGATAAACTGATAAACTGTTATATTGAATTTCTCTTTGAGCGACGCTCACCACTGCTATTTGTCATTTGCCAGAAATGTCATTTCATCACTCCACATCTGTTTACATGATGATTTGCTGATGTGCCGCCATATCACTTAATTGCTCTTGCAGTCATCAGACAGTGTGTCCCCTCTGTTAAGTTGTTCAAATCAAGACATAATTGTCATCCAACATTGATGCCAGACAGTAAAACTCCATTTCCAAATTTGTCTTGCTGTAAGTAATATGCCTGCACACTGTCATGAGTGACATGGGCCTCCTCGCTGCAGCGCTATGACCCGTTTTAGAGATCAACGCCAACCCATGAGCACGCACCCAGCAGTTGTCATCCCCCTGAATGTTATTACAGAGGGAAGCAAGGTCAGATTGCAGACTTGATGATACATGGGAAGCACTTTTGAAATAAGAAAGTCTTCTCTTTTTTTGCTGCTGTGTCGCATATTGACCTTGGCATTTCTGACAATAGCATCCATCACACACATGAAACCTTTCCAACAGGCAACACTGGTCTGCTGAGCCGCCAAGTGAATCAGATTAAGGAATAACACCAGTAGATGGATGCCTGACGTCAAAGCAGCATAGGGATCAACGTTCCCGTTCCTCATGCATTCCACTTCCTCTGCAACCCCCCACATACACACAGCCGGGCTGGGTAATGTTTCTCTGATTTTGACAGTAATGATAAACGGCAGCAGGATTGTGTTTTTGATCGATACTTCAGCGTTGTAGCCGTAATTAATATGGAGGAGCATTAAGATGTTGTCGACTAAATTTTATGCCTACTGCACAGTCCATCAGTTTGGGAAAACGTGTTTTGTTTTTTGGCTCAGATTTATTTATTTATTTTTTATTACAACTTAGTATTGCAAAAAGCTTGGCTTGTAAAAAAGTGAGCTTAAGGCTTCCCACACTTATCACTGCACAACAGTGCATGTAGGACCAATAAAATTCCCATGTTTCGTACAAACCTTGTTTTCAAAATGTTGAATGTCTGGTTTCAATTCCCTAAAGTTTATTGGCTGCATTGCTGTGAAATAAAAATAAAAACGGACCTCACAAAGAACCGACTCATTTTACAATGATCCTCAAGTATGATTCCAGGCCCTTTTCCAGGCTCCTGCTTTGCTTTTGGTTTGAAAGCAGTTACAGATTGCACTGAAGACACATTTGTTTGATGATAACAAGAACAGTAATCTCTGGCTCAATCAAATATTTTTTGACTGAAAATTCAAATCAAGAAAATAAACATAAAGTTTAGAAAAACTTTTAGTTTACACTCATTAAATTTTAGCAAAAAAATGACCAAACATACTTTACCTTTTTGAGACATTTTAACATTTTAATATTAAGACTCATTCTCAGCTGTAATAATATTCTTGTGGAATTGTTAAGATTTATTATATCATAAATAAGAATAAAAAAAATCCATTTGATACTGAAGTTAATGAGAGTGTTTGTTAAAAGTCTGGCTATTGCAGCTAAAGAATTGCACAGGGAATCAAAATGGAAAAAAACATTAACACAGTGCATGTGTGGATACATGTGTGTGTATGTTTCAGAGAATATCTGCACTGAAGTACTCAGTTGGGAGCTTCCAGTCAGTGACCCCTCTCTTTCCAACTGTGTAGAGAAAACTCTTCAGTGTGCATACACGTGTGTATGTGTTTGCAGGACAGAAAGGCAGTGAAACAGAAGTACAGCACAAGAAACAGAAGAGCATTGTGCAGTGTCAAGCCTCCCCGGGTCCTCTTTGAGCACCTCATCCACATGCTCGCAGTGGACAACCTGAGGAGAAGTCCTGAACCACATTGGCCTTTGGACTTTGCACCGACACTGACTCACACAGGGCAATGTGGCTGCCATGCTGTTTTTATCTGGCCTGACCAGGTTCAACACATTCTATAAGCTGTGAAGAAACGGCACTCTCACTGTATGCATGGAGCTTTTTCTCACTTAATATTTTGGATCTTGATCACATTTTTTTTGCATCTTTTCCCCACAAAAACACAGAATTTAATTTGTTTTGTATCTAAAACTGGGGCAGCAGACCTTCAAATTTATTCAGTATGTATTGTTATAAAATGTGCATCACTTTAGAAGTAAACATTAATTCTTACAATTCACAAATTTAAGAATAAGCTACTGTTAAAAATATTATGCATTCATTTTGAATGAAAGCTGCATACAAATTCCAATTATTTATTAAACACAATTCAATGCATTTAGATTTTATTTTTTTATTTTTTTATTTTTTTTAAAACCAAAGTGGACTTTTTTTAGTCAGTAATTTGGCTATAATTTAGACCCTGACTGAGAATTAGAAACAAGAGCACAGTGTACAAAATAACAAATTGTGGATAAAGTGTAAAAAAGCACCACTTACTGTCATTAATTGACAAGGGTTAAAAGATACACTACAAGATGCAAAACAATTTCTTTCCTCTTCTGCTGCTGCAGCTAAATTTTAAACCAAAAGCATCTCGTCGTTTTCTCTTCATCTGTCTCAGCATGATGATGTTTTCCACAATCAAGTTTTACGGTTTGCCAGCAGGACACCGTGTCCACAGGGACTCTCCGGGGAAAGAGGTGAGTACCAGGTGCTGTGTACCCTCTCATGCTATTTTACCACCACTGCACTATCATGGCTTTCTGGCCCATTTTACCTTGTGTACACCCTTCCCCCAACTTGCAAGATAACAGGATGGCACCACGACAGCTGCATGTTCTGCAGCTCTGTCCATCTACAGCTTATTTTATACTATTCATGGAAGCATTACCTCCTTCAGTTTTGTAAAATGGAGATCAAAGCACAAAACACAGAGGACTCATTTTGTGTAAGGAAACTTGTAGGCATTAAGTCACAAAACTAAAATGGAGAGGGAGCTTTCGTTTTATGGAGGGGAATGAGTGATCAGCGGTGGAAGGTTGGAATGTGCAGAAAAACACTCATCAAACATGGACTTAGAGCACCCTCTACCCATCAAAAGTCAAAATGCAGGATTGGACTCCGCTCCAGAGTCCTCCCATTCCTACATGTGTAACTGTCTGGGAGCCAAGCCATGGTCCCGCTTTCCAGAATTTTAACAGAAACCATGAGAAGGGAAGCTGCTTTAAAGGCTTCATCAACTGTGACCAACCGCCGTCAGCAGTAACCCATGTTATACAGGCCGCGGTTATGACACCCTCAAAGGGCTGCCCCTGAGGAGGCAGGCGACAGGGAGGGGTCTACAAGGGGAACAGGGCCTCAGAAGTTTCCCACCTTCCCTTGAACCACAGCCACACACCCTCGGCAGGAGGTGGACAGGGCCAGCTTTGAAAAATAACACCTTTGTGATCCCCCGTGTTTGGGGATGGATCGTGGTCTGCAGATGGCTCTGAATGCACTCTGTATGGATGTTTGGGAAAGAGAGCAAGAGACAGAATAGAGGAGGACACCAAACTGAACTCTTTAGCATCGGGATTGTTTTGGTTTGAGGATTGCTGCTCCAAATAAGGCGCTATCTAAATATGACATTGATGCATTTCTTGTTTTAAGGCATTTAACTTATACAAAAACCTGCAATCATTTTAAAAGTTCATGTGTCCTGCATATGGTCAGCTAATGGTTGTAAGCGGAACACTGAGACACAGAGTTTTGTACATAATAAAATTATTATAGGGCAAGTGATGCTGGTAGTCTGGGAGGAGAAAACACTGAGTTAAACTTGTAACCAATGATGCTGACAACATTTTTAGCTGCAGTTGTAAGCCGCTATGAGCTGATCTTAAATGTATGCTCCATGAAAGTTGGTGACACTTTCCGGCATTCATGTCTTTCCTTCTTTTTTTGTTTCTGTTTTGATGCAGGTACCAAATAAAGTGAACAAATGAACAAAAATTTCATGAGTGACAAAAAAAAATCCTATGAAAGCAAAAACATTTGAGAAATTTTTAATCGCATGTTGATGTCATCTGACAGGTTATTGCTCGCGAATTTAACACTAAGGCTGTGTTACAGTATTCTGCTTACGAAGTCAGCATGAGGGCCAATCTGGGAGAAGACAGTGCCTCATGAAAGCTTGCATTGCCTCCAAACAGCTGTGGTGCCTCCTTTGTGTTATTTGGAGGGCCTGTTGCCCCTTCTCTATTCAAGGCTTTCACACCAGTCTCACTCACTTCTCACTCCCTGGGTTTCTCCTCACAGGTCATAAATTAAGCAGGGAGGGGAAGCTTAAGATCAGAGAAGAAGAAAAAAAGATCAGTCAGGGCCTTATTTCAGTTAAATTTTAACGCATTATTTTGAGATAGAACAGCTCAAAGTTTCCTGAGCAACTGTGAGAAGCAAGCACGCTGCTCGGTGGAGAATTTTCCAACACAAGTCTGTGGATTTGTGAGTGAAGTCAGAGCATTTGAGTTCATTCACTTGGGGCTACACTGCTGTTAACACTATATGGTATTTTAATGAGAGTTGCGTTTAATATGGCCACAACTCGTTGCTTGGAGGTGCGTGTGTGTGGTTAAAGAGAAAGAGCTATTGGGGGATTGGGAGGAGGCTGCAATATGGTTATGGTGACACGCACTGAGATCACTCAAACCGCCTCTCCTGTCAAAACAAAGACTGCTTGAAATGAATGAGCAGTAGAAACATATTTACAAGCTTTTGTTGTCACATTTTTTGTTATTCCTTTATGACTTCAGATGGAACTAATTCTCATTCTCACTACTCAGTATTTTAGTATCATGATGGACATATTGTATTCAGAAAGGTTGCCATACTCAACCATCAGTACATACTGTGACAATGACTTAATGGTATGAATGGGGAGAAATATTGCACAGTTCAGTGGCTTGTATTGCATGCTATTATCCCTTTGTGATACAGAAAGATCAAAATTATGAAATATCATGAGACACATGTGGGATATTCAGCGGTATCACAAAACTCCCATTGAAAAACGGTTAAATGGCTTTGCGTGAGGCTGTGTATGGAACCATATGGACGCCTCCACATCTCCTCATTTCATACATGTTTCTTTTGACATCAATAATGCCTTGGTATCCAGTGGCGTTTGGAACACATCCAAAACAATTATAAAGTTGCCGTGGAAACTGAGGTCCTGTGCCAGGGTGAGGCATACTGTCTCTGCTCAGATAACCACATGGAAAGTCACAGCAAACAAAGCACTTGACAGGGGTGCAGAAATGAGAGAAATGAAGAAAGGGAGGGAGGTGAGGGATGGGCAGAGGTGGAGAGACAGAGATGGAATAACAAAAGCAATGATCCTGGAGATGAAAATATACACCGACTAATCTGCTATTTCTTTTACAGACTGGGGCAAATTACATACATATTTTACTAGAAAAGCCTTTTAATGTGGACATTTATAAGACTAATTCTCCAAACATCACTGGAAAAAAAGCTGATTTAGAAACTGAGGCTCTCAACTGTGTTGAGGATTAGCTTATGCAGGTAACAATATACATGTTTTGTGTTTGTCTGAATGCACATTACTATTGCAAACTAAAGCACAGCCCCTTCACTGAAACACGCAATTCTGTGTGTGCAATATAGGAACTGGAGTAATGTATTGTAACCTTATGCTAACCTAATGAACAAGAGAATGAAAGTGGTGTAATGGAGGCATTTTTACATTCATCTTTAGGCTCCTCATTATGCGGTGAATATGACAACCTCGTTAGGAGTGCACGAAAGATTACCCATGCGAATAAAGAGCACTACCTACATGCAAAAAAACATAAACACACAGAAGAATTGCAGAACAGGTAGGAATGCCAAGAGCAGAGATTGTGCAGTTACACACACAAACACACATGCAAATAGTACCTCCCAGTGGGAGCAACTGGGTTCAGGGAGTTAGAAAGACACTCTGACTGGTTTTCACAGACCCCTGACTGTCAAGCCTGTTTATTCAGATGAGAGCGTAGGATGCAACCATTTCAAAGTCATTGTGTTACTTTGTTTTGATCACACTGATAAAGAGCATACATTTTGCTGCTCTGTGTGGGCAGTTGAGACACATGGTGCTGCCATTAGTCATCTTTTATTTCATATTTGATTTTCTAAAAGGAGTTAAAATATTTAAACAGTCACTTAAGTTTGATTTAAAAGATTTTATAGTTCAGCAGAAAAACACACTTCTGGTTTTCAAGCCGTACACAGGGTCACTATAAACAATTGCTGCAACATGAATCAATTAAAACCTGTTATTAGGTGTTTTTGCGCCTGAAGTGTCAGCAGATCTCTGTGCGAGTTATCATTTGTTCTCATTAGTGTTGCTTGGAGAAATCAGAAGCTCTTGAGTAAAACAGGTAATTTGTATTCGCAAATAAGGAGGCTCGAGCCAACAACGTCACATCATTTGTAACACAGCAGCAAGGGCTTTTATGTGCATGTATGTGAGTTTGCCTGAATATTCCTTTTTCAATGAGCAGGCAAATTCTGCATTAGTCTTAGTAATAGCAATGGGATCTAAGCATCATTGACTCAACACTGCTCTCCAGTGGATGTTTATTAAAGCTGCAATTATGTAGCTGTCCCAAGAGCTGCAACAACAAAGTATTGTTAAAATATTCTGTAGCAATGATGCATCAGTTTAAACGTTTGGTCATTGCTACATCATCTGGATGTTGGAATTTAACTTTACAGAACAATGCATGTTCAGAGTTTGACACTACACTGATGTTCTCAGACTTTTTGGAGCTTCCAAGCAGGATGTCTCACAGTTTGAAAGTCATTCCAGCTCCACTATGCAACTTGATGTGATGTGGATGTTTAAAGCTTCTATGTTCCAAACAAAGAGAAAACAGAATAAACCTCCAAGGATGTTATGGACACATCTAGCATTCAGTATAGCATTTGAAATACAGGTTTTTTTAGTGATACAGAAGGCAAGCTGTTGTGCAGAATGTTTTTGGCTTGTATTGCTAAAATAAATGTTGCTTTAAACCAGTATAGAGGTATATAACTACATAGTTATGTATGATCATATATATATTCATTTCTGCTGCATATATGTGAGAGCACCACATCCACCCCATTTCAAAGTAAATGTTTTAGCAGCTGTCTACAGCACAAGGAAAGAAACTGATCCTGTGCCTATTCGTGTGTGCTCCGTGTGCCCTCTCTACTCTGTGATGAAAGGACTGAAAAGTGGGAGTATCCTGGGTTTGAAAAGACCTGAGGATACTCTTTGCCCACTTGGCAAGCTGAATAGATTTCCTCTATCCTGGGCAGTGAGGATGTGGTGATCCACTGGAATGTTTCAGTCACTCGCTACAGGTTCTTTGTCTCCCCAACAGTGCAGTTAGAGTACCACACTGAAAAAGCGTGAGAGCAAGGGATAAAATAGGAAGAACACTAACTTTTTCTGGCTGTAAAAACTGAAAAGGGCTGGTAGGATGCAAAATGGATGCCAAATTAGCCATCGTTGGGGAATGAGTCACTGAGAAAATCTGACAAAATTGTGTAGCGCCTCTAAAGAGATAGACTTTTTTCTGATTATATTATGTGTTATTATTAGATTTACTTATGTAAAGAGTGGCATTTGTTTACAACTACCAATTTAATATTTAGGTAAAGACATTTTTATAACAAAGCAAGAGAGTGTTTGCCTATCCATAAATTATGAAGTCCTTTCAGTTGTGTGCATTCTGAAACTAAAGATCAGAACAACAGCTTTAAGAAGCTCTTACCATAAACTTGAAAAATTTGTCCATATTATATATTTAAAGACACAGCAACTCATTCTGAAGTTCGATTTCTAACTTAACAATCAAAAGAAGTATCCCCTCCCCCAGTTTTCCTTCACACACTGCCAAGCAACAATGCCAACATCTGGGGTTTCTGACCAAAACTTGCTCAAGACATGCTTGCAGTGTTGAGGGATGTCACATTTTAGTTGAAGACAATAAAGTTGTCATATAAAATTCACAGAAATGCAGAATCCCCCCAAAAATCTTAAAACACCATGGAAGGTTTTTTGTTTATTTTTAATCTAATTTTTCTTTTATTCATTTTAGTAGACAGCAATGACCTACTGTATCAGAAGACTGTAAAAACATCAGCTTTTGTCATTGAGGTCACCAGCTAGCACAAAGCAGCCATTTAAATCATGCAATAATCCTCCTGTGGAAGCATACTTTTGGCTTTCAGGTCTTTACGATAGTTTACATATTTTTTCTTTGTGAAACTGAAATCAGCTCCAGTTGTTTCTGTGTTGATAATCTCTCCTGGGTCACGTCTACCTCTGTATTTAAACAACCTCGATGCTGTCCTGTGCACACCAGCAATGGACGTGCATAAGCAAGAATGACACCTTTTGTATGATGCCATAGCATTTTGTTTTTTCCCCTTATTATAAGTCATTGTTTAAAACCACATCACAGTAATAAAGAGAATCAACAGCATTAAGATTGTCAGAGGTCAAATTTACAAAGTGTTATTGGTTAAATTACCCAACTCTGCTTGGGTATCTTTACACAGAGCTTAAGCGGCATTCTTCCAGAAATCACAAGCTACTATATCTTGCTCTGTTGGTGTTGATCTTTTCACAGGTAGGTTAGTGAGTGAGTACTGGCAAATGTCTGCGTTTCTGCTTCTGATTAAACCACCGTTTTTTATGTCAAACCCTCCCACAGAAAGGGGAATAAGACATATTAAGAAATACTTTGATTTTGGAAAGGGATGTGTGGAGATAAATTTCCAGCCAAAATAACACAATTTGCCTCAAGTAATCCAAAGATTATGATTTTCATTGTAAACATGTCATACAAGAAATGCTTGTTCGGCTGTCAAGGAAAGCAGCATTTGTTCAAATTGCCAAAGGAAACAATGGTTAGGCAGCAATGAATGGAGTTTGTTTTTGGGAGCCAGCCACAAAGTCGCACCAACATTTGTATTTGTGACCGGCACTTCACCGAAGACTGCTGTATGAATGATGGCTGGTTAACCGAGGGATTTGCGACCATGCTTTACCTGAAAGGAGGGTCTGTTCCTACAATCGAGGACCGCGTTTCCGATCCTGAAGCACAAGCTGTAAGTAAAACCGAATAAGTTGTCTGTTTTGTTTTGATAGTTGGTGTGTGAGCAATGGTCAAACTAAAGGAATTAACTCACACTTACTTTGCCTGATCTCTACCAGCAGGCAACACACATGTAAACAAATAAACAATAGGTGTAAATGGAGTGGCTATAAATACAGCTAACAGTGTAACATTGCATGAAAGTGTAGCAAACAGCATAATTACCTTATCTATTTCTTGACAGCAGAAATTTTCCACCACTGTTGGCATTATGGTACATTGACACGTGTATGTTTGGGTTAGAGGAGAGGCATACAGCAAAGCCACCCTACACTATGAACCACAGAGGGAGTAAAATCCATCAGCTCTGACTGAGCTGAAGAGCTTGAGGCAGCAGTACAAGGTAGGGAGTGAAGAGGAGAGGGGACCTCTGGCAGAGCTACGCGCCATAATCTGCAAGAGGCTGATGATCCTGAGGAGGGCTGAGTGGCACAGGAGGAGGAGGAAGGAGAGATCCAGGAAG